>VZTA01017459.1:108239-195943 GCA_013398855.1 Mohoua ochrocephala
GGAACACGGGACATGGGTCCTTTCCAATCACTGAGGCGGGTCAGGAAAAAAAGAAGTGTGAGGAGCGAGAAACACACTCTGCTCCGCGTCTCTCTCGCGGGCACGTCCCTGCCCGTCCCAGGCAGCTTGCTCCAAGGGCCCCCCCCGGATTCCTACATGGAAGGGGAAAGCGAATAATTTTAACGTGTGACTATGCAGAGCAAGAGATGTGCAATCTAAAAGGGTCATCTCAGTCTCCCAGGCTGTCCCACCACGCCAGAGGCTGAAGAACTCATGTGATGAGGACACCACTGAGATATTCATGGGAAAAGGTCACACACAAAGCCAAGAAGATGCTGGTGCTGGGGCACTCTGCTCTGGGTACACATGGGAGACTGCTCGCCTGTTTCTAAACTGAGCTTAACATATCCGTGTTTTGCGCCAGGACAGTGGGATGCAAGGACAGGGTGTCCTACAGCACCCTGCTGGGGTAGGTGGTGCTCCTGTGGAGTAGGAGCCTGTGGTGCTGTTGGGAGTAGGGGAATGAATCTGGGCCACATCTCCAGCACCAGCAAAGCTGAGGACTGGAGGGATGAAAGGGACAACAGGTGCCATGGGACTGAAGCTGTTTATTGCCACTGTGACACCACCCAGGACTCAGGAGGGACTAACTCAGTCTCACACTGAAATATGGCAGGAGTGAGCCCACGGACTTTGAAAGCTGTCCCAGTATGAAGTTAGCCTTGAAGTTTGAAAGCTGATGTATCTGACAAGTGAGGGACAGGTTTCAGCTCTATTCGTTAGCTTTTAAGATAAAATCTAGGACAGGAAATGGCATGGACAATGCTTTTGAGAAAGAAGTATGGAAGGCCCATCCAGTTGCCTTGGCTCAAAATGAATTCAGACAGTTGACAGACACGGGGCCAGATGCTGAAGCTCTCAGCACCTACCCATCTGTTTTCCAAACAGCTCCTATCAGCTCCCTCCAAGAACAGTGAAGGACAGCAGGTGTGGAGCACTCTGGTTCCTGACAATGAAAGCAAAACAAGCCAGGCCGGCAGCAACGCTCAAGTTTATGAAGGGCTCTGAAATGTCTTCTTGACAGAGATGCTTCTCTTCTTTGAAGCTGACTGACCTTTGAGAAGCATTGTCCAGAGCAGGGTCAGGAAGCAGGTCATTCTCCTCCCCCTCTCAGGACAGCTGTGGGACTGCTGTGGTGGGGGAGACTTCTACTAAATGTTTTGATGAAAAAGAATTACCTCCTGCATCTGGAAAGAAGCAAGAGAATACCTTCCCATACAGTGGCATCTAAACTACATAGGAACCATCTCTAGTGGAAGAGCAATACTTCTCTAGTAAGTCCCATATGTCAGCATGGCTTGGAGGAGAAATCTTGCCATAACCTCATGAAGAGCAGACACAACGAGCAGGGAGGACAAACTGGAGCTACAGACCCATGGACAGGCAGGCACCGTGCCTGGATCTAAACTCCCTGGTGCTGTGACTGATTGGGACTGGCGTTTCGGTTTGGTCCACTACCTATAAACACTAAGCTCAGCTGAGAAGTCTGGTCCTGCAGCCAAAATGCTGAAGGGAAGCCTACTGTGAGCCCAGTGTGAGCGGCAGAGTTGCGACAGCCTAGAGCTGGAAGTGTGCAGAGTCCAGGGTACGCTGTGTAGAAACCCTGGGACGCTGGACTCTTGCCCTTTTCACCTCATGGCCACCTGGAGCACAGTAGTTCTCTTACTGTAATCTCTCAGATTTTATGGGTCCTTGTCAGCATTTCTATGAAACACCAAAGGACATCCCTGCTGCCAGGAGGAACCCTAATCTCTCTCCACTTATTGCAAGGTGGACTTATCAGCTGTGTTAGCTCCCAGAATTTGGTGGTGCCAATATCCTCCCCGAGACAAAATCATTAGTTACCTGCTCTAAACATAGTAAATGTGCTTCTGCTTGCCCTCCCCTAGCAGGCCTCCACACAACTCCTGCCCACAGCTATGGAAACATTCCCATGGATTACCACAGAAGCAGGAGGAGGGCCTTATATATTGAGACTTCTCTGCCTCCCCTTTGCCTTAAGCCCTTCACAGAAGTACTTTATTGTTTTATGACAGCGCAGTTAACACTTGACATAAATCTCTAAGCACGGCTAACAATGTCGATACTGTGTAAATACCTGCAGTAGAGACCTGTGTTTTATTATGCTTTTGCCCTCTTTTACCTGTTATCACCCAAGGTTAACTCTGTGCTAGATACCAATTTTATACACTGCTACAGCTCCTGTCTTTAAATACTGAGAGCCCAGCTCTGGTTCTACGACAAACTGCAGCTTTCATTGGAGCCAGCACATCTTGGATCTGCCCAAAGGATCGAACACGCTGTCTGTCAAATCAGAAACAAGTGTCCTTCAGAAGTGCAGGGTCCAAGCCAGAACAGGACATTTTGCAATATGTGCACAACAAAGTATCCACCAGTGTCACAAGCCATTGCGTGACAATGTCTGATGACAGGATGGTGCTGGGATCTGTTTTCCACCCCAGCTTTGCTTTCGTGGGCATTTGTACCCCTACTCTCAGAAATCAGTGCAGAGGAAAGTACAAACTGGGGGAGAGACACAGAATCATGGAATAAGCTGAGTTAGAAGGGACCCACAAGAATTAGGGAGCCGAACTCCTGGCCCTGCACAGCACCATCCCCAGGAGTCACACCACGTGTCTGGGAGCATTGTCCAAACGTTTCTTGAGCTCTGTCAGGCTTGGTGCTGTGGCCACTTCCCTGGGGAGCCTGTTCCAGTGCCCAGCCACCCTCTGGGTGAAGAACCTTTCCCTAATCTCCAACCTAAACCTCCCCTGACACAACTTCAGGCCGTTCCCTCGGGTCCTGTCACTGTCACCACACAGAAGAGATCCGTGTCTGCCCCTCCTCTTCCCCTCACAGGGAAGTTGTGACTGCAGTGAGGTCTCCCTCAGTGTCCTCTTCTCCAGGCTGAACAGACCAAGTGACCTCAGTCACTCCTCATACAGCTTCCCCTCAAGGTCCTTCACTACCTTTGTTGCTCCCCCTTGGATGCTCTCTAATAGCCTAATATATTGTGGTGCCCAAAACTGCACATTCCCCGTGTTTCATGACTTTGTTGCTGCACTTCAGATATTTGCCTGCAGTGTCAGTCAGAAATGAGATTAATTTATAATCTTAAATGCTAGGAAAGCACTTTGGACTGAACTGCTTCATGCATGCTGATTATATCTATTACTTTCTTACACCAATTCAGTAATTTGCACTTTCTTGTTTTTAAACGGTACTTAACTTTACTAATAATTCCTTCTTATTTACCTCTAAGTGCATCATATTGCACCTACATGATAAACACCTGAGAACTTTCAAGTCAATGAAAGTTCAGCCCTGAACACAATCTCTTATCTGACTTATCTTGCTTTCCAGATGAGCCTTACACCTTCATTTTCAATATCTAAATGAATGCTAATGCCTTGAACTAAATTACAGAAAATTGAAAGTCACTTACTATATACAATGGTCTGACATTTTTTTAGCATGTTTACAGCTTCAATGCCAAGTTTCCTATTTGTCTACGCTTAAAATGGATAGAATTTACTCCCACTTGCCTTGGAGACTTTGGTTTTAATTGTGACACTTGATTATCTGAGATGCTTTTCACCACCTTCTCATAGTGGTAATACTCAGGCCTCTAGATGGGACCACTATTTTGGAGAGTATTTAGTTAAACGAGAACTCTTTTAACAAGACAGTCCAGAGCCATGTACACATACTCCCAGAATATTTTCATTTGCCCTCAGCGTGCTTTCACTGAAAAGGTATGGTAAGCCTCAGACCTGGAAGGTCCCCCTCAGTCCCTAAGGAAAGGAGGAGGATGCTAGCTCCATTCTTCAAGAAAACCAGTCAATTTCACATATTAACCCAAATATTGTTAATTTTGATCTGAGAGCTAGAAGGGTAGCTTTTTTTAAAATTAATTGTCCTGACTTTAAAAGAAGAGTTAGAGTTTGGATGGGCATTCTGTTCCCAGGGTTTCACAGACCCCACCGTCTCTGCTCTGCGTGGATGCTTTTTCCTACCATCTCTTACAGGGTGAAGCGAGGAGGGGAGGTGGCAGTGAAAGGAGAAGGAGATGTCATAACAGAATTTGCTCACCTTGTAAAGCAAATAAGGAGGAAGAGAAGGTCTTGCACATGGTTTCCTTGTGCAGCTTGTGTGGTCCTGGTCAAACATTAACTCATTGCTTGTAGCTGATTTCATCACAGGGATGAAGTCCAAAGGTTCCTGCAAGAGAGAGGATTGACATTCCTGATGGACTTCTGGTCTTTCTGAGGAGGGGCAGGAAGACAGTGAAGGAGGGGATGTATCCTTCTCTCTGAAAGCTGCCAGAGCACAGGGCTGGGTGTGGAATGCTCTGGGGAGTCTCAGGCAGGGGGTTTAGGCCCATGAGCTCCACCACAGCTCAGCGCTGCAATCTTTAGTCATCAAATCCAGATTCAATGTGCTGCAGAAGCTCCTCAGCTGTGCACTGGGAGAAATAACCAAGAGCAAGGACCGTGCCTGCTCTTACATCCACTGGTGTGAAAACCCTTATAAACATGGGAAAAATCTTGCCCTTCCAGCCCCTCAGTGGTCCCCTCAGTCCACCTGGGAGATGCCTCCCTTAGAATTCAAGGCCCTGACCTTGGACCCTTCTGGCAGAGGTCCATGTGGCAGCCACACAGTAGACAGCTGCCTCCTGCAAGCCTCCCAGGAGCTCTGTATCCAAGGGTGCCTCAAAGCCACAGTAAGCTCCCCTGGGAGCACCATTAAAAATCTAGGAATTTGTGGCTTTCCAAAAACACGAGATTTAAATGGGAATCCAAACCCCCAGAGCCTGATGCAGACATCAACAGCACCTCCAGAGACCCTCCTGGCTGAGATCTGAGAACAGCAAGTATAATATTTTCTTAGATTTGGAAGACTTTAACCAGCAGAGAAGCATTTTTAAGAAAACTATCACTCTTTCAAAGCTTGCCCTACCCATGGTACAGTACCCACCAGAAGGCAAATTAAAACGGACGAGTAACATTTTTTTAGTGTTTATTGAGAGTTGCCTTTATACAGGAGGGACTGGTGCTCTGATGCAGTCACAAGTGAACCCAAATAAACCCTGCTCGAGTGTCAACAAGCAATTCAACTCAATGGATTTAAATTATAACATCATTACACATCAATAATAAATTAAGACTATTGCCCAGTAGTTGCAGATAATTTTTAAAAAATCCTTGTCAAAAGTAAAAAAACCAAAACAACAATGAAAACGTAACAACAATGAAACACACATAATGATGTTGCAAATAAGTTAACAGAGTAGCACACACACATAATGGTATTCCAAAAACTCGGGGTGCACTGCCAGCAATGTTAAAATTCACTGTAAATGGTGCAGGTGAGCTGGTGCTCTGGCAGGAAGGAAAGCCCATGCTGCCAGGGACCTCATCAGCCACTGTGCTCTGCTGCTCACACCTGACTTTCCCTGGCTTTTAACTGCCTCAACTGAAGTTGATTTGGAAGCTGCCTTTATCACTTAATACCTGTCAAACACACATTTTGCTCACCTCAAGTACAGCAGGGACTGGTATACGGTAACTTGGTATCACAGGTGTTGATTAAAAATCAGCCTGAAAGCACAGTTTAATTTGAGCAAAATCAACTTGGTAGACAAGTGCATAAGCAAAACTGAAACAAATCCTTTTTCCACCAAAACAATGCTGTGTATTCAAGGATTTATACTGGTTTAACATGTGGATTAGACAGGAATAAATAAATAATTGAGCCACTGACACTTGTGCACAAAGTCTAATACACTTTGGTCCTACACAGCTGATAGCTCTCCAGACCTAGATATCTCTGATGCTGACCACAAGTGGCATCTTTGCAATTTGGATTAATGGCCACCCTAAGAAATTTGGGTGAAATTGGCATTTTAAGATATGACTCAAGCCATCATGGCCACACCAGGGTTTTCAAGTAAAGAAAGACTTTGCACATTATTATCCAGGCTGTCTCCTCACTGCACTGCTAAAATGCCATTAACAGCACTGCTGTTGTCAAATGGGATTCCTGCTACCGGTGTCAAATGTGGACTTACAAGATCACAGTCACTATGGACATGTGTCCCAGGCTGACACATGCCACATACTTTAGCAAACAATGCTAAAATTTCAACGGGTTAACCCTCTCTCTAAGGTAAGGCTGACCAAACCCTCACTGGGTCAGCCTTCAGGGAGCCAGGCTGCATTAAAACTGAGCTTTGAGGAAGTGTCCTCACTCCCACAGCACTGGACCCTGCTGTGCAAGTGAGCAGGGAGAGCTGTATGGGAGTCCCTGGCCACGTGGTGTGGACTGGCCAGGGGTTCCAGGAGGAGCAAAACTGCACGTGACCTGACCCTGTTTTAATTCCCTGTACTTGCCATTATTATATATGCACCGCTTCTGAAGGTCTTGCACAACTGCAATCCCAGGCTAAGCAGCCCAGAAAGTCTCAAAAAAACCACATACTAAGAACCAATACCACCTCCACGCTATCCTCTCTCATAATGCCCTCACAAAGCATAGATAGTAAACAAATTTTATGGTTACCATTCCTAGCAAGATGGAAACTGTCATGAGCAAGGGTTTCAAGCTCCAGTGCCAAACATGTTGCATCATGGCAGAGCATTTCTAAAAAAATTATTCACTTCTCAAAATTTAAGGCACCAAAATGAGCAAAAGTGAGTGGTTCCCACACAGCATGGTGTCTTCAGAGCTGGTATATGCAGCCTGTAGAGCTCACTTCATGAGGGCAGAACAAGCAAACTGATTACTCGGGTGCCCCTGCAAAGAGCAGGCACGGCCACAGGAGAGTTTCAGTTTAAGTCTACAAGTTAATCGAACAGCAGATGCAATCAGGAAATCCAAAACAGGAAGAGAGATGCTAATATACAGTACTGTAAGGCACTCCTACTGGGAAGGGAAAATTGGAAGGTAAATTATGAAGGAGAGAATGATTGGACTCAACTGGTTCAAAAGCCACACAATGAGCTATGAAGCTCCAAGTCTGGCTATGGGCTCAGTACTGTGAGTAAGGACAGGGACAGAGACAGTGGAGAGAGAGGGGAGACTGGCTTGCAGCTGAGCAGCAGAAAAAAAATGAGAAGATTGTGATGATTATTCAATTAATTTCTTTTATACAGATCAACAGTCAGCTGCAATCCAGGCAGTGACCTTGAGAAGCCTAGGAAACTCGGTGGCTTCTGCTGCTAAAAAGCAAAATTCAACTGGGCAGCTTCCCCATTTCATTGTAAACAGACATCCTCCGCTCTTTTTAAAAATCTTTCAGGACATTATCATCAATCCATTATAATACACACACTATCCTAATAATAAGAGAAGCCTTGACAAGAGGAGCTCTAGAGATACCCTGATGATTCACTCCTAACAGGGCCATCAGAGCCTGTGGAGTACTGGGAAAAACTGAAGTTCCTCACCAAAAAGTATCTTCCCTCACACCTGCCAATTCCTATCAATCCCAGCAGTGAGCTCATATTGATATGTGCCAGCCAGGACGTTTTGTCACATCATGAACCCATCATTTTCCACCACATCAGACAGACGAAAAAAAAAAAAAAGCAATAGGAGGATTCCTACACAAGAAATACAAACTTCTTTTTTTATAGATTGATAAGAAAAAAAGAGCTGCAGTTTGCATCCCCTAGGTAGGCCCATCTTCCCATTAAAGGAAAGGTAGATGGTCAGGTTAAAGAGGAAAAGACTTGAATAAGGATCTCTATAGTGCCCTAGATTAAAATAATATCAGATTAACAAATATAAGTACCTGTAGAGCGTGAAGCTATAGTCCACTGCAATGAAGCATCCTATTTCTACACTGGTAAGTTCTGTACAAAGCAAAAGCAGTAACTGGATTACAGATCAATTCCTCCTCAGTCAGCTATGAAAGCATCTTCTCTTTGAAGAAGACAAATATATTTTATTCTTGATTCACAATGAAATGGCATTGTTCCAATTTATTTCATGCATGGGTAGGACAAGACTGGAAGTACTAATACAGAATTTCACCTGGGGTAGGGGTGGGGTGCGGGCAGAGTCGTGCAATTTGCAAAGACCCCAGGAACTTTACCAGCTGATGCTCATCCAGAAGTCTGCAGAGCAGAGCCACGTGCAGGCTGTGGGCTGCAGCATGGGCAGGGAGTAGCAGTGGGGACCAGCACGGAGCACTGTTAGCACAGCAGAGACAACCATGCAAGGGTGCAGCGCTGTCTGAAACCCAAACCACCTGCAGAACCCCAGGCTGAGGCTCCTGCTTGCAGATGGCTCCTGCAAGAAAATCGACTGAGGGCAGAATTAAGCCTTTCATTATACTTACAAAAATTGGTGACAGGATACTTTATCTTACCCATTCATAAGGAATTTTTGGATAGGAGCTAGGCATCCCTGAGAGGACATCATCTTCCACATTACAGCCTGCTCCTAGAGCTACTGTGAAACTGTATCACTTTTCCAAAGTAGAAATCAATGTCTATTCATTTTAGGAACTAGCTGGTTTACAACAACATTGGATTTTAAAGCAAATAACACGATCTGTATTGTACAGTATCCTTTTACATAAAGCTCTGGGCACTGACAGAATATCATAACATGCTTTTGCTCTATGCTATTGGTAATGGCAGTGGTTTCAGACCCATGATTAATTTCAGCAGTTTTGCCAACATCATGCTCTTTTTATCCTGTAAATCTCTGTTAGCAAAGAAACTGTTCTGTAATACCTGTACAAACCCAGAGCAAGTCCAGTGCTGTCTATGTTGTCATTCCAGAATTCAATTCCAATATCTAACCACCCACACGACTGGTACTTTGGAGATAGGACATCTGTCAAAGTAACTAATAGTTTGCAATGTCTGAACCTCGATTCCTTGACTCCATATGGTTTTGGACAGTGCACTCAAGCAGCCTTCTCTAAACTGAGCTGGACATGAACCAGCACTGTGAGGTATCATAAATACCAGAGCATGATGATATGAAAAACACCATCATTTTTTCTTTAATGACCTAACATTATGTCTACAGATAATTCAAAATAGTACCTGCCAGATTCTGACACTTTCAGAGCTACTGGCTTTGCCACAGGAGTAATTGTAGTGACACAAGCTGAACAACATGGGAGCGTTCTGTTTATTCAGCCAGTACCAGTGCAGTTCCTGTTTGCCTGACTAATTCCACAATACTTCCCCAGTGTTTGCATTTCTGAACACACAGGGAATTCTTTGCATGGGAATGGATTTGCAAGGAACATTATACCTTCAAGGGTGATAGCCAAAAGCAACTCATTTCACATGAGGAACAGTGAGCTGAGACAGAGACACCGCTGTGTACAGGAAGTATTAATTTTAGTGACAAAGGTGCATGATTCACCAGGTTTATTAAGTATGGGAATCCCTACAGCACTTTGCCAAGAAAATGGAAAAACCCTCACTTCCTTCTAAAGAATCCCAATGAAAGAAGGATTTCTGGAAAAGAAAGGCACTGGTTTTCTAATGTATATAGATATAAACATGCTTCTATATATACAGTAGTTGCACTCAAATGTGAGAAAGCTCGGATTCAGCTACTTTTTCTTTGACTGGAGGCTGGAAAAGGTGACCACTTATATTCCAGTGCAAGGCAACTCATTGTAGCATTTTACCTTTTAATGTAAGCATGATGTACCCTGTTCTTTTATTTAAAACACTTCAGCAATTAGTGAGATGCTTCGACAATCAAAACTGCTTTCTGCCTTGAATACAACAGTCTGCAGATTATATAGGAAGCAAAAATCAGTATTCTGTATTTTCACAAACCTATGTGAGAGGAGAGGAGAAATACACATGCAACTGGCATTATTCTCCTGAAACCATATTTGCTTTCTGTATATAGATGTGTGTATATATATATGAATGCTTTCATATGTATGTAATACACATATCACTGCAGGGTGTGAAAAAGAGTTAGGAATGTGAAATGGGGGGAAGACAATCTAACTGCTCATTGGAGGCGAACTCGCCACGAATTAAACATACTGCCAGTAATGACACACACCTCCCCAGTTAAATCCATCATGTACTTTCCTTTACAAAATAATTCACTGTGTTTAATACTTCCCTGTGTTCCAGGTGTGTGGAGCAGAATCATACCTTGAGGAACTTCACTCTCCACCATGGAAGCCATTACAGAACTATAAATGCCTTGGAGCTCCAAGAGAATGCAGGACACAAGTCGCATATGAAAACAGCAAAGTAGTGTTTCACCATTTTGGAGGCATTTTCTAACTAAAATGGGCAAGACCACTTTCCTGACTGTCAGTTTAACAGGTTCAGATTAGAAAAACATTTAAAGTAAACTGCACGAAATAAAAAGAAAACCAATGTGAACACTTAAAATGCCTTAAAGTTTCAGACTGGCAGGAGGAGAACCAACATCACGTTACTACAGACGAGGACACGGCCTCCCATAAATCAAGAGTAACCAGCGTAAATCTCAGTGGACTTCAGTGACATAGCTTAACTGATATTCCCAGCCTGGACAAAAAGAGTAGCAAGTCCCATGCTTATCTGAATATGAAGTAGTTCACTGGGGTGGTTATAAATATATAAACATAACTGAAGGAATTATTCTGCATCTTATGTTTGTAAGCACCCTGAATAAGGTTTGATGGGAGATCCTTTTCTTTCCTTGGCAAGGAGATCCTCAAAGTGTAAATGCACTAATCCTTTAAGATAGTTCTCTGAAAACATGAGGAAATGGAACCACGTGCCCATATCAGGAGGAGACAGTGGATTTAAAATAATTCCTGCTCTATTGGGTTCTGTGAAATACCTCACCAGAACCCCCGCCAAGGCTACTAATAAATAAATAATACACATAAATAAGTAGATGATTCATCAATTCTAAATGAACAACATAAAAAATGATGCGGTCGTGGCAGCAAATATTTTCTGCCTTGAGATAAAGTCTTCTCCAGAGGTGGAAAAGAAAGTTGGGTACTTAATTATCTAGACCTAAAAAGCATTTCACGTAAACCACCTTTTGTATGAGAGCTAACGGCTGGACTTCAGTGCAGTTTAGCCATTGGCATTTCAAAGCCAACAAGGCTTTATGGCCACTTTGGCAGCTCTTATTCACAGGTGAAGAAGGTCAGGTAATATTTTTCAAAAAAATTTCTGCCTGTCTAAGCTGAGAATTTGCTCGAGCTGGCAGCTGGGAGAGGGATTCTCTTCAGGCTGGCCACTGCCTTAAGGAACTCATGTGTTCTGATACGACAATTCAAACATGTTGCAAGACTCCTCGAAGTTCTCGTCCATATTCAGTTGCCTCCAGAAGGATTTCTGCTTCTTCTGCAATTCTTTACGCACACACCTGGGGCATGGTACAGCCTTCACTTTGCACTCAGAGTGGAAGACAGCACCACAGCTTTCACACCTGCAAACACAAATTAGTGTCAAAATTGAATCACAAAATAGGACCACAGCATGCAACAGGCTTCACGTGGGCTGTGGGCAGTAGGTATTCCTTGACACCATTCTGGGAGCTCAAGGAGCGTTATGCTTCATAAGAGTGGCATTGTAAAAGACACTGGCATGCCCACACCTCTGCTGGTATAAAGCCACTCAGGACCACTAAAATAAGTTGACTTGCATCCATTTTGCAGTTGCTGAGAAACTGTCCCAGCACTTCTACTTCACAGACAAATTTTCAGAAGGATCAAAACTTTATCTTCTTAGTAACTAGTATTCAGGTCTATCCCTAAAAAGACATCAACTTTGTTTTATGAAAGACAAGTCTTGCTTTGGTTTGTAAATGAGGAGTAACAATATTATTTTCAAATAAGGTATATTTTAGCATTTGCAGAAAGTGATTCTGTGATTTGCAACAGCCATGATATGACATATTCCTCATTGAAGCTCCAGTGGCCAGCTGCTCTGGAAAGAGTGAAGAACAGTCCACTGCAACAGCAGGAGAAGCTGTCATTTCACAAAGTAAAAAATGAAACAGAGGTAGGTGATATTGTCTGCTCTGTGTCCTGTGGAAGACTGGACTAGATCAACACAACTGATCTATGTTGATCAATCGATCAACACATTGAGCTACGCTTCTGGCATTCAAAGCTGTGCTATTCTGTTCTCAAATGTGACATTAAGACTTCAAACAAATCAACTGCTCAAACAAGATGACTGGTTTACTTTTGGGGCACTGTGAGGCGATGAACTTAATGCCACAGCAGATCAAGCCCCAGTTGCAGACGGATGTTGAGCAGTGAAACATCTGGTGATCCTGAGTGGGCTACAACTGAACAGTTGGACATTCTCAGCCGTTCCATGCAAATAACTACTTGTAGTGATGAATTAAGTTGCTACAGCTTTGTAACCAAAGGAAGAAGTAAAAGGAGGACTGTCAGAGGTAAAAAGCCTTAGATTTCAGTTGGATAATCAAATAATAAAAGCAACAAAACATCAAACTTTAGAGCAATCCTGAAACACAAATAAGGGGTGCTGGTCACCCTCGGTGATTCTGTGGGACATCTTGAAATGCCTCGCACGTTTTTTTTCCTTTCTTGTAGCTATTGTAGTCAAATGACAATATGAGAATCCAAGTGTCCATTGTTATAACTTTAGTGGGGTTTTTTGTTGGTTTGTTTTGAACCCATTTTTCATAGAAATAAGGTTCTTGTCTTCAAGACTGTGAAGAAAAATTGAAAACATGAAGAAACCCCCAAAAAGTGAGAAGCCATAAGGCCAACTGCAGTATTGGGCACGTGCTTTGACAACACTGAGGGAAGCCCATAAGCTAACACAACCTGTTAGCTATATCGGCTGCATCTCGCCTGCAGCTTTTAAAAAGACTGTTCCTGGTCTGGCTGCACTTGAAGTTTTAGGCATGGGTCCAAACATGGCCTAAATTTTAGTAATTGCAGAGCTTTGAGAAGGCTGTGCAGAGATTTAAGGAGGCACATTTCTAACTAGCATAAACTGATGAAACTCAAATATGAGTAAGAAAAGGAAGGTGAACGAGGCTAAGTGTAAAGCAGTGTTATCTACTGGCTTCCGTGCTCTCTCGCAGTAAAACTTGAGTGTTGCATTTCTCCGTCCAGCTACAGAGTCTAAATCTGGTTTTGAATCAAGAAACCGGCTCACACAGAGATATTTACAATTTCTGTGCTTAGAGAGTGTGTGTTATTGCCCTTAGCCACTGAAGCACAAACACATGCTTAGGACTCATATCCCAGTGATTTCTTCGGGATTGCTGATCTGCCTTCCATTAGCTGTGCTTACGTGCTTTGCTGGGTTGGGATCTCCACAAACAGACACACTAATGGGCAAAGAAGAGACACAAGACAGCAGTGTCTTTAAAACTTTACACCACTCTGAACTGACACTAATGGTGATTTTATCAAGTTAATTCTCCCTTGTTAGTCAGCAGTTTACAGTGCCCTGGAAGTTGCTAGAGGGTAATGATTGATGAGGAGTGTAATTTTGTGCTCTCGCATCGCCACTCCCTATCCTAGCCCAATATTTCTCTACAGCATGCATGGAAATGACAAAACCTATCAGAAATTGCTGCTGAAATGGATTGAGCAGGATGAGAGAGGAGCCAGCACACCTGCTCTCTCAAGTCAAAGGCCATCAGCACAGCAAACAAAGACTGATGGTGTCCAAATTAATGTGAATTCATTTTTCAGAAATAAGCTCAGTGGAAAAGATTAACAAACTTTTTTCCCATCGCTCAGAATCAAAACAGAGAGGAAAAACTGTCTGAACTGTTATTCATTAGAGCTGGTGCAGTAGCTGAAGCTCTGCCCAGGACCCCACACTGTCAGGCACTAAGCAGAGACAGAGCAAACAGCCAGCCCTGATCTCGAAGTCACTGCACTGGCACCCACTGCTGCCATCATCGGTCCATTCTGGTGCCCCCACCCCTGACTGCTGCTCTGAAGACCTATTTTCTGCCTTCTCTGGTGAAGATTGAGCCCAACCAAGGGGTGCAGATGACAACAAAGCAGCAGCCTGGAGGAAGGGTGCTCTGAATTGGAGAACAAAGCTGCCTCTAGCTCTCCCCAGGATCAAGTAGAGAGGACACCCACATCAGCTTTCAGTGCGTGCTTGTGTCCCCCTCACTGACAAAGAAAGTCACCAGGGCAGGGGAGCAATGCCGATCTTGCTCTGCCTTTGTGCCAACTGGCAAGTTACTCCTTTTAAAGTGGTGGAGCTGTACAACCCCAAGCCACCTACACAGCTTTATTTTTCCTCATGTCAAATACAGTCAGCCTTAACTGCCCCTGGAATGCTGACTGATTGACCACTTCTAATCTCACTGCGAGAAATCTTCCAGTGATACCAGAAACTGCACCAACATTATATTCCTTTTTAGAATATTACAAACAGATTGCTTCCTAGCTAATCTTGAGATCTAATTTTATCTCCACACGGGAATTTCATGGGCTTTTTGTTGTTTTCAAGCCTCAGTATATCAAAATTATTTTATTTCTCTGGAGAAATAAAATATATTTTGTAGCCTATAAAAGGCTCACTTAATAGTTCACTACACTTACTTATCTTTCCCTTAACCCTTGTTGTTGTCATAGGTAATTCACAATTCAGGTGCTATTTCTGAATCCTGACTTTTTCTTTGTCTAGAGGCCAAAAAGTCCCTACACCCTTTGTGAGAATGCTATTCACCACTGATAATAAGCTGATGAGCCCATAGCCATTCAGGCCTTTCATGTTTCCCTCTTTAATGAAGGATATTGTGACACTGCACATTAATAGCATCTTGCTATTTTTCAAACAGTATTTGAAGACTTAGTGAACATTGCATGTTGTTTTCACACAGACTTGCAGTCTTCTAAGAAATAGCTTCCTCTCTATTTTGGTGTTTTCTCTTTTTTTTCCCTCTTTCCTGACCTAACTCAATTTCTGTTGAGACTTTAGGGGGTGTTTTATGTTTTAAGGATGTTTTACTTGTGTGGAGTAAAAAAAAAAAAAAGCAGAGAATTATTCAATCCTCTAAATAATTTCTATTGCACTGGAAAGTGTAAGAGAAAGGGCAAAGCTCTCCACAGCCAGACAGGCATCATAATGCTCTTATTATTATCATTACTAGTTACAAAAAAAAAGCCTTTCTACATTAAAAGCATATAATCATTCCTTGTATGCTGAGGAAATGCCGATGTTAGTATCTCCCATTAAGTCTGGGCATTTGAAACATATCAATATTTAGTAAATTGTAAATTCTGTCATGTTCTTTTCATGCTTCCCACCTATTTTTCACAGGATTATGGCTCACATAATTCTAGATGCTGCATGACCAATTGATTATGCTCATATTTCTCCTCTGTACCACACCACCTTTAAGTGCCCCTGACCAGGATCAGGTGCCCAAAGCGGTGGATACAACACAAAGAGGCCTCAAAGACCTTTCACCTTAAACAGACAAAATAAAGCAGGGATGATCAACAGGTGGCCCAGGATGTCATCTGAAAGACAGGGGTTTTGTCTGCTAGGAACCTCACTGGTTGACAGACTTACCAGTGGGACTGTGCTGAGATGAAGCTGCTGGAACCAACAAGGTTTGTTAGGATAGCTCCAGTCCCATGCACATGGGCTGTACCTAACTGGCTGTACCAGACATACCACCATTCCCACCTCACACTGGGCAGCGAGGGCACTGGCTTGCTCAAGGGCAGCCAGGGGCTCCTAGAAGGCCTGAGAAGGGCAAAGAGCTCCCCTGTCTCACTGCAGTGCCAAATTCACCCACCAGCCTTTCTTTTGGAATTTTATATATTAGCTTTCATTTTTTCATTTAAAAAACTCACTTCCTTTGTGCCAGACTTTGCACGCATTTGGTCAAGTGAGTAATCCCTTGAAATGAATTTCAGCAAGGATTTGATTTAGGGCCGAACCCTTCACTGACTAAACTCTTCAGTTTCTTCTTTCCCACCATGCAGAGTAAAAGCAGGATGAAATGGGGTTGTTCATTATGTTTTCCTTAGATGATGCTAAACATTCACCAAGCATCCAAAACACTAAATCACCTATAACTCGGCTATTAAAAAACTCCAAAGAGCAAACCACACTAGGTGAAGTCAGCCTTGCCTGGGGATTCCAGCATGATCACCATCCCATACTATGCACATGTGCCTGTCTGCAAGTATTTCTGAATTGCTCAGCTGTGCATATCACAGATGGGCCCTTCAAAACTCTGAGCCTTTAGCAGAACACAAAGAAAAGGAAAAAGGACTAGCCTGTGTTCGCTTACAACACAAAAAAAGCCCCAAAGGCAATCAATGCCTGACACACACGTGCAGCAATATTATTCCAGTTGCCTAGGAACCAATGCAAGGAGCCTGCCTAGGGAGGGATGCCCACATAGCAAATGAATGGAAGAAAGCTGGCACTAATATGACATTGATTTGTCCCTATAAGGAGCTTGTTAAGGTAATGCCTTGTATGACGGACACATGGTGTCTACTAGACACAGCTATGGGGGTTTTTTTATATACTGTACTTAAAAACTGTGAATACTTTCAGACTTGGTTCTGAAAACTTTGCCTCTGAAGTGGAAAAAAAAGGAAGAGCCCACTACCCAGTCCCTGAAGTTATTATATATCTGAAATTCACTCTAAATGATTAATTCAGTGTTCAGGGAACTGGTCGTGATTCAAAGCACAGTCACAGTTTTCCTTTCCACACACCTGCTCATCAGAAAGGGGTTACCTTTGATAAGCCAGCAGAGCCTGAAGACACTCCTCATTTATAATGGCATGACTGGGTCCCAGGCTGGCCCAGAGGGTACAGAAACAACAGAAAGCAGATGATGTGCTGGGGGAAGCAACGCAGAGGGATGAGCTGCTTACAGAGGGCAGCCAGCAAGGGGTGTACAGTGACCACCAGCCCGCACTGATGGGACACCCATGGTTTGCACCTCCAGAGCAGCTGCAGGGACCAGTCTAAACACAGCCTGATGAGGTGTCTGTGAACGACACCACCCCTGCTGCTCTAGTAATGCCACCCCAGGATGGCCAAAGGACACACCACCCAGTGTCCCAGCATGAAAACTGCTGGACCAGGATCTGTTCCCTTTCACCCAGCATGGGCTAGACTGAGATGCTGAAGAAGCACTCCAGGCAGCAGGGAAGATGAGTGAACAAACCCCTATCCTGGCTCACCCATCTCTGCCACCTCATGCCACTCATCCTGTCATGCCAGCACCCACTGACAAAGTCAACTGCATCCAACAGATGTGCAAAGTGGTCAGAGATATTAAAGCCTCACAGCTGAGGGGAAAAGTGGGCAGCTCGCTGGAGGGGAGCTTCAGTGTCAACTCCTCCGTTGTTACATTCAGAAAAATGGCAAAGCAGGCCTTCATTTTGGGTGCTTACAGAACAACTTGCTACAGGCCAGGCCTGAGCAAGAACAGCTTGATTTAACCACCTGCTCTCCTCCCATAGTGGTGTGCACAGGCTGAGATACTGCACTGGACACGGCAGCAGGGTCAAGCAGGAGCAATGGGATCCTGCAACTCCCAGGCCCCTCTTCACAGAGCTGTGTCACTCCTGATTACAGAGGGAAGCGTGTCCTCAGCTTCTTCCCAGCTGTGGGTTCAGGGATTTATGCTATATTATCTACATGTATTTCCATACTTGCATCCCAGCAGGAGAACTAAGGGCTGACTGTTGATCTCAATACCGTGCTCTGCGAGTTAAGCTCAAAGATATCCCAAGCCAAGTAATGTGGCCTGTAAACAGCAGTTCCTAAGAAATCAGTAAAGGAACACTAAAATCAGTATTAAAACTTTAGTTAGCGGAGCTGAGTTACTTTGGAACACAGAAAAGCCCTACACATGATAGATCCATTACGTGTAAAGCACCGGAGAGGCTGAAATGCCACAGAGATTCAGGTGTTTACGTTGCTCAGGCACATACCCTCTGCCTCCACAGCTGCCACACCACGAACTGCACTGCACCCCTCTACCTCTCCTATGAGTAACAAACTGTATTCACAAAGTGGGGGTTGAAGATTTAAAAGCAGAGTCCGGCAATACTATTAACAGTAATATTAACGTATTGCCCTCAACTATTATAATTTGCTTCTATTAGTTTGTATTTTTCTGTAAGTCTCAAGTCAAAAATCCTATAACTAAGCCAGGATTTTGCTTTTAATAAAAGAAAAAGTCAAAGGCAACTGGACTTCACAACTCTGCATTAAGGTTGAAGACATGCCTGCCTGGATCCAAGATGGAAGAAAGAAACTTAACTTTTTAAGAAGTAAAGTAAATAAATAAACAACAAATTCCTAAGGTAATCTTAGAATTTCTGAGCACTTGAGAGTTGACAGTGTCGGCTTTAATGGGCTAAAAAGCTACAAGGAACCGTATTTGGGAGACAGAGAAGTCTGTCTTGCATGAGAAAGAAGGAGAAAGAATTAAAAGGTCTTGACTGGCAAGTTGGAAATATCTAGAGTGAGGAAGAAGGCACAGCAAGGAAGCTGCAAAATAGAAACTGTAAGCAAGATAGTTGCCATGCCCAGCCAGCAGGGAAGAGCAGAAGGCAACGCTGCAGAGGCCTTCCTACTTGAAATAAGTATCTGCCTTTAGGCTGAACATTCTAGTTAAAAACCACTCTGACATGAGGCAAGTAAAACCGACCTCTAAAGCTAATTCAGTTGCAAAAGACAATACTTGATGAAAAAGCTGGTATATTTGATTTGTTTTCTTTTTACATATTCCAGATAATATTACTGTGCTACCCTGCAGAAACAAAAATAAGACAATCTGGGCCAGAAGATTTTGATCAGTTCTGACAGATTCAGGTGAAATTAAATTACCATGAGAACTTAACACCTACTTAGGTGCCTTCATTTCCCCAAAGAAGTGCTGAGCAGATCACTTCAGAGGGCTTTGAACTAGCTATCAGCATCCAATAAGCTAAGCTCTTTCAGAAATGAGGTACTAAACTACAGGCCCAACTCAGGTGAGCCAGGCTTGAGGCAAAAGGCTTTCTAGCATAAGACAAACCAATCAAAGCAAGAGGGAAAATGATGTACTTTGAGTGATGCCTTTGACCTGTGCCAAGGTATTCCCTGCAAATGCTGTATACCACATATTTCAGTCTCTCCACCTCATATCTGCCTTTAACATTCTCCCAAATGCTCCAAATTGCATTTGCCCAGTGGCACGGCATCCATAGCACAGTAAGCTGCAACCTTGCAAAGACTTCGGCAGGCACAGCCCCAGAGCCTTTAGTAAGACTTGTCACTATGTGCAAAGTACATTCACAGGTCTTATCAGGATGGTGGCCAAAGATTATGGAGGCATCCAAGCTGGTTGATACAGTCAAGCCTGTTCTGTGGCACGTCTATTTTAAACTTGGGTCTTCTGGTTTGTATCTTAAAAGGTCTACATGTCTTAACTGATCAGCAGAACAAATTAACTTAGCAAAGTGAAAACAGTTTAGCCTTGATAAATGAATATGAACACAAAAGAGCAACTCTCCATGGTTCACATACATCTGCAGTCAGCACATAAAAGGAAAGGAATGGACTAAATTGTTCTTAACAAGCAAGTAACTTTACTAGCAAAACACAACAAATTTAATTGCCTGTGAAAGTAATCACTAGGATGATGACACTCAGGCAAGACCAAAACTTTATTAACTGGGTAACATAAAATAATCTTAATCATAACCATAATTGCTTAATTATCTGATGGGACAGAAAACACGTTTTAATGAATTCTATTCTCATTCCAAAGGTAATTTTCTCAGTATTCTTTAAGATTTAAAAATTGTTAAAAATTGTTCTAAGTTTTAAAAACAAATACAGCCACTATTATAGACAACAGTGCCACTACACAGACTTCACTTCTGTTGTTTGGTTGTTGGGGGTTTTTTTAATTTTAGGAGAAAGAAACAGAAACTTTTCCCCACATTAGTGAAGAACAAGCAAAATCAGAGCAACTCGAGGGGAAGTGCCTGCTTGCTCATAGGCAACGATAGCTCTAACAAGCCAATTTACAGCCAAGGATATTTAAAGTCATTGCACAACACTTGTAAATATAAAATAAGTGATATTATATGATAATTTTATATGTTTACTCACTAAATTTAAGCCCGGGGCAAATTTAGTCCAAGAAATAAAATAGGAGGTAGATGCTCAGTTCGTTTAAGTTGCCAGAGCTCCAGCAAAAGCAGAGCTGTGAGAATTCACATTAGCTGAAAATTTGGTCCGTGAAACGTGCAATTAATTCAAGAGGTTTTAAATATAGTTCTCATGATTTAAAGGCTTTCAAAAACATGGTGAAATTGCGAAATTTTGAAAGAACCCTGATTAAGTATTATATAAATACGGGTAAGACAGGAAAGAGGGAAATGAGGGACAGAAGAATCAAACTGACTGGAAGAGGCATCAAAAGGATGGGACAATTTTTAAGAAATTGTTTAACTACTGAATCACGGCTTTCATTAAGATCTGTGCAGAATGGCCACCTCCCAAGAAAAGCCAGAGAAAGGACATATCATTAGAAAGCTTCTGACTTTGTGAGCCCACCCTTACATTCAATGCAGCAAACTGTTGCGCTGTATTGTTGAGCAGGATGTAAAGAGCCTGCCAAGCACAGCCCACAGACCCGCTAATTAAGTGAACTGATTGTGTTTGTTTTGGAACCGTTTGCCAACAAAGGAATGTGTCACACTGATTAGCGAGAGAAGGGTATGTAATATATGTGTATTCAAACCCTGAGGAGTGCATAACCCAGGTATTCACTCTGTTTGCCCAAGGACTGACAAAAATGACTCTCAAGCAAATAACCAGACCAAAGAGAAATGCCAGCCCTCAAGAGGGGCCCTCTTTTTCTCTCAGCTGTATCTATCTAAAGAATACCCATCCTTCATAAATTCCTGCTGAACACTGCGCCAGAAACTGCTGAGAATATTTTGGAGAAAAACAATCTCTTCACCTCAAAGCTGACCTAAGAGACCATGAGGATGGAAAGTTAACAGCCAACCGAGAACCACCTTGGAATTATAATGGCCACTCTGACAGCTGTCACTCTTCTCTCCAAAGGGCAAAAAAGGTCAGGGAGGTAGCCAAAAAACCAAATGCCAGCTCAACACAGACATACATATATACATGCACACACAAGCAGGCTTCACTTTTCAAACATGCAGCAAAGAGCTGAAGTCTGCAAAAGATGTCATGCACCACCTTTTGAATATTTCTAACCTAAGAGCCCAGTTTGCTGGTAGAGTTAATAGCTCAAAAGTGAACAAACATCATTCAAATGCAAAAAGAAAAACATGGTCTTCAGAGTTCAGCAGCTCTTTCCTCCTTAACTCACCAGCTTCAGCCAGGGTACCTGGCAGTCCAGTACTGTGTACAAAATATGAAGACTCTGCTGTAGATAGCAATTCCAGAAAACCCAGATGGAGAAAAGGGAGTTGTAGTCAATTATCTCTGTACACTGTGGACTCAGAAGAGTACAACTAAATCACAAATCTGAGCTGTTTACTCAGAGCTTTGTATGACGACTGACAAGGAAAGCTGAACACATCATCAGAATTTCCAAGTATAATTGCAAGTCTTCACATGAACCTTTTAGGACTCGCCATTCCACTTTCCACAGGTTACTCTGTACATCTCCCTATTTCTAACTAGCCTCCTCACACCTGTCTTTGTAGCAGTCGGTACACCTACTTCAGAAACCTCTCTCATCTTCAAGAGATGGAAACAAGCACAAACCCCCTCCACCTGGCCTTCTCCCTCACTGCTTTGGAGCTGATGGAGCTGCACAGTAAAGTGTACAAGCTCCTCTGTTGGCATAACTTGCTTCCAGCGCAAAAATACGGAACTGAAATAATCTGGTTAGTTCCACATAGGTGCATGTGTAGTAATGAGATGAGAAAACTAACTAGGAAGGGAAATAAAAAATGCTGGGGATAAAAACAAGGTTCAGTTATAAGGAATACAAAAGGAGTAAGCAGAATGACAAAATAAGAAAGAGAAATATGGGAGAACCTTGCGTGCTGATGGTGTTTTAATTAAAACCATTTTAAAAAGCCCGCTGTCTTTGGCATGACATCAACCATAACTTCACATTTGTGAAACATGAACAAAAGTCCTTTCTGGCTTCTAATTCACGTAAAAACAGTAGCTAGAGCAGCTTCTGTTGGCCTGAGCTGCTGACAAATTCGAATGGATTCCGGAAGGTTTTAAACTCTGTAACTGCAAGGTATGTCTGATCTCAACTGAAGGGCGGCGAAACAACATACATCCAATAATGGTTTTGTGACCAAAAATCCCCCCAGACAAATCAAATTTTAAAGTAAACTTGCCTTCCCAAATGTTCCTTCACATTCTCATTAATCTTTCAGGAATATCTTCAATCGCCTTTTATGCAGTCTCAACAGACATCTTATGTTTTATGCCATCTTAGTCTTTCTTTTTAACTCAGCCTATCTCACCGTGCACCCTAGATACATTCTTTCCTAAAAACTGTTTATAGAGCTCAGCTGTACACCTTGTTTAGCTTTTATCCACCGCTTTGTCAATGTATTTTTTAGAATAAGACTCTGGAAAAACAATGTGCAAACAATCTCTGAAACTCAGATCAGACTAAAAATCCCTTAAGAGTAGTCCTTGGTTACTTGCAATTTAACATCTTTGTGCACGCAAGGGAACCAGATTCTTAACAAACCCTTTTAACAGGCTGGTCCCGATTGTTTCCAAAGGTAGGTCCTTGATTTTTTCCCCCCCTTTCAAATGAACACTTTGGAGAACAAATTACAATGACTGTATTTGAAACAGCCAAAAAAATACTTATCTGTGGAGGAATGCTGTGCTGTCAGATATACTGTCTTTCTGTTAAGGATGGAAAAAAAATATCTCTCCTTTATTCAAAATCCAAGACACTATTGAAAAAGAGTAGTAACACTGCTGTGTTGCCAAGTCTGCTTTGGTTTCCTGCATTTTGCTTTTAGGTTTTCCATGTGACTCCTGTCCCTGACCTGGCATCCAGTACTCTACATGATGTGAAATAAAGTTTCTTCTGTTTAGTTTAGGACTGGCATACACTTATACTTACTTTGTAGCCACCTGAGAACAGCTATGTCATTAAAAAAACAACTTGCATGCACAGGCACAGAGGAATAAGCAGACAGAGAGCAGAGCACTAGCCATAACACTTCATGGAAAAGACACTTCAGAATAGATGGTCATGATTTTATAATGGATGATCCCAGTACATTATGGGCCCAGTGACACCAGAGAACAGAAAGATGTCTGTGATCACTCCAGAGAAGTCATTTGGCTTTTCAGGACACTTTGCAAACTCAGAAGAGCTTTGGATAAATCACACTGTGTGATGATACTGGGGACTCTTCCCTTTTTGAACAGCTGTTCTGAGACTTACGGGGCTTTGGGAACTTCTCATTTGTTTCCACATTTGCTCATGGTGGCCTCCCCGGAGCAGTGATCTACTGTAGCTGCCCAGAAATGTGCATTAGTGGAATCTAGTCCCTAATTATTTAAATAAAAGGTCATGAGGCTGAGAATACTCAAGGCTTTAACACTCAAATCAAATGTATGACTGACATTAGCACACTGGAGTACCTGCTTGTAGAAATGTCCTCAAAGGGGTAAAGGATTTCTCCATTGTTGCAAATCTCACAGATGAAACCCTTTTGGCTACAAAGGCTGCAGCTGTACACATGAGAGGTGGCAAACTTGATCACCTTCCCCAAGAAAGGAGCCAGCTTTCCTTCAATAACCTGGAACGAGAAGACAATATTGAATGAACCCCCAGAAATAACCAGAATGCCCTGAAGGACTGAGACAATATTTATTACTACAGAAATACAGCTACGTGCTGTTGGTTAAAACAATAGGAAAGTTACTTCCCAACAATTATAGCTCCATGAAAACACAAGTGATAATAGTAGTCTATGAACCAGCAATGATCTGAACATGAAAAGTAACTTACTATTTCTTTGTAAGTCTCTACATGGCAATAATATGAAATATTAGTAGTCATTTTAAGGACAACAACGCATTCATACAATAAGGCACAAAGAAGTAAATAGGGAAAGAGTTTAAGGCTTCCACATTATCTGTGACAGCTACGAATACTGCCTTACAATTTTCACTTCTTTTTACTTTTTATGCACATACTGCAGTTTTGTCTTTGCTTCTTTTCCTCCAAAGTACAAGTTCTTTTGCATGTATTTTGTGAACAGAGTCCTGGCTTTAGTCCTTTAGTAGGACTGTGTTTCCCAGTGAAAGCCATTCAAATATAATGTTCTGCTCCTTGCCAAAATGAATAACTTCTTAGCTAAAGTCCTGAAGAGGAACTGGGGTTTTTTTTTTTCCCTTTAGTGTCCAGCTCTCAAATCAAGAAGTCCCAGAGGATCCTGCTAGACCATTAGAAGTGATTAGCACTCCTCGTGTTGGTGTGGAAAAAATGGCCAAGCCATATACATTAAACTGCTAACCACAACACTCATCTAAATTTGTGACTTGGAGACAATGCCTCAATAAGGGGTGCTATTCAGGCAAAATACTTTCCATTCAGATCCAACTTCTAGAGACTTTAAGGAATTCTGCTGCTGTAGGGAATAATGAAGATGGAATAAGGCCCTAAGTGTATATTCTTCTCTCCTGGGCTTCCTGTGGTCTGAATGGCAGCTTGCCAGATTAGTGATAGAAATGTGTCATGGGATTTGATAGCAACCTCCTGTTAAAAGGAAAAAGAATGCAGTAATTGCTGACTGAAGACTTGCACAGGGCTGTGCCCTGAAACCCAAGAGTGGGGAGTTTTACAAGTTAAAAAGAGTGTCAGACTCAGTTCAGGCACCCCTTCCCTAAATATGGTAACACACCACTTGTAATTTGGGTTTAGTGTAAACAAATCTAGAGAAAGCAGAGACATCAAGGCAGAGAAGAACAACAGAGAGTCTGGAAGCAAATGCCAGGCAGTAAGGAAATAAATTTGTGTTCCAGGGCAACTCCTGCCCACTAGCCAAGAAAGCCACTACTGACAAGTACACCTGGAAAGGGAGGTGCATGGGGAGTGCTGGTGTTGATGGCATGGAATGGCACGGGCTGAAATGTGCCCCTTCTCTGCCTTCAGCCCCAGCCTGCTAACTACGCCTGTAACAACAGGAAGCAGCAATGTTATTGCTACTGCTGCAGATAGGACATCTGCTCATGTCAGAGGAAAAATGACGTTCCTATTGCATCCTGGTATAGGAAGATCCCTTTCAACCACAATATAAACAATGCAGAGAAGCTGCTGCATGAAATATGAAAATGAAGCCATAGTTCAAGGTAGTGATACTGCTAACCTTCTAACAGATGGTCAGAAGCTAATTTAGCTCCCCTAGGCAGACTCCACAGTTACAGAGGGTCTGAAAGCCAAACAAACTGGGAGTAGGGGAAAGACATGGAAGTTGACAATATTCAATAAACAGAAAGAAAGAAACACTGAAGCCACCCAGCTAGTGACAAGGCTACAATCATCCTCCAAAAACCCACTCAGGCACTAATAGATGAAATACACACACAAAGATAATAAATAAACCACAATGCATACAAATTTTCCAGAGAATTTTCATGCTATAGCAGCCACCTCAGGCCACAAGTGCTCAGCTTAAAGTGCCAGGCTAAAGACACACTGCAAACAAACTCTCTATGTCTGAACCAATGTCACTGTCAGCAATGATTTAAAAGTTAAATCTCTGAATTGAAGTAACATTTTATATCATGTAATAAACGCAATTATCATAATCTATTACCTTCCTAAGCACTGAGGGGGAATTTAAGACTGTACAAGGAACAAAAGCTTTCCTGTGCCGAAGAGTTCACAACCTAAGCAAGACACATCGAGTGGGTAGCTGCCCTGAGGAGATGGTGTTATTTGTCCCTCTTTATTTATTTGTATGGCTTGTTGTAGTGCTGTAGTGGGTGGGCTTGTTACTCTGGCCACTGCAGACATACAAGGAAGATGATATCTTCAAAGAGCCATGCATGCCAATTTTGCAATGTGAATTACAGGCCATTTTACTGTATTATAGAAGGGAGACAAAATGCAGCATCAAATCGATGTTATCACTGGTTTTAGCATCTGTAAATTTTGTGTTATTTTGTTTCATCAGAGACCTCAAGGCTCTGTGCACAGGATGGTTTTTCCTTGCAGCCTTCTCTCACTCTCGTTTGTAGCTAATAAGAATAAAATCCTCATCTCTGTTTATGCTAAGCAAGCAGAAAGGAAGACTTGTGCTTGCTGTCCCCAGTCTCCTTGCTGCCTACTCGCTGTTTTGTGGCAACGGTTCTGCAGTGAGTGTTTTATGGCTTGGGAAAAGGAGCACAGAACACGTAATCAAAGGTGTCAAAACTTCCCCTGTGACGGCCAGAGGTTTAGACATCCCAGAACCATGATGGAAGAGTCCCAGGATGTTCTCCCAGTTGATGCTAGAATTTGATTTTGAGTTTCAAGGAAGCACAACTGATTAAAGAACAGAAGTGCGATAGTCAAATGTAATGCATTATCCAGATATCATGGAAATTATGGGAGGAAAAGAAAGACCTCGAGAGGCTGTCTTGGCAGAGCCACTAACATTTATATCACTCTTTACAGCTGTGTCTGTTCCTAAAGCCTTTCAGTGATGAAGACTTCACAGCCCCCATGCCGTCTAATCCAGCACACGTCTGTTCTCGCTGCTGGAGTCACTCCTAAGCTTTGACCTGAACCTTTCCTAAGAACATTTCAGTTTACAAAACAAGTTTACAAAACAGAGAAACTGTGAAATCACACACTACAAGCTGCAGAAAAGTACATCACATTTCAGAAGTGTGGCAATTTGGCACAAAACTAAGTTAAGAGTACGCCAAAGGAACAGAAACCAAAATTTTCACGCTTGACCTATCCCTTCAACATAGCGGATGTCTCAGCATACACCTGGCAAAGGCTTAAAAATGTATTCCTGTCTCTTAAAAAGAAAAAAGCATCAAGCTTAAATTAAAATTCTGAGTTCAGGTTGTCTTCTACGTACAGCACACATAAAGAGCAAGGTCTGTTTTCTAATCCAAACTCTTTGCAGAGCAAGTAATTGTTTAAATAGCCAAAACTATGGGTGAGAGGTGATTAATGATGGCATCCCAGGCAACAATTGACAGAGGGTACAATGCAGCTTTTTCTTCCTTAACCGGTCAAGGAATCCATCCCAACATCATCGTGGACGCAGAGCCATGCCTATCACTGCTGTACCCAGAATGTACTGGGGTACACTACTTGGTGACAACAGAAGGAAAACAGTTGTGTCCAGAGGTCCAGAGCAAGTTGTGTCTCTGAACAGCCCCAGTGCTCAGATCAGAATCACTGTTCATCTCTCTGGATCAGGAAAGACATTTCTCTAAGCTTCCACAAGACAGAAAGCCACGGCTTTGCACACAGCAGCTCCTGTGTGTGTCACATTAAGAATTATATAAAAACACACACCCACATGTGCATACATAAAAGCCAGGCCCTGCCCTCAAAGCACTTACAGTTTAAACCAACAAAGCAAACACTGCTTTTTACAGTAACTGCCACATATCTCCCACCTGAAAGGGGACAAGCTGTGCTTTGGAGGAGCCTCCCATACAGGCTCCCTGCCCACACTGCAGAGAGCATCCCTCTGGCCAGAGTTTGGCTGCAGGTGCCACGGCTGCCAGGGAAGGGAGAGGAGAAGCCAGGAAATCCAGCAGGAGCAGCTACCTGCCCCGCTGCCCAGCCTCCTGCACCCGGCTTGGGAAAGCACAAGTTGTCCTGGAAAGCAAGAGGGGAAGGCAGAGACTTGTCTGCAGCAATGGGAGAAACAAAAGGGGTACACAGTATCTGAACACGCGCTGACAGGGTGGTGGCACAATTATTTTAGACGATTTCTGAAACAGAGGCTTCTCATACAAGTCAAAGCTATGAATAAAGGTAAATCAAACTTTCTTCTTGGTGTATCTTTGTGCTACTGATCAACTGAGGAGCAGTATAATTCTGAAGAAACAATTGCTCAGAATGAGTGAGGTGAGGGGGAAATACAGGGTCCGCCAAACACCGGCAGACAAACCAATGCTGGCAAAGGCTGCCAGAGTCTTGTGCAGCGGGCAGACAGGACACATGCACTGGGTTATGTGCTTCCTGACTCACCAGGAAGACAGAAGATAAAAGGCAGCAGTGGCTACGGTGCAAGTTGAAGTCCCTTTGGATACATCACATTAATATGATTATGAGGGCAATGTGTGATCAGTCAAAGTTTAACTATGTGTCAGGAGGGCTGCTGGCCCCCAGAGGTTTCCTGATCCTTCTATTCAAAGACTAGAAGTTACTCATAGTTCCCTTGCTCTGTCAAGGTGATGTTTTCACAAACAAATGGGCGGCCAGCTCTCCCCAGAGAACAAGCACTGCAAAGGCCATAGACCAGAGCATGCTCCAAGCCAGAGAAATCCTCCTCAGTGGCCCACTGTGTGCACAACAGGGCTGTTGTTCACAGACAGCTTTCAAAAGCAGCAGGTGTTGCCCAGGAGCCTCTGACTGTGTCCCTGTGTCCGACCTTCACGACGCATTCCTGAGCCCACAACACTGCCCTGCACTGGAGGAGAGGCGGTCCCCTCATCTCTGACACAGGCTGAGTTACAGCTCTGTCCTGACCCTCACCCCAGCTCCCTGGGCCGAGCACAGTGCTGGCAGAAGCCCACCTCTGAAGGCCCCACTGCCCAGCCCCAGCCTTGCCACCCTGCAGCACAAACCCCCAGCCCCCATTACACACAGCAGAGAAGTCAAGTCACTTTGTCTTGCCTTTTCAGTCAACAAAGACTCCTTGTACTAGAACCTACTTACCAGCATGAAGGAGGGTTGCACAAACCAGTCCCATGGGAGAGCAATGGAGTGAACATGGTGTTGCAATATATGTTTTCATATTAAAAACCAAACTAGAAAAGTGGCCAAGGGAACAGCGGCAGAACTTCTCAAGTCTGCTGAGAGTTATAACCCAGAGAGATGGTAACCTAAACTCATGACTTATAATAACTTTCTGTTTGGGAAACAGAGCAAGACCAAAAACTAGGCATGAAAAAACCTTATTACAGAATCAGAGTTTGTTCCAGTTCCTGAGAGTTGTTCAAATTAGGTAAGACATTAATAGAAGCCTCTGGCTGGGACTAACTGAAAAGCAATGAAATATTGATTGGACAAGGCAAGCATGGAAGACCCCTCCAACTCAGACTGGGTCATTTCCAAAGATGTAACATCCCAACAACTTTAGGGGGAACTAGGGGAGAGATGTGTAGAAACAGAAGGACAAATGAGTTAGCTGTAATCCACTCTTGCTTCAAGTAACACCTCCAATAGCTTTCCACACGCCTATGAGATCAGGGCCACAGAAACACCCGAACTTTGCATCGTGGCCACATAAATCAGTACTGAAGTCTATCAGATGTGATGAGCTTTCTGGACAGGAAAGAAAAAACAGCACAGTTTTCAGACATTTCTGAGGGCAGTGAGTGTTTATTTTGAGGGCAGGGCTTCTGTCAGCAATGCTAGCTAAGAAGCAAAAGGTACTGAGTAAGACCTCCATTCCTGCAGGAGTCTATGTTGTGAATTTGAGTGAGAGTCATCAAAACTCCTACCCTGTCTGTGCATTTTTACCAACTTCTAAAAATGTAGCAGATGTTTACATAGCATGGAGATCATAAATACCTTTGATCACTTACATTAGGACTGTCAGAACAGACAGTAAAGGGAATACAGCTTGCTGAGCTTTCAGATACACTGTTCTGCTCAATGTGAGAAACTGCCAAGGCTAAGAAGTCCAGATTCTCAACAGTGTCATGGTATATTACAAACACATAAAGCATTTCTGGATTAAAATAATTTTTAAATTAAATTTGCTACTCTGAGTAATTCCTACCATATGATAATAAAAGTAAAATCTGACACAGTCTAAACAAAAAAATCCTTCATTAAGATCCAAGATGATGGAGAACCAATAGATGAAGGATATTTTAACAGAAGCTATCCGGAATCTAAGAGCAGGAGGATAAATCTACACACATCTCTGGGTAGATATTCTGCCAGCTCTGGCACAAGGGGCAATCAAGCAGAGGCATCATGTAACAGTGTGTCTGGGAACACTATCACTTCACTGTGGCTAAGTGATCAGGGAATAAACACTGAGATGGGAACTCATGAAATGTCCCCAGCGCTCCTGAATCCTCAGATTGAGGCCTGCAACTTCCTCACGTATCAGAAGCACTGGAGGAAGCCCTGGTTATTATCCTCATAAAGGAGAACCTGCTGCTACTGCTCTGCTTAAGAGCCTGGCCACCAGGGTTAAGTATTCCAGGTAAAGTGGTAAAAATACTGTAAAACTCAGGTTCTGTATTCCTGCCACTGTGAGACAAGCTAAATTTGCCAAATGGCTTTGTGACCCCACCCTTGTAAATCAGCTTGTTAATCATTATCGTCATACAGGCGATAAAGTTGTTTTATGAGCCAACACCGAAGCAGTAACATTAACTACTTATGCAGGGGCTGGTGTATTTCTCTGCAGATAACATTTATTAGAAGGCACTCTCTTTAAAGACACAGGTTTGCTTCAAAACCTTCTTTCGGTGCACTGAGCAATCCAATCCTCCTATTTCTCCAGTCTGATCTACGTGTCAGACACAAGCGATGCCTGGAGGGTATGGGCTGAGTGATATGAAATCCCTAAAACACCTTGAACTACAGGTTCAAATCTAAACTGGATTGTCCTGGCCTCTCCTCCTGACAGAACAAAATTTATGATTATTTCTCAAGGCCAGACACACACTTGGCTCTATCTGAGAGACAGACATAGACAGAATTTGCCAGGAGGCACTGACGCAATGCAGAAGAGACGTGAGAGGCCAAGAGGCACTGAGAAAATAGAAGGGGTGGTGGACACGAAACTCATTCATGATCCCCAATTACGTAAATTGAAGAGATAGAAAGTACTTTAATTCACAGCAATAATGTCACAAGCACGTCTGGCAGAAGGAAGCTACCTGAAGGAGCAGTCAGCAATTGTGCACAGCCTTCCACCATCCTCTAAAGACAATGTTTCTGCCCCCATCGGTTGTTTTCTTTCTACCTCTCCAGAAACAGCTAGTTTGAATCAGGCCTTTTCCTAACAAATTCAGAGGTAAGCTCCAGCTTTGCCTAGACTTTAAAGCACCACAGAGAATATGTTTCCTGGACTGAATGAAAGGGCAGATAAAATATCCCGAACAGACTGTCTTCGATTCACCACTTGGATGCTCACTACCCTCCAAATTCCACTGGTGGAAGCTTTGTGGAGGAGGACTAAACACTCAATAATCTTTCTTCACCTCCAGGACAGGTGAGAAATATGCTTTTAAAAAAAACTACCAATGATACAAGAAAATAGGTCTAGAAAAAACACTTTTAGAAACCTCCAGTTCGTTCCTCACCCTCCAGCACAACCAAAATGACTGACTTGCATAAAAACCTCTCACCAGAGAGATCCCACAACAGTCCAGCGCTCAGAACAACTGGAAAGTTGGTCCTAATGCCTGCCTTGGATCTCTTTTGCTTCAGTCAGCTATCTTTACTCTGCACTCCACCTACCATCCTTACACTGCAACATCTGTTCCAGAAACCATTTTCTGACAAATTCTCTTGTCTGTCACAGGTAATCTCTGTCACAAGCCAGGACGAGCAAAAGCAGACGGAGGGTGCAGGCAAGATACAATGGTTGCCTTTACCTATTTGTTTACTGGAGAACAAGCAGGTATTCCCTGCATTCATTAAACATGGAAGTTGGGTATTAAAGCTGAAAGGGTAAATGGAATCTCTGCCCCACGAAGATTTCAGTGGGGTCAAGATTTCTGTGATAAAAACACAGAGTTGGAGACAAGCATGCTACAAAATGCTTAGCTAAGGATAATGCAAGTTGCAGAGAAAATAAAGGGAAAACATTCCCTGGCTGGGGAGTTCCTAGTCATTTATATCTAGGGAACAGACAATGCTTGTGGACTGCTAATTTCCTTGAGGATTTTTTCTCTTCCGTTGGCCAGATTCTTAACGCCACAAATTCTTGTTATGATTTCAATGCACAATTAATCTTTAGTTCAGAGGAAAGGGAAATGGAAGGAGGAAGGATGATCATGAGGTAAAAGTTGCAGAGAGGCAGATATCAGATCTTAGGTCTGCCCCATCTTTTGTACAATATACTAATCAGCTGGCTTTCCTTGCTCCATTTTGACTCCCAGTCATCTCTTTCAGACTGCCTGTCTTGTTTATTTAAGTTACAGGTGATTTAAGGGAAGAATGATCTCTTACTATTTGTGTGCCTGCACGCTAGAATCAGTCACCGTGCACCGCTATAAAACAAATTAAAAAAGAACACAGCAGTAACTTTAGAAGAGCCCCATCTTTTGTTGCGACAGGCATGCTGCGGGCCACAATCCCCGCTCCCAAAAGCAGCAGTGATACACCCCACCCTCTCCCTCCTCTTCCCTTTCCACCCTTCGCAGGTCCCTCGCTGTCCCAAGAGCCTGTTCAGCCTGTGGTACGGGTGACAGCAGGGTGGGCAGGAGCAGGCGGGGCCAGGGACTCCGCTCACCCACTGCTGACACCAGCGCAGTTGTGCCGCGCTAACTCATCACCCCCACGGGGCAGAGAGCAACCCGAAAGGAAGCCTCGCAATAAACACTGCAAAGAACAAAAAGGACCCCGCAAAACCAACTGCCAAATAAATCAAACTAAAGCAGAGCAAACTAAATGAGTGAAATTTGAATAAACAGAAATCAGAAGCCCCCTTTGACTTGTTTGCACCGGTCTGCACTGATGGCAGAGCCATTTGCTGTTCGTGGTCCTTCCAGAGTAAACTCCTCAATATGTTGCACTTTAGTTTGGTATTAAACACAATATTCCACATATTCCAGATATTCCACAAATTAGCCCTTAACTAAAACAGTTAGCACTGGGAAGAGGAAGAAATACAAGGTCAAGAGCAAACACCGCTAATCTTTGACAAGCACACATAGGCAGGGGGCAAGGTGAAGATGGAGTTTTACATTGGCTGGGGGAGAGGAAAAACAAACTGGTGACAGTTCAAGTGAATTTATAGCAGGAGGCAGAGAGGATGACAAGGTTCCTCCAAGCCCTCCCCTTCTCTTCTCATTGAAAGGAAGAAATGCCAGAAATTTCAGCAGGTCTCTGGATGCAAGCTGACACAAGTGAGGAGGAGATGGAATTGTCGCAGTATAAATAACATGCCGGGAAATCACCTGTGCCAGCTCTGCAACAAGACTCACGTTCACTGTGTTTCAATTGTCTTTCCTCCTTTCTCCTTCCCTCAAGGTTTCCAGGCAGCTACATGTCCATTTTGTCACACCCCAAGTTCTCCTGATCTTGTTGCAGGGATGAATTACAGGTTGTTTTAAGAAAAAGGTATTCAAGCAAAGGTTAAAGGCTGTTTTAATCAAACAGGGTTGAAAGAGTACCAGGAATTTGGCTGGTAGAGAACAGAAAGCACTTTACTTAGCTTAAAAACATACGTGACTCTAAATACAGAAGCAAATATGCATTCAGGCAGAGAGTGTATATATATGCTTTTTTTAAAGATTAAGCAGGCAATTGCATGCAGAGATATTAACTGACTCTACATGCCCACTGAGCAATATATTACTTCATGAGTGATAGCACAAAATTAGAAACTTTCCTGCCTTGCGTAGGACTGGATCTGGGCATTTTAAGGAGGAGTCCTCTGAAGGATTAGAACAAGAAAGCAACATACCCAGAAAATGGCTAGGGCTACTCTGAAAAAAGCCTCTGTGAGTACAAAGTATATTTAGAAGAAAAATCTAAAAAAATGTTCTTCTCTCATCCAAGCAGGTAGCCCTGAGACAGTATTTTATTTCTTGGGAAATCTGATTTCTCGGGATGTTAGTCCTGAAGGAACACCCAGCTGGCTCTCCCAAATCATCATTTTATGTGAAGCAGAACAATGAGCTCGGAGCCCAATCTTTCAAACTGCCAACCTGCATCTCCAGCACTGGGCTTTTCATTCTGCACAGCAGAAAATAACAGAAGAAACCTGTTTAGCACAAAGCAGTAGAAAAGGGGTAACTTATATTACTGCTGCCACTTCTACATGCTGAAAAAATTAAAATATCTCTGGAGATCTCAACTCAAAAGCTCCTGCAAACCACTGGCACCACTACTGGGTCATTTTAAACAGAGTTTCATTCTAAAATGCCACACTTACCCCAAGTGACCTAGATTACATATTCACATGGAAAAGGACCACAAGTATTTAACAGACCCCGTTAAAAGTTCTGGTTTCATGCAGTGCAGGAACCAGTCCTACTATTAAAAATATCCACAAACAATCTTGCTAGATCTCTAGACTTTGCCTGCAATACCTAAATCAGATGAACTTGTTTTCCTGACAGCCACCTGCCAAAATGCTCCCAGCCAGCTCTCCATCCCCGAGCCTGGCTGGCTCTGCCACCCTCTCTGCCTGACCGTGAGCCACTCTAAATGACGGCAACTCCCTTCCCCAGCAGAGCTGAGGTAAAAAGGAAACACCAGTAAGATCATCGCCATTACCACTAATTGTAACCAGAGCTGTCAGCACTTTGGGGAATTACACACGCACCAGGAGTATCAGCTAACCTGAAGCTTCCTGTTCTGCTGAAAGGCAGCTCAGTGCTGGCAAACTCCGAGGAGTGACAGAAATAAATGATGTGCCAGGTACTTTAGGATGACCCTGCTTGAGCAGGGAGGTTGAACCAGATGACACACTGTGATGCTTCCAACCTCACCCATTCTGTGATTCTGTGATAAAGGCGCCGCAGCCGCAGGAAAGTAGACAAGCTGTTTAACTGCTGCTTTGCTATCAGATCTTTTAATATTTATGAAGATGTATATTGTGTGTTTTTCCCATCCTAGGACTATTTTCATATTCCTCTGCTAATACAGTTACTTTAGAACTATAGTTACTTTAGAACACTGTCAGTCAGGCACAGGTCATAGAGGATGTCATAAAGACAGCTATTAACATTTTGCCATTGTGGTCCAAGATGCATCTTTACACGGCTCATGTAGAGAACTATCTGGTATTATTATACTGGTGGTAACACACTGCAGGACTTGCACCCCTGTCACACATGCTGTGCCAACGCTTGCTTGGGAGGCTGGGGATGTGAATCAGTGTTTTCCCAACAGTGCTGAACCCTGAACTGTGGCAGCTATGGCACAGATGTTGTGCCTGCCATTTTGCTGCCCTTGTTGAGCACGGTCAATTCCCACAGAGAACTGTGACGGACAAATCTTCAGTCATCTCAGCACAGCCAGGCCTGCCCAAAACCTAATTCTCCTTCTCATTTGCCACCTCCTGCCCCTCAAGCAGAAAAAGGGCTTGCCTAAAATTAAAAGGATCTGCTGGTACAGCTACATGGGTAAACGTCTTTGGTAAATAGAGGCTTAGGATGATACAGCTTATATTGGATCACTGAATGAAACAAATGACAACAACAGACTTTGTCATTGATATAACTGAGTTTGCACTAATGCTTTCACAAGCACAGCTATACCCATTAAGAGCAGGGGGGTGTTTGTGATGTACCTAACTCAGTAATGCTTCTAAAACCAGAGCAAGCCCCAAGTATGTTAGCCAAACCCCATTTTTTTCAATCAATACAGCCACATGCACAGGCATGTGGGTTAGATGCTACATCCCATTCTTTTAATGCACGAATAAAAAGGAACTGCTGGGCAGAGACACCACCACTGATGGGCTTGGAATTCATCAGGCTGTATGTTACAAATCTATACTAAGCATTTATCAGCAATTGTATGAGTACTGAGTTATCAGAAAAGATGTTTTACTTCTGAAAAAAACAGCAAGTAAAAGGCAAAAGAAGTCCACATCTTGCATTCTTTGCTATTGTTGGGACTGATGAAACAACTTGTCCAAATCAACCTAAAGCTTTGCATATATAAAAAGAATAGAAAGAGCATCTCCAATCTCCTCCTTCACTTCTGTCTAGGAGGTGCAATGAAAGTACTCCGTGGGTTAAAATTTAGCCTGGAGAAGTGAAGGAGACCTAATGATTTCTTTGCACTTCTAAGGCTTTCTAATCCTGATCTAACAACGTATTAGGCTCAAATTAGGTAGAACTTTTGTTTCATTGAAGTTCATTTTTATGCCCCACGTGTTTGTTAGGGAGCCTTATATGTGAAAAAGCTTGACCAGAAACATTAAGACTTCCCAGTGAGGAATGCTTCAGTGAGACCAACAGTCCACCAAGCCTAAAATGCTACCAGGGGCTGTAGTCAGTGCTGTATGTAATCAGTGTTAAAAATGTCAGAGGAAGATGAAATCATTGATCTGTCTGTCGACAGGGGAGACATCTTCCTAATCCCTTCAGTATAGTATGTCTAGTCTGAAATCTTATAATCCCTTTATTTATGTACTGTAACTGTGGATATTCTCATTACGGATACTTAATCCTCTCAAAGATGATACACTTCTGGCCTCAGTGACATTATTGCGGCATTAAGTTCCTCATACTCGCTGTGTTCTGCAAAGAAGCATTTCCATTAAGGATTTTTATGCATCCCTCATACTCACTGTATGATCTGTGCCATATTATTGTGAGAACAGTGCTCTCCTGTTCATCCTTTCTCTGCACTGTTCTTCACATTATTTGTAGGTTCATCTACAGGTAGTCAGGAAAGTTGATCTAAAGTCAATAATGTTTTAATTAAATTTCAACAGATTAGTTTATCTACAATGTTAAAATGGATAAATTATACTAAATTATACTGTATTAAATCCCTGTATGGACATACACATTCAGAATAGAAATGGCCTTAATACAATTTATGTCACTTTGCTTCCAAAGTAACTGGAGCTAAACCAAATGAAAGCCACTTATATTTTGAATAACAGTATTTACGCAATGATTCAATGCAATTCAACTCATCTTTTAAAATTCCCATATTTTGTCACTTCATTATTTTTCCCTGAGTGTGCCTGTGTAAACAAGTCTTCAAATCATCATCTTTTTAAACCTCCCATCTTGCTCACAATTTCCATCCTTGACATCCAGTAATTTTTTCCCTTATGTGGATCCTTTTCATTTTACTGTATCTTTTAGAGTTGGCCTAACCAGGATGAAATGATTGCCGTGATTAAGAGAGATTCTACAGTAAAGACCATCACAGAATGGGTAAGGCTGAAAGGGACCACCATAGTGGGTCACCTGGTCCAACCTCCCTGCTCAAGCAGGATTATCCCAGATCATGTGGCACAGAACTGTGTCCAGGCAGTTCTTGAGTATCTCCAGAGAGGGAAAGCTACACAACCTCTGGGCAACTGGTTCCCATGCATGGTCACTGCACAGTAAAGAAGTTCTTCCTCGTGGTTTGGTGGAACTTCCTGTGCATCACGGCAATCATCTTTGTACACTCGTGTATCTTGCTATTTAACATAAAAAAGAGGCAAGACACTAGTTAACTCTCTGTGGATGAACCATCTGAATTTGGAAATCACCACAATAGTCTCTTCTAGTCTTTTACTTCAAAAGCTCTCATTAACATGTTATGTAGTGTAAGTAGCAAGAACTACTTTTCATAAGAAATACAAGAGTCTCGTCTGAGTCAGCTTCGGTCCAAACCAATGTTTAACAGTGTAAAAATTGTCAGTCTCAACAGAAGCAGCCCCATAAGCACATCTGTAAAATCTGAATGGACAGCATTTAACTCCTGTTGCATGCTCTCTCCCCATACATGCACAAAAGCACTGATATGTCCATTAGTCATGTCAGTAGAGAACAGAGTTCACACCTCCAGCAGGTTTAGGATGAAACTACCCTGGACTGTAACAGCACATCATGGTCTATAAGACTAATCCATTTTTCCAGTGTACTATGTCTGCTAAAACCAGCAAATTCAAGAGTGAATTCTTGCTTCCCAACAAGTGGAGATCTCCCTCTTGAAAGCTTTAATTGACTGGAATAGCCCCAGATAAACTGCCTAAGAGAGATGCAGAGGGTTATAGGTGATGCAGGGCAGATGACACAAGCAAGGGCTGGAAAGACAAGCACATGTAGCCCAATGAGGCAGAACAGGTAAGCTGTGCTGTTTGTGCCTGTTAAATCACACTTGGTGCTTCTGCCTATTCCATCTGAACACACTTCATCAGTTATGGCATCTGCTGACACCTCCAATGACACCAGGATTCTAAGAACATGTACCCCACGGGAATGCCCACAGACAGACTTCTGCAAACTTTAATGCAGTCCCTGGGTCCTTGGTCTGCAGTGAAACCTTCTGGAGTACACGTATGCATTTGTGTGCACATACAAATAAAGACTGTCACTTGCTGCCCCTTTGGTTACTCACACCTGCACTACAAGTATTTGTTAATGACCCAAGTACTAGCAAAAACCACTGCCTCACCAGGATATGGGAAATTTCCAAAATTAGGACCATTTTGTTCCAGTATATTTTTTAAACCTGCTTTTAACCTCACAGTTAAAGTCTTCCCCACTAGAGCCCTATCCAAATGGATCCAAGTGACAACCATTCCCAGACCACCAGATAGCCCAAGTATATACTCTGCTAGATTCACAATATCTAGGCCTGTTAAGCTTGGAAAGAGATTTATATTGGATTTCATTTTAGAACAGTATGATAAGCTGCTTCATCTACTGGCAAACAGGCATTTCAACCTTTTTGCAACTAAGAACGGACCCTCAAGCCCCATTTCTGAAACTCAGCTGCTTGGTAGGAAACAACCATGTTTTCTAGGATCTTTTAAAGGGAACTTGGCCAGGAAACAAATCAGAATTGAGCTGGGACTAACCAGGGTAGAGGTTGCTTATATCTACAGATTACCCCTCTCTGCTTTTCTAATTCACTCACCATGCCTTATCTTTCCATTAATCTTTAATAAACCTTTTAGTTAATTCCCCAAACACATGCAATCTACATGACAGCAGGATACAGTGCAAAAGCAGTCCATGGATATGAGGAAACAGGCAGCAGAGGAATCAAAAGGAGGGAAAACTTTCAGGATTAAAACTACCCAAACCGCAGGTCAGTGGAAAACGATGAGCAACTGGGAGAAAGCAGCAGTAAGGGGCAAAGCAGACAGGAGGGAGGGGCTGTTAAGGGTATTAGTATTTATCTGACCATTGGATTCATTTTCTCAATGGGGCCTTCCTCTCTTCTCCACTCTGGATCCACTTTGACAAAAACAGGCAATCCAATTTCCAACTTGGAGCCTCTGAAATGTGGAAACCCCTCTCCATGCTGACAACAAGGATATAGCTAGATTAAAAGGTAAATGCAATTTAACCCACCCCAGCAGAAATGGTAATCAAATTATATTGCCTCTAAATATGATAAGTTTGGGACTGGAGCCCTCAGGGAAAGAGAAGGTGTCTTGCAAACACAAACACAAAGAAACATGTTAAAGGAAACTGCTAAATCAATGCATGAATTATGACTTCTACCCTCCTTCTCTCCCCCAGGGTGCTTGATAAACTGCTGATTGCTTCTAAAATATCTACTACCAATGTTAGGAACTGATTAAGCCGCTTACAAAGCACTGGGGGCTAATAGACAGGCCCACCAGGGAGACTGCAGCTCTGGAGTTAAGTAGCTTGCTTTTTCATGGCTTGATTATTAAAGATGAGATAGCAGAACACGCCGAAAAGACGTGGAAACAGTTTTAGACCTCAGGCAACTGGCCTTTTTATTTTATATATGGAATCATTTCTACCCCGTGACTTCACCAGCCAACAAAAACCACGTTTCCTGTTGTTCTGTAGTCTCCAGCTCTGAGGGGCATCTGAACTACCTCAACTTAATGTGTCAACTGAACACCCAGAACTGACTATGCTACCCATATCCTGCAAAAAAGGCACCACTAGAGAAGGGAAACATAGGTGGAAGACGCTTAAAATACTGTGTTTTACATGCCACTGACAACAACATTAGTGCGAACACAGAGGTGCCCGGGTCACCCAGCACATCTCACCTCATTGCTTCCTCTACTATGCATCTGCAGCACATTTACCTTAGAGTCCCTATCCTCTCTTTTCAGCTTTTTTTTCCAAATTCTTGTTGTTTAATCTGTTACATAACAAAATTCTGCTGATCAGGTAAATGTACTGCAAGGTGCTTGCTTAGTTGAATCAATATCAATGCAAAGACAAATTCTGCTGGCACATTGCCTCTTCCATGGTCACATCTGTCACAGTATCACTGCATGGCTCAGCTTTGTGTAGCAGGCTTGCTGACGTTTTGGGGGGTGGGGGTTAGGTTTTTCCCCCCTCTCTTGTGGCAATGCTCAGCAGACTTTGTAAATAATCATATTGCACTAGGGACTTTACGAACTTTAAAATTCCCGAATAACTACTCTTTCAAGCAAAGAAATAAGTACTACTTGTCACCTGTAGGCTGAGACTTTATTGAGAATTTATTGAGCAGATGAAAAATTTCTCATAGCAAAGTTCTCTTGGCAGACTACAGTTTTCTTTCACAGTCTCTTTCCATCCCCATTTGAACACTGATGCTCTAGGCTTTCTCTCTCTCATCCCTAACCGATGCCCCTGTTAACCCATTTTTATACTAAACTACAATCCACAGAGCCAACTCGGAAGTACAGCTATTTATGCTATGAATAGCTAGAAGGGAAATGTACAATTAGCACTGAAGGTGAGAACAGGCTTCATGTGTAACAGGCAGAATTAACTGAAGACACTCACCTGCTGAAGGTCTGCCAGAGAATAAAGATGGATTTGCTGAAGAAGATACTCTCTGGGAAAGATCCTGAAAAGAGAAAAATGGATGTGTGTCACACCTTTTTGACAGGGAAACTCCGAAGTTTCCTCTCCCTACCAAATAATGTCAGAACAGTGATGTTAGAGAGAGAGAAACTGGAATTATAACACCCTCTAAGCACCAGCTATTTTTACAGCTTTCTGCATGGGCCCAACAGTCCCACAGTAGGAATGAATTCTGTGCCAGGGTCATTCTCCAATTGTCACATTATATACTGAGACATTAACAGCTGTTGAAAGCTATTCTCGACCACAGATGATGTTTCTTTAAACAATTAATGCAGTAATAAAAACAAATAACTCAAACTACACATTAGAAGTATTTCTTGTGGTTTTTAGTGCAAGGTTCCTGGTCTGCTACAAAGCTGTAACACTTAGTTTCAGATGTGCTTTATGGTTTTGTAACTGAAATAACTATATTGGGAAAAAGGTCATGCAGATACTGTTCTTCCAACATAAAGCTGACCAATACCAATTCCCCCTTGCACACAGAAATATACGTATTGGTATAGACTCTATAATGACTTACTTAAGAAAGCAGGATTTACCTTACACAAGCCAAAGTTTCAGGCAAAACCATTGCTTATGTACTGACAGACCTGATAAGTAAAGCTAAATTACAGGACAGTGAACAGAGAAGAGATGCCCTAATTAGAGTGACTGGCAGTAAAATGCAAAACTGGGTTAATATAACATCACAGAGAAAAAAAGGACATTGGAAAGTTAAGTGGATATTAGCTAAAAAAGTTTAAGAAAACCTATGTACCTGCTATAAAGATGTCAGGAACAGAAAAAGTACATCTATCTTTGTGTGCACACACAGAGAAACAACAATCTGGCCGGCTTCATTTTCCATCCACACAGAACAAATACACCACCACACTCAGGTATCCTGGGGAGTGGAGAGTCACACAACTCTTGCAAAAAAAGCAACCAAGTATCTTAAGGAGTGAAATTATTTCCCACGACATGTTCCCTTTTCAGAGTAGAAATTGTAAATTCGGTTCCTAATTCTCAGTCACAGAGTTTTAAGGCAGTACAGAAACAAAACTCTTTATATTATTAAATGCACGAACAAAGGTCTGGCAAAGACTGGTTTGTAATGGTAGAGCTGAATGGCAGTGAACAGAAAGACCACTGCACACGTTCAAAAACACCCCAAAGGTAGCGGAAGACCGATATGAACTTACACGATCTTGATATGAGACTATAGAGGAAGCACACAGTAGCTCAAAGAAGAGATTTTAGAAGCTGCAACAACATAACCAGCTAAATCACAGATCAAGAGAACAAGACTACCAAATGCAATCTTTCCACAGAATACTGCATCTAAGAAATAATGAAAACACCTCTGTTCCTGGTACTCCTTTAGTTGTCTTAAAGAACAACCTTATACTGATAGTTTTCAAAGCCGTACGTACTGAAGGGACTCGGACTTCCCACTGCTGCTAAGGTGGACAGCACAAAGTCTCATAATTCCTTTGGTACTTTTGAAAAAAATTTAAGATTTATTGGGGTGGGAGGAGAAGAGTTTTGCAAGCAAGGCACTGACAACTGCACGACACCCCTCTTATGGCACTCTTCTGGACCTGGACTGTGCCATTGCTCCTTCTCACTCACCAAGCACATCCACTCCACCCACCCAATTCCCAGCTGCAATCTCACTAGGACACTGCAATTTTCCCCTTTCAGCTCTGTAGGCTATACTGTTGCTCCTTTTAGAGGGGACCGTGTTTCAGTGGCTCTGCTGCATCACACCTTCATAACACATTTGGCACAATGTCAAAGACCACTGGAAAACAGTCAAAATCCAGACATCAGACAACATATGACACTGGAATTGCTCATTTGCACATAGCAGACTTATTAAAAGCTAAGGAGTAAACTCTGAACGGTATTTTGAAGCATTCGTATTTTTTTCAGCCCAGATAGAATTTCTTTCATTAAAATTTACCCATCATTCTCCCCTGATCACACAGGCAGGCACTGAACAGCTTTGTCAAGAACTGTATTATTTGCTGATGCCCTTACAGCACTGCTAAGGAAAACAATTAGCTAATGAAAGATTTCCTTTTTCAGGAAATAGCCTGAATAGTCCATAATGCAAAAACTGTCAACAACTAGTACTGATGACTAACATCACATTCCCCTGCCTTCAAGGATGGCATTTTATTTCCTTATTTCCTGCAAGTTCTAACTCCTAGTAAAAAGTGTGTGACGAAAAGCAAACTCATGATCAACCGAATTCCTTTGTTAGGCGAGTCTCAGCCAGCACAGGCCCTGGTGACAAATCTTATCCTTGTACCTGTCCCCTTCTTTAAAATATGCTGATTTGCAGCAATAGCTCTGCAGAGCTGGTACCCAACACACCTCCTTCCAAATCTATTTCCAGGGAAAAAAAGTAGGCACTGCCCTCCCAGTTTTACGCAAAACACATATATATACACACATACACTCGGCACTCAAGTGAGGGGAGTGATTATTTCCATTGCTATAGAAACCGAGGCATTAAAAAACCCCTCAGTAAGTAAGGCTGGTCCAGCTTCAGATTTGCAGTCCTTCTATTGACTTGAAAAACTGAAATTGGTTCTCTGTAGTAGGCCACAGAGAAACGACCGAGCAGCCAAAGCTCACAAATGCAACAGCGTTTACAAAAGTCATGAAGCAACCGGGCCAGTCCCTGCATGATTCCCAATAAATGCAGAGGTGCAAAACACTCCTTCAACACTTGCCCACACCACCAAAGGTGGAAACCATACAGCCCCATGGCTGTGAAACCCTGAAACTGCCTAAAAGCAGGCAGCTCAGCCCCCACTCACATAAATGAAGTGCTTTCACCACACCTTTGGTGAGCTGAGCAACTGCTTCAAAAACAGGTCTTGCTGTGCTGCATGTCGGCAACTAAGTTCTCCTCCAGAAAATTTCTGTTCTGTTTCTCATTTGGAAAGAAAACCCAAAGCTCAACAGCTACCTGAACTGGGGAAGCCACCTCCCAAAAATGCATCTGTTCGTTGCCAGTTTTTGTCAGCCTCTAATGGATGGGGAACAAGAGTATAACAGGCACCAAAATACTAAACTCAAACACATTTCCAAAAAAACCTCATCTCAAAATGCAAGGGAATCAGTTGGGGCAGGAAATCCATACAGACCAAGTACTCCAGTGAGCAAGAAAATGACCGATGGCCAGTTTCCAACAGGTTGCTTGCCTGCACAGGTTCTCTGAGCCTAATGAGGTCATGGCTTATATAAAGTTCTTTTCTGTAGGAGGCACGCAGGACTAATTCAGAGCCTATTGCTTCCCAACACAGACACCTCCTCTCATGTAACTAGTAGAAAAGCAGTGTCTGTGCCATCTCTGTCCCTCTGCAATCTGGAACTGAAATTGGTAAAAGGAAACCAAACTCAGTAGAGAACAGCAGGCAAGAGATGGGGCTCACACAAACACCACGCCATGGCATTAGCACCCAGACAAAGCACTACAAGGCATCCAGATCAACCTAAAATCACACTCATGTCCAAAAACCTCACAGAGACCCAGAGCAGGCTAAGATAACTACACTTAGGAACACTTCACTAGAAAATATGTATTTAGTTTCTGCACGAGGTTGCATCGGGAGCTTTGAGCATGCTTGGATTAATACAAGGCCTTCATCAAAAAAGACCAAAACATCAGCCTGAATTTTACTTTTCCCTTAATATAAAGGTCCTTTATAAACACCAAATGGGAAATCTCTGATTAGTCATTTTAAAGCAAAATAAAAGATGTCAGTTTTGTAAATCTTTTGATCGATGTGCTACAACTAACTAGATTTTTTTTTTAAGTTGGTCAATTAAAAGCATTCAATAAACAGTGGCCTTTCAGTCAAATCTTAACACAGAAAAGAAACTGGAGTGAACTAGACAGAGGTCAAACGCAAGATGTTAAGACTCATCACAATAAAAACTCAAACCTCTGCAGCTTCAGAATGTGACCTGTGACCCTTGAGAGGCAAATAGTATCAAGTGCACGTCCCACTAAAAGCACCTCCTAAGCTTTCACAGTTTGGAAACTCCCGGACCAGTTTCACCATTGATGAGTCACAGGACTGCTGTGCTGTAAAACCTGGCTACCAGTCAGGGTTTTAGCCTGCAGTGAACAAACCACGTTCAATGCTAACCAGCCTCTACCTTTGCCAGTTATTGTGAACAATGAAATCCAAAGTCCCATTGGTTAAAGGTCTCTAAATTGCTTTATTGTTATGCCCTAGATATAAACGCAACCAATGCAAGCAGAAAAGAAACACACCATCCGAGACTTTTGATCCAACTAAAAGAAAGAAGTGAGCATTCTCAGTTTCTCATTATTATTGTTTTTTGCTTGATACTTTGTAATCTGAATAATAACCTTCAGGCAAGACAGAAATTTCACCTGTTCCTTCTTGGATGATTTTATCAGGTAAGTATTTGCACAAACAAAGGTTATCTTTTAGTGTCCTCCTGCAAACAGAACCACTGATAAGACCTTGCTTTTTGCATTTGGATAAAGTGTGTAGTCATGGTGCTTTGTTAGCACTAAGTAATTGCTCTGCATTTAAAGCCTGTTTATCACCAGCGTAGGTAATTTTTCTTCAATGGGTTAAATACCCTGACAGCTCTGCTAAAGCTACAACCAATTAATCTGCCTATGCCTGACACTATAACCAAAGTACAAACGTGATAAGCAGGGGGAACTCTTCTTTTTACAGTGCAATCAAAAGAAATCAACTTAGCTGGCAGGTGGGCACAACCAAGTCTCCTTGATACCAAAAAGCCTCTTAAAACCTAGCATGTGAGGGGGAAGGGGAGGGGAAGCTGGCACCACGATTTCATGTGCCGGCCAGGAGCGTCTCGTTTGACCAGGTTGAGAGGTGTATGACTGAGCTGTGACTCACAGGGGACGCAGATGCCCCGGTCCAGCACAGCGCTGCATTCAGCCTCCTCTCCACCCCTCTGCAGGAAGCTGCAACACCCACAGCTGGCACAGCACCAGGGTACCAAGTCCGCTTCCTCCTCCAGCACAGTTCACACCCCGGCACTGCAACTTACACCTTTGGAGCTACTGCACCCCACTGCAACCTAAAGCAGCTCAAGGCCAGCACATGCTGATTATCGCTGTTCCCGTGGTTTTTTGGCCTTGAACAAGGGGCAAGAGCCCTCTTTGGTCCTGTCCCTGCAGCCGTGAACCAGCACCAGCTGCAGCCACGCGTGGAGCAGACGGGCAGGACCTGCATTGCACTCTGATCTCCCTGAGAGCAGCTCCAATTTTGGTTCTAAAAGTACAGAGGGCTATCAGTGAATTGCCAGTTATCCCAAATATCCATGGCAAGGTAAATAACATCTCTTGCTGGGTTTTCTCTTGCAATTCATTTGATATGGACATTGTCAATTTAAGGTAGAGAACGGCATCAGAGCTGAGGGGAAAAGGTAGGCTTTTTTCCAGTGTTGCTAATTCTCATAGTTTTGTTCAGGCTTGTTGATTTTGTATTTCCTTGGAAATCTTAGCTCCTGGAAGTCTGCTGGGAGAGAAGAACCCAAGCTTTCCAGCCAACAAAAGTTACTCAGAAAAGGAGGGCCTTGGGAAATTTTGTGATTTTAAAGTCAAACTGTAAAAATGAATGAACGAATTTAAACCAAACCAAAACACTGCTTATTCATTTAATTCTTGTGGCATTATACCGGATTTTTTTTTTTTTCTAATTCTATGGGTTTATGCAAAAAAAGCATTTGCGAATCACTTCACACTCGTGAGGTATGAACACTTCTGGTTGTGTTCTGGGAACAGTCACTCCCACATATCTTCAGCCCACACTAAGTGCTAGATTTATTACCAAGCATGTCCAGGTAACGTATTATTTCATGTTGTTATGAAATTCCCCATGAGCATCCCTATGTTAAAACAGTTACTCTTATCATCCATCAGCAATCCTGAACCAGTTTATAAATTTCCTACTAAAATGCAGTACACCGGCTCTCTCTCCTTTGTGGTTCCTTGAGCAAGGTTACGGTAACATTGTGAAAGACAAGAATTACAGATCTAACTCATTAATCAATACCACTGCTACTAAAAGTAGAATGAGAATTAGAGACACAGTTTCATTTTGAAATCAAAATAGTTTAGATCCCCCAATTAACTTGAAATTAAGAATAAGAAAACGGTCTTTGCTTTTGTCAGGCACTCTTGAACCCCTGCACTTTGCTGCTGGAAGTTCTGATACAAAAACACAGGGATAAAAATGGCTCAAGTCGTATTTAACACGGTGTCCACATCTAACAGGAACTTGTTTTTAAATCATTATGGTTTTTTTTAAAGCAACCCGGTCTCAAAAGGTGAATGGAAACTACCATTGTGAAAGAGATGTAATATGACTCATCTCTTTGACAAGGAGATCCAGGTGTGCCCCCTAGACCGGAAAACACGAACGTGAACTGAAAGACCCACCTGTCCTCTGGAAGACTCACCATGGAAAGTTCTGGCATGTTCCTCAGCTGGATGCTTACCATGGTAGAGCACTAGCTTGCGCTTTTGACCTTCCCTTGACATGAACAGGCAGCAGCACTGCCTCCACCCTGGCGGCTCTGGCACACATCTCATTGCTTCAGCTGTTCATTACCTCTAGTTGAAATGAAAGCTCAAATTCCACCTTAACGCCATCCCCTCAGTTTTAGCCAAACACTTTTTAAGATGCTAATTTGCAAAGATCCTGCACGCATGGTTACTTCTTCCAAAAGAGAGAAGAGTTGAAGCAAAGAGGTGAAGGTAGTCTGTTTGTATGAGCTCCATCAACAGGCAACTTTATTTCAGCTACTGCAATGACTACAGGCATGCAGGATCTAAATAAAACAACAAATGACTTGTGCACACTTCTCTGCATTTATTTTCTCAGCTTTCCTCACTTTGGGTTGTTGTTTGGTCTTAACACTGGTTCCTCTCAAGATATGTAGACATCCTTTTTGAATGAGTTCCCTCTCGCCCTCTTTCCAATCACACACGCAACAAATTTTCTTCTTCTGTTGGTCTTGCCATTATTTCAGAGCCCTGAAACCACATCCTTCTGTTTCTTCCCTGTTTAAACTTTTCTTTTTGCAGTTTACTGCTTTCAGAATCTGTATCTTTGTTCTCCTGCTTTGGAATTTTCCACTCCCCAAATGGCCTAACCATTGCAAAGAAAATGGAGAAAAAGTCTCCTTTGACAGTCTGGAGATGACTTAATGACCTTCTGTTGTCCTTGGTCTGAAAGATGACATAGCCCCAGCTTCACATACATGAGGTATTTGGAGCTATAGTGATTGCATAAGGTCAATCAGGATTCCTGCGACGTGTTTAGACAGGTTCCCCAATTGCCACACAAATATTTTGAAAGTAATCTGTGTCAGAAGTGAAATGTCTAAGGCCTCACCGTAGGAAGTGACAGGACTCTATTGTTCAGCATAACTGAATATGGGCTTGTTTCACCTCGTGCTGACAGACCAGCAGGCTCAGCCAGGACCACACGGCTGAAGCACTGGAGGTGAACCTTAAACCTCCTGCTGCCATACAGGAGGACCAAACTAGAGCCTGCTAAGATGCTAAGGGATGTATCCAGCACCGAAGTTTTGCTGGGGTAAAACTGATGTATTGCTGTTCTGGAGCTGACAGACAAATGGTATCAGACAGAGATGAGCAACAAGAGGGAAATTTTTCCATATAGTTTCTCACCACCATTCAGATTTACTTTCAGAACGAGAGCACTGCAACAAGCGCTAATGCACAGGGGAATGTGCTGCAAAACATCTACCTTGTGCCACTGCCATCTGTCTAAAGTGTCTGGGCTGGCAGCACCTGAACTGCAAGTTTAGAGGTACAGCTGAGAGAGCAGAGAGCCCAGAGGGCTCCTCAGATGGAGCTCCAAGGTTGACCTGGGTTACACTACCCTACAGTAGATATGCAGGCACCTGAAGACTACGAAAAAATCATTCTGACCGTTCCTTGACCTGAAGAATCTTCAGTCATGACAAGGACAAAGCAAACCCAGAACAGAAGTTGCATCATTCATCACGGTGTCATAGAATGCCCTCATTATTTAATGGACTCAGAGATTCTCACAGTTTCCTTACCAGCCATCCATTTTATTGACTCCATCTTGTTTGCCTGTGCCATTCATTCACCATCTGCAGGCGGTGGTGGGATCTGTACAGCTCACTTGTACTAATTCTATGTTGGCTCTAGGTTTCAGTCCTGAATGCCTCTGCCTGAACAGCATCCACATGAGCGAGGCAACCAAAACAAGCGAGAACTTGTTCAGTAAAGACATTTGAGGCAAATGATGTGTTGCAGTACTGAGGTGACAGTTACAGCAAACTAGGCATAACAACATCCCTTGTAAAACAGGGAGCTCAGCAACAGGCTGGGAGTCTCATCTGGCTAATATCAGAGGAACACTGCTGAGACGTGCCGGTGGAGGGCCTTATTTCACCTCCCAGCCAAGCCCACGTTCCTTGTTTTTTTCCCCCCTGCAAATAATAAAAGCTTAGAATCCAGTGGAGCAATAGGTGAGAATAAATCACTATAACTGACAAAGACCATTTTTATTGTGAGCCTTCTAGCTACTTTAAGGATTTCTTCTGTCTTTTCCTTTCTTCCTTCCTTTTTTTCTTCCTTTCTTTCTACTTAGTCACTTGCTTCTTCAAAGTTCACAATGTGGTTTCAGTCCTGAGATCCCTGCTGGATGCCAAGTTTCAAAGTTCTCAAAGAACCTATCTAGGCACACCAAACATTATAAATAACATTTCCACATTTAAGCTAACTGGATCCTGAGCTAACCTGGTTTATAGCCATCTGGAATTCTTCAGAAAAAGTGACTGTAAGCACTGTAAACAGTTTTGTCTTCACAGAGGACACCAAGAGTTTCCAACTTCATTGCCATCTTCATTTGGCGATCTGGGTTGAAGAGCGAGGTATAGATTTAAAGTAGATGATAATGCAAATAGTATTAATAAAAGAAACCTCAGAGTGATCTGCTTTTCCCTAATAAGGCAGGCTCTATCAGTGTTCCAGAGGCAGCAAGGTGCCAATACAATTAATCAGTCTGTTTTTAGTTCTCTGTAGACAGCAATATTAACAGTTTGTTTCAGTCTGTTTATACGGGTCTGACAGGTCTTCAAGATGCTGTGCTCACTTTCCTGTGATTAATAGTTATTCACATACTAAGGTGAAGACCAAGCAGAAAAAGAATGTTCTTAGAGCAGGACAGATAACTGGATTCTCTCTCCCAGTCTTTCATTTTTAATTAGGAAACAGTACTAAATTTAGGAATGCTGTCTCACTATATTGTTTAAACTCCTCCTTTTCTTGCAACTTGCCCCCGTGATGAGCCAAAGGAAAATTTAAATCACATATTTTCTTTGTTTACTTTGAAGCCGTGCTTTATAAAGTCATCACACTGATAGTGAACGTTTGCACCCTGGGATACTAGATGAAGGCAGCAAAGCCATCGGGAGCATTTTGAGCAAGGAATAAGTCCTTATAGGAAAAGAACTTTTCCTTCTCGTCTCTGCAAACTTCTTAGGGGACATATGAGGGAATAACTGAGCACCAAAGTCACCTCAACAGAGACCTCACAAACCAAGAAGGAGCTGGACTCTAAGGTGTGTATTGTACATTCCTTCAGTGGCTTTTACACTTGTAGCAAGTCCTGCCGAACTGGAGATGCAAAACCAAACCCTTCTTGGGCTGGGGTCCTTCTCTCCACCACACAGCTTTAACTGGAGACAGTGTGAAGAAACTCTTAGATAAGAAAAGGGAGCATTTGGAGCATTGTTTCCCAGTTTCTTCTTCTGCCATTCTGGGTGTTTCATTCTGACACGGGGACGTTTTCTCTCTCCTCTCCGCTCCAAGAAAAGAACATGCTCACATTCCTGTGCGAATTTTTGTCCATTCTCTCTTCTGTCTATTTCCTTAGCACTTGTCATCTCTCCATTTTGGAGGCAGATTTTGGGTTGTTCTTCTTTTGTCCTGGTTTCTTCATTAACTCAGTTTGGGTTGTTCTTCTTTTGTCCTGGTTTCTTCATTAACTCGGTTTCCTGAGACTCCTTCCTTATTTGAAACTCCTTCTCCTGGCTTTCCCTCATCCCTTTTTTTCCTCTAGTCAATTGACTGCTATGCCTAGGCCTCCTTTGAACTCTCTTCTTTTTCTGTCTTACCCAAGTCCATTCAGTTCCTTGCCTCCTTCTATTTTAATAAGAGAATTATTTTCTTCAATCTTAATCAGAAAGCATAACTTCCTTTCTGCTACTTTTTCTGAACAACTTTCAAAAATCTTATTTTCCTTTTAGTTTTATTGAAGAGGATGGCATAGAAAGAAAACACCATCCTCTAGAACAAAGGAAAATCATCCTAATATTTAAAATGCTGTAAGCTGCCCTACAAATAATAGGAATTGAGTAGTAACACACAAACACATAGTAACCCACAGTGCGTCTGACACAAGAACTCAGCAATGTTCTCCATAAACCTGTTGCTGTATCCTTCTCCTACTTGTTCTAGGTAGTTCATCAAAGCAATGATACAGGTTATGTACCAAACAGCAGACCAGCTCTGGCTGAGCAAGGGACCAGCACAAATCATTTGCTGGCTCACGTGCCAGGGGACTGCATCTGGCCTTTGCCTTTGGCTGAAGTCATATCACAGAGGAGGGCAGAAGTGCTGGAGAAGGGTTGACTCTGGCCCCTCTCATGCTTTGTTTGCCACACTGTGAGGTGTTAAAAAGGTCCCAGCAGGGGTTATCTCACTGTGATGCCATGGCAGGGGGCATGAGGTAGCACATCTGACTGAAAATACTCACACACAGCCAAGAAGCCTGAGGAGGAGTAAAAGATGCTCACCACAATGTGTGACCCCCTGGGGCTTATAGCTGTCAAAACCAAGTTCAGATATTCAGACCCTATAAAATAATTATCTTTGGCAGAGGATAACCCAGCTGCCCAGGGAAGTCAGATACAAGCACAACATCTTTCTAAATGGGTAATGCCTTCGGAACCAGGGTGTGAGAAGAAACGAAACAGGCAGCAGGAGAAGCAACATGCCAAGGAAGCTCCATCCTTGTGCTGTAGGCTGGCTGTGGTTCTTACCTCCTACGCAGATCTTCGGCCACTGCTGCTCTGCAGCTGAACAAGTAGGCTCGCAGAGATTTTAGCTGCTGTCTCAGGCGGACAACAGTTGCCAGAGGTTCAACATGCTTGTACAGCATGGGATTTTCCTGCTGGATATCAATTAATGGCTCCTCATAAACATATTCCAGGAACTCTTTGGCTTGCTTTGATACCTAAAAAATAAAGCAGTTTAGTTAGGCTTTTCTTCTAACTCTTTTTTAAGCAGATCTCCCCCTCTGTGATCTGTCAGCTATTCTGTGCATCTGAAAACTTACTCTGTTACCAATTACAAATGAAGACAGAGTTGAGAGAGATCCAACTCACTCTGCTTATAGCCAAGTCAAACTTCATCAAGCCCTTCAAAACTGAAGAGCTACTTACTTACCCAAAGTACAGCGATATTTGCAGTCACGTATGCTTTGGCTGCAGAGTAACATAGCTTACTAGATTTTTTTAAAGTCTAAAATCTGAATAACCAGTTTCTTCTCTGTTAATATTTTTCTGTTTGTTCACTGCTTTCTTTCTGGCAAAAAGCAAGTGGTTGTGCTTTTTAGAATACAGATAAATCTGGGTTGATGAATCTTATTGGTATTACTCCCAAAGTTCCAGCTGCAAGAAGTTTTTCATGGTAGTGCCCTGTTTTATCTGCATCAGCAAAAAACCACTGTAATCTTGATAAATGAATGGGACTCTTGTTCCATTAGAAAAGATACTCCTGTTCCTTAAGTGAAAAGGCCAAATTCCCTCTCATTCCTGATTTCTTCATTTTATCACAGCTGGAAAAGAGAAGATGGGATTACATGAAATGAGCTGCAAATCACCTGAAACTGTGCTACAGAAATACTATTGGTTCCACGATTCAATTAGTCCTCCCGGGCCTCTAAGTCAATGTTTACACTGAGACAAGGGAGGGATGAGTTAGGCTAACAAAAGTAGAAAGGGCACACACACCACAGCCTCTTGAGACTCAGGAAGTTATTTCCCTTCTGGTGCTGTAGGTAAGAACAATACACATCCTTACAAATAGCACCACTTCCAAAACCAGCACAAGTAACTAGCTACTGACAGGGGAAGCTAGCCCCAGATGTAACCTTTTCACAACGTATAACAAAAATCTAAGAAATAATGCCAAGGCCAGCCTTCCCAGCAATAACCACACAGATAACAAGATGTGCAGTTTTAAATACCGGAGACCATAACTCTACAGGTTTCCCAGGCCCTGAAGCTGTATTAAATATCCCACCTATTTATATTAAACACCCCACTAATTTCTTTTTTCTTTTTTTTTTTAATATCATGCACGTACAAGGAACTGTGCCATCTGAGTGGAATCAGAGGTAACATAGCAACACAAGCACCTCAGATTTTGTAGAACAAAATTCTACAAACTCCAAACTTATCAAGTTTTTTAACACTAGCAATGTTGATATTTTATTATGCTCACTGCAATGCATTAAAAAACTGCAGTTAAACAACCTGCTTTTACAATCATTAACCATCTGACTGCAGTATCTCAGCAATCCCCTGACAACTTCCATATCTATAGTAATTATTAGTCCTCTTCCACCAATTAGCAAATTAAGGCATGTATTCCATGATTCCCCAGGAGGTGTGTGAATGCTTGGCACAGTGACCAGGAGGACCAGGTGCTCAGTGCTGTCTTTGTCTATCTCCTCGCTTTAAGCCTCTCTTGAAGTGATGGGCTCCTCATCCACCTCCCCTGCTGTCTTGGGAACTGGAGGGTGGTTCCTGTCCAAATACCACACTCACACCTGGGCACACCTGCACCCTGTGTTGGGCATCTCTCCTGAGGCATTAAGAGCACAGAAACAAAGAGATGCCACAACTGAGGTCCCCCGAGTGACTCTGCCAGAGGTGTGCACTATGGTGACCAAGTATTACTTGGTGCTGCATGGTCTGAATGCAGCCTTTGAAAAGAGAGCAGCAAAGCAAACCTTTCCCTCTCCTTGCCCATACAATGCACCCACGGAGTGCTGATTGAAGGAAAAGGAGCTTTGCCCAGCATCCCTGGCTGACAGATAGGTAGGTGTCAGTCCACTCTGCATGGCTGACACGGGCACACACATCTTGTAAAACATTAACTAACGGTGCCGAACACAGCAACGTTACAAGAGGCTGAAACACAGTCTTAAAATGGGAAGGGTCGGGCAGTCACAACAATTCAGTATTTTAGTATACATCCTAGCATACTCACAGTGCCCCAGCTTTAACCTGGGCAGTAAAACAATCCTATTAAATCAGCCAGAAGGAGTGAGAAGATGCAAAGTGCAACAGGGTTTTAGCATTAAATGTCATACAAGGGTGGATGCTAACATTTCCAGACCTCTCCTTTCTAGAGCCTGCAAACTTATAGTTCAAAATTCAATTTACCAGAAGTCAGCTTCTCTTGAAACCTTCAGGCACAGGGAGTTCATTTCCTACTGTGCTTGTCTGGCATTTTGTGCAGGGTGAAACCCACCTGAACCAAACTGCAATACTCAGTGGGCTTTGCGTGCAAACAGGGAAAACACTTGGCCTAGCCAAAAGGCAGAAAGGGTGTTCACAAGACTGCCTCTTTTCTTCTCCCTTCACACAAACACATGAAAAACACGAATATGAAAACAGTAGGAGACACAGGCAAAAAAGTGAACCTGGGGGCTGAGCTGCTGCTTTGGTTCTGACAGAAGAAATACGTCTAACTGCCAAGTCCTTTCAAAGAGCTCCTATTGCAGCCAAGAGGATTTCTCTTTTCCTACCCATGTGCCACCAAATGTTAAGTGCATTTTTGTTTTTCAAGATCTGGGTATGGGAAGAGACAACTCCAGAGATGTTTATTGTTTCTGTGTTTCATGACCTGTCTTGCCAAAGGCAGACAAGAACCTCTCAATCTCCAAACTTACTTAATTGATGTAACAGCTTATTTTACAGCTGCTGCTCAGATGTTGAGCTCATGAAACATAAAAAGAGAAACATGCCCAGTTACGCCATAAAAGCTCATGGCCCACAGTACCTTTTGGTGCTTGCTTTGCCAGAAACAGATAGGACAGAGCCCAGAAACCGCTGTGGAGGTGAGGAATAGGTGGCTGTGGAAAGGAGCGCAGGTTTGCAAACCCTTCATTCAATTTTGCTTCCCATTTGGTGGATTGACAGACACATTTCAGACTGTGTAAAACAAAGAAGCTTTTGAATCCTGGAGCCCTCTTACAGTTCTGACCATCACATGTGGTATGTGCTTATTTCCTGCAGGACCTCTTTGGGGTGTGCAACCAGAAGCAGCCAGGGGTGCAGCCAGGAGCATGTGCCCCTCTGCAGAAGCTCCACTTGCAGGCAGTGCTGTGCTGCCTACAAGGGGCAGGGCAGTGTGTTTATCTTCATTTTGGGACGTTGCTGCACAGCTTCGTGTGGACACAATGGCCAGTTATGGGAGGTGGAATGATGACAAATTAAGTGATTTTCCTTTAAAAGTAAGCCAAATGAAAATTGCTACCAAGACCATCTCAAGGAAGTGAGACAAGATAACTCTCTTTGCCAAATCATAGAATCATTTGAGTTGGACGGGATCTTAAAGATCTTCTAATTCCAACCCCCCTGCCGTGGGAAGGGACACCTTCCACCAGAACAGGTTACTCAGAGCCCCATCCAACCTGGCCTTGAACACCTCCATTGATGGAGGAGTCCACAGCCTCTCTGAGCAATCTGTTCAAGTGCCTCATCATTCTTATAGCAAAGAATTTTTTCCTAATATCTCATCTAATCCTACCCTCCTTCAGCTTAAGGCCATTCTCCCTTGTCCTATCACTCCTTGCCCTTGTGAAAAGTCCCTCTCCAGAACTCTTGTAGCCCCCTTTAGGTACTGGAAGGTGCTATAAGGTCTCCCTGGAGCCTTCTTTTCTCCAGGCTGAACAACCCCAACCCTCTCAGCCTGTCTTCACAGGAGAGGTGCTCCAGCATTCTGAGCATCATTGTGGCCTCCTTTAGCCTCACTCCCAACAGGTCCACATCTTTCTTGTGTTGGGGGCCAGCTCTAAAGGTGGACAACAGGGACCAGTTGTTGTCCAGCTCTGGAGCTGGACACAGTACTCCAGGTGGGGTCTCACAAGACCCAGTCCTTCTCCCCAGGGCTAGTCTCGATCCATTCTCTGCCCAGCCTGTACTTGGGCTTGGGATTGCACATTTGATCAACACACTACAAAGGAATTATGCAGTTTCATTACAACTGCTAAGTGCAGAAGCCAGCATTAAGTTGACTTTTAGACTTTGCAGAATAAATAAACAAACGCAAGATCTTATCTTTAATTGGAGAAAGGAGATAGGGACATGAAAATGTATTCAAATATATACTTTATCTAAGAAAAGCAATGCTTAGTTCCCAGGGAGGTATAGCATGGACAGAAATAAAAGCACACTTTTGCAGAACTGAAGAGAAAAGAGAAGCCCCCAAGAGAACAACTTGTGATTTTAATGCTGTACATGTAAGGGATGGAGTAGAGGAGATCCAACCAGTGATCTCAGCTCACTTGTCACACTGCCACTGTGGTAGACAATGTCCTCTTCACCTTCCCCCCCTGCCTTAATTCCTGCTCTAATAGTTGGGGGTGATGTTGTGTTTTCCTACCTGAGGGGTTGTGTTCCTTTCTTAAATTCACCTCTCTGAGCACTTTGGCACAAAGACTGGTAAAGCAGCTGCGCAGAATTTGCTTGTGTTTCCAAACCACCTGATACCTGTTCTGTCTGTCTACAAAAAGTGCCAAATGAAATTTCTCACTATTACAGTGAGATGACAGTAGATTAAGTTTTCAATGAATTAAGTTTTAAACTTAAAAGTCCTGTTTCTTTTTGTGCCTCAGATGCCAATACCACAGGAAACAGACTAGAGCACAGTTTTTACGCTGCAGGTTTAGAAAAAAACCCAGTTAATTTTCTTGGCAGTATTACTGACAGCTTGATACGAGGTCTTTGCCTTACCATCCACTAGCCCCGTATCAGGGCTACCTATGCTACCATGTGCTAGCAAGTTTAGTCCTTGGTAAAAGCATCCAAAGAAAGAACTTTTAAATATTCCTAACTTCTAGGCATGGGAGGGCTTTTTGTCTCCGCACGTCGGAGCTTTGCAACTTTGAAGAATCTTACATTTCACAGCACAAGACTATCATTTTCCTGATGGCGGGCTCTGGCCACCTTTTAATAATCTCCCCGTCTGACAAATTTTCTTCAAGAGACCTGCTTTTCCTCTAATAGGGCATTTACTGGTTATTTTTTCCTTTTCAAATAGCACATAATAATAATATTCGCAGACACAAAACATCAAACAACCTCTCCTAACAGTGGCTGCTAGGTCTGAAGCTCTAACACGGTCTGGATTCCTTATGAGTTTGTTATTCTTCCAGCATATACTGCCTGAGATGGCAAAACAACACTGTTACTGTGTTTGCTGGTATAATGCTTTGAGGCATGTAATCAGTGCCCCTATCTAGCAACCAAGCACCGAGGCAGCAGCAAATAGCAGATTACAAAACTTTTAGAAAAGCTCTTGTGTGGCAAGTGAACAACTGCGGAATTTTCTCATTATGTTACTTTCATCTGTCTGGTTCAATCAAGTGCTACAGCAATGTCCTTCTAGTGTCCCGAAAATGTTCATGCCAAGAGACAGGACATACTGGGCCTCACAAATACTGCATTTGGTAAGCCAGTTTCCTATGGGCATTTCCACAGTTTAGCATCCATCACTAAGCAGTGCCAATCCTTAGTCCCTGGGGGTCATGAAACAGGTACTCCTCAAGGGCCCAATAACTGCAAGGATTAGGGCTAAAAGAGAGTTTGTTGTGTGCTACCTCTCCCTGTCTCTTGAACAGCCAGATAAGCAACGATGACAAAGATGCCACCAAGAAGGAGCAGTATGGCTGCTCCTGTGGAGGAACACCTTAGGCCTGGCCAAGGAAACTGTGATGAAAACACGTCTTGTTGAGAGAGTGTGGCTCATTTTGACAAGAGGGACAAAGAAGACAGTATTAGCAGTCAATGCCTGCAACCTTTGAGCTGTCGTGTTTCTATCAGCAATTCAGTTCACTTGCCAGCAATCCAACCTGCAGGGAGATTACCTTGTATTTGGAAGTGTCCCAGTTATGAACCAGCCGTGCAGGGATAAGGAAGTTGTCATCCACATGGCAGGTGCTGCAGTAATACCATCCACTGTAGCTGCACACCTTGGCTTTCCCATTGGACAAGCCTATGGAGCGCTGGCAGCCTAGAGAAAAGAGAGGGGGAAAAGTCTGGGTTTGTATGTCAAACCAGAGATACACATTCAGGATGGAGTCCAGAACTCCTCCATCTGAGACCCTTTTAATATTTTATTTATTTTACCCAAGAGACATTTCTCATTCCATAAAAAATAGAAATAAATATCAGTATTCTTGGACTAGCGCTGAAAAAGCACATGCTAACTTGGGCATCTGTGACAAAGAGTTCAGACAGCACTCAAAACATACTTGACACTTCTCAAGAAACAAAGGCAGAAGACTTCCTTGGGAGACACTGAGCTTTTAAAAGCCATGGCCATCTGAAAACCATGGCCTGAAGCTTAGACAGGCCACATTCTACTGTATGCTTGCTCCACAGAGCTCCCATTTTCCCCACAACAGAATGGGCCAACATTGCCCACCTACAGGAGTGCAAGCCAGCTCCCACTGACAGCCAGAAGGGATGCTGACTTGGCAGGTAACTCAGCCACAGAATCAGCACAGCCAAGGCAAACCACAGCCAGATCATGAATAATAACTGAGCAGCAGTCACACTGAGAATGAGTAGTTCTTGACTAGCAGTAGTGACACAGATCAGTTTCCAGCAGGGTTTTTTTTTCCTTACGATTGCATTACTCTGTGTTTTACAAGGTCTGAGGTCTGCCTAATACTTTTTTCACAGCTAGATCCCTTGCCTCTTCCCATGCCCTCTTGTGTGGAGTCTGTGGGGTAAAACAATGTATTCAAAAGCGGCTGCTTTAGTTGGAAAGAACTAATGCAGAGTTCTCCTTCACCTGACCACCTGTTTTCACAAAACACATAAAAACTCAATGTACTTGACGCTTCTTTCTTCCAATAGTGACTAAAATGAGCCAAAAGGTTCATATAATATTAGAGTGGATGGCTGAAGACAGACAGCACAGTCACATTAAACAACCTGCTCAGGAAGTGAGGCTAAAGATGTGTGGGTAAGATACATCAAGATGTCTGTGGTTGTTAACACCACCTCTAGACACAGCACACGACGGTATTTCTGCTCTTCCTTCAAATGCCAGTGTCCCCATATGACATTTATCTTTTCAGCCACAGTACCAGAGCTACACTCTGGCATGTGCTGTATGCTCAGATGGTCTCTGCTGCAGCTGGTTAGAAATGCTGAGTAGCAGAATCCTTGTACATCCCTTTGACTGCAAAGGCATTGGTTAAACAGAGATTTTCAGGTAGAAGTCAACTGACCGATTGCTTTTGTCAACAGAACTAATTTCATTCAGGGTAATTATGTGACTTCTCCAGCTGAAGGCATCTTTTTCCCCCAGTAGAAGTTACACTGATTTGAGGAAAGATTGCAGGTCAGCTACTCAAGGCATAAATTGAGCTCCTCCTCCCCCACATCAACTGATGTAACCATGCCCCCCTTTGCTCTAACAAAAGTCATTAGAAAACCCAACCAACACAATTAGCTCACTTCCTCCTCTTTCACACTCCAGAGCCACTTGGCCACTGATTCTCTGCAATATGCACTACCAAGTGAATCAGTATAGAACACGTCCTGTTTCCATCTCTCTCTTCCCCTGCCCCTTTTTTTTTTTTTTTTTTTTAAGAAAGGACATGCAGTTTCTTGGAAAAAGCAAATATGTAAACAGGTCAGTTGATAAAAGAAATAATTATGTTCATGTCTCCTCCTTTACCCTTCATAAGACCCAAGCGTAAGTATGAACACGTATCTCAAGTAGTGTAACTTAACATACATAATGCAAAAATGCAATCTCAGCTAATAATCAAACAGAAACCCCAAATATTATGACAGTAAACTATTATCATTGTAGAAATAATCTTGTATGGTAAATATTAGCAGTGCTTTTGCAAAGCAGTATATTTGAGGCAGAAAAAAAGCAGGTATCCTTTTTATAAGGGTAAAATAAATTCAAGTAATTCAGCAGTATGTTACCAAAAAAATTACCTATGACTGTGGCTTGGGATCAGAACTGGCACACCAACAACTTCATCTTTCCCTCAGTGCAAAGCATGCATTTCCCTGTCTTTCCTCTCATGTTCTTTTCTTAATGAAAGCAGTTTCCTTAGTGGTCACCTGAGGGTTTCCACTATGCTGCTAGGGACAGAGTCAGCTGGCACACCTGGTACTAAGCCCAGTATCAGTGCTATGTAGTACATACAGATTTTTTTTCCCCCCAGTTTTTTTACACGCATTCACACATAAAGGTGAAGGTTTAGAGCAATTGATGAGACATGAAATACCAGTCCTGTTTGCCTGACATGGCATTCATCTGACTAGCAGCCCAGGAAGATGCTTGCAGAAGGTACTCACACTGTTCCTAAGGAGCCCGTGATTTTTATAGCACAACAGAGGTAAATCTTTCCCCTCTGTAAAAGAAATAGAGAAGTATGTCCACTCCTGTCCTCATGGAGCAAGATGAAGAAATTCTAAGAAAGAGGACACTCCCCTTTCCCAAACCAAATGGGAACAAGACCTCAGAAAGCATGTTTGTGCTAGCCACACCTCAGCACAGCGCATTCTTCTGTGCCAGCCTTGCTAAAAGAAGTGAAAGGTCTGTTCCATTCGCCTTACTAGCTGCCTCTGAATTTCCTATCACTGAAAAACACGGAAGCATTTGTCTGTACACAGCTCCAACTTGAGCCTTCATTACATACAGCCATTAGCTCACCTTGGATGAAACAGAGACTACCAAATGTCATGTATTTTCTAGCTCAGTGTGTTTGGACCAGCTGACAAAGCACTAGTGGTAAAGCTGTGTGTGAATGCAAATAGTCTCCCAACTCAATGTCATTGAAACCTTATAAACATTCCCCTCTAGCCAACACTTACTTGTCTGGGGACGAGGATGGCATGGGACATGCTGATTTTACCTAACTAGCACCGTGCATCCCCTGCCACTCCACTGGCTGCTACTTTGTCTTAATGCCCTAACTCCTATCTGTTAGGCTGAAAGCAAGAATAAGCTAAAGTCCAATTAGAACTGTCAAAATTCTAAATTAGAACATTTGCAGTTGAGAACTCACCCCTTTAAGGCCTAATTTCTTGCAGCCTCCTATAGCCAGAAACTCATTCCAGTCCATGGAGAGAGTTTTCTCAGGAGAGGAGTGACATAGCACAGAAATGCTGGGGGCTTCTCTCCTCTTCCCTATGTCCAGCCCATAAGAACTGAAGTTCCCTGGGGTGAAGAGAGTCTCAGCAAGCAATCTTGGATGCCCTTCATCTTCAGGAAGGGTAGTTTTATGAAGAGGAGGAAGTGGAAGAAATTCCTACCCAAGCAGCATGCATTCCTTTGTCCCTTGTTACAACCCTTTCCTGAGCCCACATTTGTTTCCTTGTTCCTCTTTACACCTATTTTTCATTCCTTTTCATTCCTCTTCATATCCTCAGGAAAACGTGCTCTGCAAAGCCACATAACAGTTGTGTAGTTGGGGTTTGTTAGATGATAATGTGGCGCTGGCATCCACCTTACATTTTCCTCTACTTTACAAGCTTTGCTGTTTGAAAATCACCATCTTTTCCATTCCTCTCTGTTGTGATTCATAATGATGGCTATTTCTACAACCCTTTCAAATCAAGTTATCAAAGCACTGATTTTCTTTGATGTTATGCAGTTCAAAGTGATGTAGTGTGACAAACATATTTCTGTGGCATAGACCACTTATGCTACTTTGTTTTTTTAAGATGGAAAAAAATAGATCAAGAATGAGAGAGAAAGATGAGGAAGAAGGAATAGCCATTGGCTCAATGGCCTTGGAAATCCTGCACCTGGGCATTCAGGTATATAAACCTGCCATGATGTTCATCAGAAGCAAAGCTAATACTGATTCCTGGCTTTAAACTCTTGAGCACCTCTCCCAGCAGGATGATCAGATGTAGCTGACCACCTCAGAGATCGATAACACAATTCAACAAATAGTTCAGGGTTTGGGAATGGCCCCTGTTTGCAGAGAAAACACTTACTTGCCTGTATAACTAGAGAAAGCACCTTGCACAGGATGGGAGAAAAAAGCAGAGCAACTTTCACCAAACCTCTCTCACCTATTCCTAATGCTCACACAGAATATTATCTATATAACATCTGCACAAAGGTCTGGCAAACCCGGAGCCTAATGCAAAGAGAATACCACAGTATTTGCTAGCACCTAAAATCATCCCTCCCTAAAGAATGTTATAGAGCAAGCTACAGAGGGAAGAAGTGCAGCTGTAAGGTATACTGTTGGCAAAGAGAGGGAAGGAATCATCCCAAACCTTTCATCACGGAAAATACAACAAAACAGCCTCGGAATCAAGGAAAGAAAATAGGGGTTAGAAAAAATAGCAGCAAGAAAGTGTCGTTGGGCACAGATGAATCTCTCTCAACAACATGTCTGTGAGCAGAGCAGGAGTATCAACATCAAGAGGCTCATGTCCAAGTGCGAAGACTTCAGGAAGAAAGTAGCACAGAAGGTGAGGTTAAAAAGTTGAAACAAAACTCTCTCCTTGACTTTAGCTGGTGGTCCAGTATGGAGGAGGAATCCAAGTCATCTGAACGCAATTCCTCTTCTGTGAAGCACAGAAAACACCACTTTCAGGTTGCTGCATTCTCTTGTGGTCAAGGAAGACATACACAACTACCCTTTTTATCCAGATACCTTTCTCTTTAATCTCCAGCAAGAAAAGACTGGAGTAGCTCCACAGTGAAACAGAGAAAGTGGAAGACCAAATTAGAATCAAGTACACAACTGTTTTCCTTATTCAATAAAGTTCCTTGCTCGGTACCAGGAAAAAGCAAGTCCCTTGCGATTGTGTGCCATAATTAAATCTGTGACAGATTAGCTTAGAAGCTAATTCATTTAGAAACAACAGACAATACAAAGAAAAGAAAATGACCCACAGACTTCAAAAGGCTTTCAGCTTGATAAAGGCATAAAGCAGAAGGAGCACAGCAACAAATTTTCAGTGTTAGATCAGACATACAACATTGCTCTATCACCTCAGCACAAACAGAAATGAGGTGAGAATTACTTCAGTTGCTTACCTTTATTCCTGTGCACCTATTCTAATTCACTCCACCATGGGAAAACTCAAATTCACAAGGAAGACGCACTAACAATCCAGCTTAGTTCTCTCTTGTGCCTACTCAGGCTTGAATTTGCATTACACTTTGTCCTTTTCCCACCATTACTTTCCAGAGCAATTTTATTTCAAAGAAGTAATTAAAAACTTATAAACCTCCAAGCAAAGTCTGACATTACTCACCTTGCCTACATTTTTTGTGAGCTTCTTATGAACTTTAAAAAAAGGCAACAAAACCTTAACAGATTAAAATAAAAAAAATTTCTGTGTTGAAACCAGAAGTAAGAGCTAATGTAAGCATAATTAATAACGGCATTCCCATTCGTACAGTGAATTACATTCATGTTTGGTTCTACATACTGAAAAGGTAGACCAGAGAAGAGAGCAAAGAGCAGGCCAGCCATTTGTGTGATCAGAACAAACACTGATGCCAGCACCCTCAGCCAGGTCATTTAGCAAAATGAGTCTCTACTTAACCCAGTTTCCATTTCTGCTCTGCAGTTAGTTTGAAGACCACTTACCCCTGCCCTGCTCACTCACTGACTTACATTGAAGGCTACCTGGTTTGCCAAGTTTCATTTATTTGATACAGCATTAACATACCTAGAAATAACCAGCTCTGTTTCTGTTTGAATACACAACTGGTTTTGTATCTCCTTTTAACACAAGGAGCAACTGTGCAGTAAGTGTGGTTACGTATTTTTGCCAATGCCATTTGGCTGAATTTCTTCTTGGTCGCACGTCACTGCCACAGCACTGCCCTAGGCATATGAACTGTCCAGATTTACACAGCACAGGTACATCTCAGAGACTATAGATGCTGCACAAGGCCAGACTGAGAACCTAAACCCTTTCTACCAGCTGGCCTCTGATTTGTTCTGTAATTTCTTTTACATGGCCCCTGATTTGATCCACATGTAATAGTTTTGCAATAATACGCTGCTTTGGCATGTGACAGAAGAGGGGGAGACCCTGCCAACGCACACACACAAATGCCCTAGTTTTACAGCAGTGGACCCTAAAGCAGCCATTTTCCTTCAGTGTTTGTCCCTCAAGGCTGCACATCTGCAAGGACACTCTGATGCCAAGCAAATGCACAGTGCACATCACAGGATTTTTTCCAGAGCAGCATTAGGAGGGGCTCCCTGTGATGCTGGCTTCTGTGACACCTCTGAGATTGACACATCTTTGCTACCTCTCCTCCTCTGCCAAATTTTGTTAGAGTAGTCAAACAGATCCATATTTTATGGGGCAAGAGTAAAACTGAGCAAGCAGCACTGGAACACAAGCTTTGCTTTCTTAGGAAACTAAATTAACAGTCATGGCCCAAACCAACTCAGGAATCTTGTATAAACTGCAACTGCAGAAAAGTGTTGTGCAAACGCCTGTGCCTTTCTGGGAAGGCAAGGCCTTTAGTAGCAAAAGCTGGCTTGACTGCTTTAAAAGATGCTAGCCCAACAAATAAAGCTGTCTCTTGCACACAATTAATGAAGAACCTCTGGGTTCTCCAGAGAAGAACTGTGAGGGTGGTGTATAAGCATTGGAGTTTTCAGGTCAGAAAAATACTTCCTTTTGTCCAGATGTAGCTTTTTTCCATCTCAACAAAGGTGAGATTTGGACATTTAGACTCCCTGGTTTGGGCATTCTTTTCTTTGAACTCTACGCCAAAGATCCCTCAAGACTAGTTTCATACTATAAACAGACCCAAAAAATCCCCAGGCAAGCAGCAGTTCTTTGGGGGCAGCGGAACTCATACCTAGGACCCACAAGCCAGGAAGAAACCATGCACAGCCCCAAGAACAAGCAGCCTGTGCTTACAGTAGAGACGTGTTCACATCCAGCAGAACTGAGCTCACAGCAGCACAATAAATTAGCACAAGAACCTACTGAAAACCTGCAGAGTTGTTGACAGGGGCAGATTAGAGCAAGGGGTCACCTATCCCCATACAGGCAGTAAAGGCTCCCTTCAGCCTGCCAGGAGGAATATGTAGATTCATCAGCCAAGACAGTTGTATCAGCAGTTCCTCTTGCAGGGCTGAGACAAAGAAGTCACTTAAACGCCAGTCGATTGCAAAGTGCACATCAGGGCACAGAATAGGCACTGAACTGATCAAGTACTTATCTAAACTGCACTTCCAGGCAGCAGCAGGCCAGCTCCAAACCGAATCCCGTGAAGGAGAAAATCTCACTCTGTGAAGGTGCCAGTCAAATCCCAGGAGGGTGAAGGACCCAACTGCTACCAGACCAAGCTGATAGTTTTCACTGTCACTTCCTCTAGTCAGTCGGGCCATCCTAAAACTGCACCGAAGAACTCGCCTTATCAATGAAGATTAAATGTGATCATAACCCATCACTGATATACAGGTTTAATCAACTCAAGCATGTGGTATCTTCTGATCTTTTTCCAAAACGAGCTGCCATATGGCAAAGCACTGTGGCCCAGCAACCTCATGTTTTGAAACATGTAGGTCCACTGCAAATAAAGCGTTCGCTGTGACACAAATTCCAGTCACCCTTGTTTGGAAACACTCCCCCCACTCCTCCCAACAAGTGAGTGACCTTCTTTAAACGTGGTGTATTTTCCAAATACTAACTTAGACCATGTATTTTTTCTGCTCAGCCGGTTTGGAAATACCACTGCTAGCAGTGGAAGTTTTCCTTTTAAATGAATAGAAACAGGGCCTGAAAGTCACATACAAGGCTAGAGGACCAAAGCCTAAAGTGAAGATACTTAAACAATAAAACCTTTACAGTGCAAAACATTCCTAGGGGATTTTACGGAGTCTCAAATACAGGGAAGGTAAAAAGCTGCTAAAGCCTTGGAAGAAAGAGATCAATTGAAATGAAACCAAGCACAAAACAAATACAGCACTTAGAAAAAGCACAATCCTAAAAGCCCTGGACAGGTGAGAACAATGGCTATTCGGGACTAAAACGTGACAAGAGTGCTGAACACCTTCCAAAGGACCTTATGGTATTTTATTATTGTGCTGCACTTTCTAGGGTTTATCCTCCAGCATTTTTATTTCAGTGACATGCTACAAATAAGTGTTGGGTGTAATGACAGGTCACTAAGCATTTGCTAAATTCAAGGATGCTTCTCAACGATCTGTATTTGAGAAGTTTCAACTATAAGGCTTTTTGAGAAGTTGAACAAAGTTGGCATTGCACCTGACTATTTTGTTTTTAAATCACATTTGCTGGCTTGCAAGCTATTAGGAAACGCTTTCTTTTCATGGAGGGGGGAAAAAAAAAGAACTTTACTTTTACAGCAGTAGGGACTGACTCCAGACTACGGGCTGAGCTAGAGCAGAGGTTGCATGAGCTGGGCATGTTGCACTGGGCTGTCCCCCAGCTACACACATGATCGCAGCACTAGGTGCAGAATGATTCCTTGAAAGACAACAGCTCTCCACCTGCTGCTTCATTTGACAGGGCTGCAAGCTCAGGAAATAGCACATTTACTAACCTTGGCTTCTCTGCATCTAGTGTTCAGCTCAGCCAGCCAAGTCATTGAAGCCCTAATAGCAGTATTTATCCTTTTGGCAAGTGAGGAGACATGGAGAAAACAGGGAGGAAAAGACAGAAGGCACCCCAGAAGAGGAGCAAGGAAAGCCACACAGACAAATGAAAGGGTGCAGAGCACATTTTCCAGAAGGCAGAAATTCCCACATCCATTAGGACTCGCTGTCTAAGTAACAAGAGTTCCTGGCAGACACAACTGACTTCTCTGGAAAAAAAATGTTTGTTTTAATAAACGGCACGGAGAAAGAAAATAAAAGGTGAAACAGAAGAGAAAAAAAGAACAGAAGCTATGCAAAAACAGGAGGCAAGGGCAAAGGCCATTTGTCCTCCCCATCTATGGAAAAGTGATGCCACATGACAAAGAAATGACAACAGTGAAGGGCACCTGGGAATATTTGCTCCTTACAGACCGTCAGGAGAACTGCCTACCTTTCCATAGAAGCCTTTCTCTAAGCCAAAAATGTAAATAATGGCCGCAAAAGTAAAAGCGTTTATAAACCCCCTGCCTCTCCACTGCTAATCAGTGGCCTGTTCATTCATTTTTTCAAGTTACAACAATTAATGCCCTGCCCTCTGCAGTAAAACAGAGTTAGAAATGTGGAGAAAAGCTTTTGTATCTGCTGATCGAGTAAAAGACAACGTTTTTCAAACTGCCCTTCTGACTCCAGAGTATCAACAGTTTGTCCTCCCTGCCCCACGACTACATCTGACACCACTGCCCTGGCTTCTATCACGAGTTGAAAAGTGCTAGTCAGACTCCAAGATAAACCTGTCAATAGCAAGGCACAGACATTCACATTCTTCCCTACCTGCTTGTGAATATCAGCTGTTTGTCTGGGAGCAATTCCTTGAAAAGCTTTTACTGCGGGAGAAAAGGAAAGGGGGATGCAGAGAGCATTTCAAACAGAAAAAAAAAAAAAAAAACAACGGGGAGGGGAACCCCACAAAGACTGCAAAGAGAAAATAAATTTTAAAAAGCCTGTCCCCATCAGGTCCTCCCAGCAACCTTCTTTATCAGAGGTTCATTGTCAATCAATTAGCCAAGGCAGCAGGGGTCTGGAGGAAGGGGGGTAGCTCGAGAGACAATGGTCTGCCCTGTTGTATTACTATTTAATCACTTTTCCTAAATAAATAAAGCAGCCCTGAGGTGCTGTCATGTCAAGGGAATTTATAACAAAAAAACCCTTCATTTTTCATTGGTCATTACTTTTCCTTCCCTCCCACCCCTGCAGGACTAGAGAGGGTTATTACTGTAGCCTTAAGTTCCATCTTTGTGTTGCTTGCCTTTGATTCCCACTCGGACCTTGCCACTTTCTGGCACTAATTTGTCAGGCCGAACAAAGGAGGGATTTGTACCTCCTGTAAGGTCTCAATTAGGAAAGGCTTCTGCTGTATTATGTGCCATCGGGACAGGACACAAAGACGGTAATTACAGGAATTTGCACTAAATGGCTGAAGAATTCACAGCAAAACTTTTCTTCCTCCCCCCTCCTCATCTTTCTCCAAGCTTACCCCTCCCAGCAGCCCTGGGGAAAGCCGCTCTCAATGCCTGCAAGCTGTAATTACCATCAGCAGGCCCCTCAGGTTAAACAGCAGCCCATGCCCGGAACGGCACAACTGCCCGCAGGGAGCAAGGAACAAGGAGAGAGGCTCAGCTTGCCCATGTGCCTCCTCAGCACAAACTTTTCTGAGCCAAACAAGTTTCCCCAGTTATAACTGAAATTATTTATTTCTTGCACCACGGTAACAGCTCCAAGTTCCAGCCGGCTCTAAGGGTCCCAGGAAGTGGCAAAGGATCTGCTCCCACAGTAACTGCTGTGAATCCCCATCCTTGGGGACAGAGAATCTCAGTGACCGGCTTCCCACAGACCTGCCTCAAGAACATTTGTTCAGTTTGGCAGACTAAAAGGAGGCCACAGGAGTATTAGGAATGCCTTAGGTGTATCAGGAAAAGACATCGCGCAACCCTGGTCAGAGCACCTTATTTTTGCAGAGAATACACAAGTGAGTACAGATTAATCATCCCACGTTTGGGAAAGGGAACCCACCCTTTCCCAGAGAAAAGTCTGCTCCCGTACTGCATAAGGCAAGACTAAAACCTGTTTCACATTGGAGACATGTATTTTGTTGTCATCCCAGGGCCTGATCCCACTTTAGAGGAGATCATTGAAAATATTCACTTGAAACTCTCCTGAACCTGAGTCAGAGGATGAAGCAAAATAAAACAAATTACGTCAAGTCATACAAATGTGGCCAAGAACAGAGCTGAATTCAGGCAGAAGCCCAAAAACTGCGACCAAATCATTAACTGCAGTGATGCCAACCTTCACGATGCTCCAGCTGACAGGTGGGTGCCATGCACTGTGGAGAGATGAGCAGGAACGTGACCTGCAGGTGACTACCCAGAGAGGGACAAATCCAGCTTGCACCCATGGCCGATTTTGAGGGCAGTCCAGTACTTCTAGGGCCCAGGTCTCCCCTGGAAGGGCTTCAGGCCAGCCAGCAGGTCCTGGGCCCACACAGATACTCCCCAGAGTCATGTGGGGTTCCAGAGCAACATGAGAACCCCACCCCAAAGCAGCGTGGGGAGGAAGCAGGACCATCACAGCTCCCATAATACAAGAGAAAAACTCTCCAAAAGAGCTGTTTCTGATTGAGCTGACAATTTCTGAGTGAGTGTAACTAAAGCAAGTCAGAAACTATAGTTTAGGCATAAGGTGCCCAAATTTGGTCGACACAGGCGCCCTTGCTAAAGTAAAATGACAATGAACTGCATTCACACAGGTCCTCTCTATTTTCACTTAATTCCCAAACTGGATAAAATCATGATCTTGCCTAGGACTAGAGTCAGACAACAAACGAATTCAAACCCCTTGGATTCTGGACCACCTTTAGAGTGTCCTGAATCCAGAAAACAGCTCAGCCACCCTGTAGGGCAGTCCTGGCCCATGTAGTGCTGTATGTGCAGGATCTCATGTTTCAGCACTGCTCATCAAAAGCAGATGAACCTCTGAATTGTCCCATAGGTTTTTCTCCACATTTTACAGAGAGAAAGGCTAACTACAGCCACGGTGAGAGGCAGGGAACAGCTGTGCTGCTAAAACACACACATGCTGCTAAAACAAAACACACAAGTGATTTTCTTTTCCTGCAGAAGGGGTGTAGGTGCAGATGCTGCAGCCTGGTTGCTCACCTGCACACTTGAAGCTCTGAACTGTGAGCCCTCTCTCCAGAGACAGCGTGGTCAGGATGCTCAGGAAGCTGGTGGTCACAGACTGGCGCTTGGTCTTTCTAAGATCATTTCCAAAGGGCCGATCTCCAGGTTTGTTCCTAAGGGTGACCTGTGGGTTTTGAGTCAAACTTCGAGTAGCATTGGCTGCTGCTTTCAGTGCCTCCATCCACTCCTGGGCCCTCTGACGGGTCTCTGCGCGCAGGCGCAGCACGTCTTGGGGAAAAATGACCTGAAAGCACGAGTCACAGCCATCCTGAGTATCCGTCTGGACCGACAAGCACACATCGACATTGTAGCTCAGCAGGGGATCTTCGTCAAGCCTACCAGGTTGGAATGCCAGGAGGTAAGACCTGTTCAAGACAAAAGTAAATGCCTTCCAGTTATTCTGGACAGTTAACCTATATAGAGTCCCTGATTTGAGAATATTTTGGTACTCTTTAGCGTTTTCAGTCAAATTCATGGATAGGAAGAGCTCCATAGGCTTCTCTAATAATCCATTGGTTTGAGAAAGGTCACTGTTATTTTCAGGCTTTGGCACATTCTCCAGTTTCTCCTGCTGTCTTGTAAAAGCAGGCACGGAAGCACGCACGGCTTCCCAAAGTTTCTGTCCCCAGTCCAAAGTCTCCCACGAGGACTCTGCCTTCAGCTGTAGCTGTGAGCTGTCTGACAGGACAGTGTCCACCACCTTGGTTTCAATGCCGCCGGTAACAGTGACCCTTTGAAAACGCATGAGCGGATACACGGTGGGAAGAGTCTGGTTGCCACTGCTGTCCAAGCAATACAGGTACAGTTTGTACTGGGAGAGCTCAGCGTAACAGGTTTGCCAGTAGCTGTCATTGTCTCTTCTAACTTCTAAGTACCCCTTCTTCAGAAGATTTGGGAACACTGTCTTGTGTTCTGGAGGAAACAAAATGAGAATATTGCGATTAATTATTTTTTTAGAACTGCCTCAAATTACTACATCATTCCGGCTTCTACATCTCTCCTACCCACACACAGCATATCTGAGGGTAGGATCACAGAGAGTCTTCATCTAGGTAGGCTATAATTATCAAACACAAGCACTATCTCTATATTTGAGCCACCGAGAACACAGCACTTTTTTACCCAGAGGTACCAAAACACTTTACAAAAAGGGAACAAAGAAACAGAGGGACAGAGAAACAAAGCAATTTTCCTGAGACATCCAGGACAGCAGTGACAGAACAACACAACACTGCAAGTCTCTCAGAACCTAGTCCAGAAGAGGATAATACTATCAAGTAATCTATTGCCAGCTAAAATAGATTTTGACAGTAAGAAACGCATAGAAATTAAAACACCTTACCTTAGCCTCTCTTTCCTGTTCCTTCCCAGGCTCAACTTCATGTTTTCACACACACCACCTCTGCCTCCCCCATCTTAAGCAGCTCAGAGGAAAAGGGAACAGTGGTATCTGGTCAGCTCCTCTCTGCTGCTCCTTCCTTTTCACACCTTTCCCCTGCTCCAGCATGGTCCTCTCCAGGGGCTGCAGCCCTTCAGGTTAAACATGCCCCTGCATGAGCTCTCTATGGCCATAGTTCCTTCAGGAAATCTCCACATTCCAGCATGGGATCCCACATGGGGCTGCAGGGAGATCCTGCTCCACCATATTCTCCCCAGGGGTTGGAGCACTTTCTCATCCTCCGACCCTCAGCTGCTCTTGACACAGCTGTCAGTGCTGTGCCCTTTCTGAGATGTGCTCTGCCAAAGAGGCCCCACCTGTGGCTCATGGGCACAGCTGTGTCCTGTGCAGGGGCTGCTGGAACTGGCTGGAACAGCCCTGCTGCCAGCACCTGGCACCTGGACTGGCCCAGAGAATGCAGAACTGTGCCCAACACAGCAGTTTCTTACCACATTTCAGCACGACCTGGGACCAGAACATTTTGTGCAGCTCTGTTTACTCCAGAGCTTTGCTGATTTATGAGAATCAGGCTCAGGAGTAGCAGACACGACCAAAAATGAAAAGTAAGAGGCTGCCCAGAGATTCAAACACATACACCTGAGCGTCTCAGCATTTCAGGTGCTTCGGAGCAAACCTTTTCACAAACCCCAGCCCAAGGCAAAGTCGAGGGGAATTTTCTTCATCCACGGAAAACCAGCCATACACAAGTCACTCCAGGCACTAAAGTGATGCAAATTTTAAAGGAATTATCTAAAGCATTTCTGAGTTTTAGAAAAGGTTTCCGTGCAAAATTTGTTCCAATCTGATTTGCACCACTTCAGCCACCACAGGCGAGGATCATATTTTCACCTTGGGCTAGGCATGTGGCTCTATGCAATTTTTGTTGGTCCCTGCATAAACCCAGAAGCATTAACTGTTACACTGTAATACCAACTGGGACACTTGGCACCCCAAAACAACTCAGGCCTGAGGAACAAACTCTTACTCCCATCTGAGTTCTGCTTCACCTTTCCAGTAAGGGTACCTGTGATGGGTCTTGTCTTACAAACAGTGACAGAATTTGCAGACACAAGCAAAGGCTTCTGCCTCCAATTGTCCATCTCCCTTGAAGTCTGCTATTCCTGGCACAAGAGCAAGGTAGCCACCTGGAAACAGCTCCTCATCCACTGCCCAGCATAATTAGGTCACAACAAAATCAGCATCAATTGACCTTAACACACAGCATTACAGACCACAGCAATACAAGAGCTGTTCTGTACTCGAGATTTCTGCCCTGGGGCTGACAGCCTTTGAAGCGGGGATATCTGGAGGCATAAAACATTTTCAGCATCTCAGCTTAACCAGTTACACTCAGGCTAACAGGCCACGCTCTAACAAGCTTTAGACACCATCTCTGAGTATACTCAGGATGTCTTCGACACAGAGCTAAGAGAACAGAAACATGTAGGCTGGATGAAGCTTGGAAACAAAAACAGGCCTGTATAGAAACTACCATCCTCATCTCTACTGGGCTCCCAAACTAATACAGCCAAGACTGCTGACCAAACTGCTCTCACCACTGCTGGCTAAGGGGTGAGTCTGTCTGTCCTCCTGGAGAGTCAGGGAAACTTGACAATTTGAGGAACTTAGTTACTGTCCAGGGGCTTCTGATACCAACTGGTGCAACCCTGGGCCGTAACCTTCACTCTAAGAAGATGCTCCTGCCCTTGGCTGGAAGTATTTCTGTAGCTAATTCTCAGTTTCCTCTATGGGCGAGAGAAAGAATCAGAATAGCAGCAGTGTAAAGGCTTTTGCCAGTTCTTCAGCAAAGACCAACTTTCAAGGATTTAAAAGGGTTAAGTAGACAAGCTCCAGTTAAACTTCATGAACATACATGAAAATTAATTGTTTGATATACTTAATGTCAGTATGGAAACCTCATGGGGGTTAAAAATGGGGGAAGGATGCAACCTTGCAGCCACGCTAACAAAAAGGAGGCACTTAGGTTTCGCCTTGACAGCTCAGTCTCAGCTTCCCCATTCACCCACATACTCAGAATGGAGCCTGCTTTTAACACCATGCTCAAAGCACTCCATCTACAAAGATTTCCCGCAGATATGGCTAAAACCACAACAACAATTTAAAAAACCGCTACTTTGGCACTAGGTCTAAAAAGGTCAGTATAACTATACCTTGCATATCAATAAACTACTCGAGAGTATTTCAGCTAAATATGAAAACTGAAAGCCTAATCTATAACCCAAAATGGTAGAGAAAAAGCACACTTTGATAGCCCAAATGGATAGATATGCATACACACGGACACACTAAAAGAGAACCAATTTTGTTCACCATACATCTCTGGCCCTGACATTCATTAGTATTTCTGCGCTAACTCAAAAGCCATTAATTTCTCTGAAACCCACACTAATCCCTTTGTAGTGCAGATAATGGACAGCCATTCTAGAGTCATCTTCCCTTTCTATTAATCCAATCAGGGAGGCAGCGCTTCTGCAGCTCCAACTGCAATCTCTCTCGCTTCCATCAAGTACAGATGACAGTTCAAGCTTCTCCATAATAAGACAACTCATAACCTTCCCCCAGTCACCCCTCCTTCGTGTGCACACAGGTTTGCTTGTCTTTTGTTGAGTTACAGAAAGGCTATCTCCCTCCCTGTCTTTCACAGAGGCACTCCCCTCTCCCTCCTTCACCCCACTCCTTTCCTTCGGGCCCTGTGAAACTGGCTCCAATGGCTCTCGCTCCAACTGGGACAGAACCAGCAGCCACCTTGATTAACATTCAAATGCCTCGTATTGTTTAGGTCAGGGCAATAGATGCTGGCAGAGACAGGCTGAATCCATATGCTGTGCATACACACACACCTTACAGCTCTGCTCCTTTATCTCCTCCAGGAGCAGTGTGCCAGATAATACCTTTTTACTCAGAGAGCAAATGGTACCATCTCTCTATCCACCTTCCAAACAGAAACTGCATCTCTTTTCCTCCTTATGGAGACGGGCAGAGTAAATTGAAGAAGAGTAAAAAAAGTAAATAATCACAGTAAATGGCCCACATCTGAGCCATTTGGAGTTATAATTTCAAGGAAAGAGGTGGAAGAAGGCAGAGGAAAACAAAGAGAGACTCAGCAGCTGGGGAAAGAGTAATCTCTTCCTCAGCATCTCTCCTCTCTCTTGGGAACTGCCCACTCGTCCCAGCTAGGAACTGTGCACACAGCACTGAAAGCAGGACAGCCTAGCACCCACCTGCCACTCGCCACACTGGGGGGCAGCTGGTGCAACCAGCACCCCTGGAGAGAGAGGCCAAATGTTGTACCAGCACATCCAGAAGATACACGCTCTGGAACAACGGACTGTAATTGCATCTCAGTTGGCATGGGAGGAAAACTTACTCTGTTTTCCACCACTGAAGCATTTCTGACAACAGTCATTCCAAGTAACTTGGAAAAGAGCAGAAGAAGAGATGCCTAGTTTGTGAGGAGTTTGCGTCTTGAGGGGGCACTCCTCTCTGAATTCTCTAACGCTTAATAAGTGATGAGTGTAAGTTACGGAGTTTTTGTCAATCGTTTTCCTCTCTGATTTTTACAAAACTGAGCATTTATACAAAACATGTTTGGGACCTAAAGTGCTCTCAAAACGGGTTGGGCTAGTCACCTTCTTGGTGGTTATTTGCTAGATCAGGGACAAACTGTGCCTCAGATGCACAATGTCCACTATCTTCCTACTTAAAAATAGTCTTTTCTTCCCTCCTGGCTCTGCAGATATGTATCTTTTGGTTTGTCAGTGTGCAGGTGCTCAATACAGTGACAGCTCTCGAGTTCCCCAAGCTCACAGGCACAGCAGGCAAACAAAACAGCTACCTGGAAAAAGTACTATAGCACCCACACTGTCAGGAGTGGCAGTGTTTGAATGATAACATCCACACGACCATCAAGCCGTGCTGTGTTTAAAACAATGTGTTTTAAAAATCCAGGCCAGCCTTCACTGTATATTACAGAAGCAGTATTCTCTCTTTCTTTGCCAGGCCACATGCCCAGAAATACAAGAGCCTGCCTTGAATTTGCTTACAACTTCTGTCTTTGCTAGCTCTGCTTCCCACTTGTGCCCCATAGCACAAACAGGGTTTATTTCTAGCACATGAGCTGTCTTACCAGCAGGCCTAAGAAGATACTGCCCCAAAAGGCACAGCTTCTTTTCAGATCCTTTTCCTTCTCAGCACATGGAAAGGATCCAATGTCATTTTATTTGTATTACAGTTTAGTGGTGGAATTGGCTGTGCTGGGTTAACAGTTGGAGTAGGTAATCTTAAAGGTCTTTTCCAACCTAAATGATTCTATGATTCTATAAAAAAGCAAGCAGCAGGAACAGATAAGCTCATAGTAATGGGTATACTATGAAGGTAAGGGGAAAAAAAAGTGAAGAGTTCATCTACGCAGTAACTGGGACAGCTTCGGAGGACTGGGAGACCTCTGCAGGCTCCAGAGGGAAGTCCTTTACCGCAGTGAGGACTGACAGGAGTTGCTGAAGGTCCTCTCAGTATCTCATAGCATTCATTTCATTTGGATCAAAACCCTGAAAAGGGATGTCTCCTAAGGCTGCAGCCACTATGACCCCTTCAACCACTGCAGCAGGTTTTGTCCAACCTCAAAATACATTCTTCAATCTTTTCTGAAGAATAATTAGTAGTCACAGATACAGACATCTGCAAACCCCACTTTCTTGCTTTTGAGCTTCTCTTTCCAGCTCAGCTCATAGTAGCAGCAAACTCTTTGTGAGGCTCTCTTGTAAACACTGAGGGAAGAAATAGCATGGCTACCTTGTAAAACCTGCACAGCAGCTGAGCAGAACAGGTAAATGAAACAGGTTTAAAAAGTATATTTTCAGAGTACAGAAGCTCTCCTTCCTCTACCCCCGCCTTCAAACATTCCATACAGAAAGGCTCTTGGAGGGCACACAGCAAGCACTGACAACCTCGAGAAGTGGGTCCATGGGAACTGCATATCACAGAATGACAGATTAAGCTTAAAACACTATCAGGGACATGTACGGATGTTCAATGGCTACATTTTAATGGAGTTTCTGCAGGCACATGAAGTTGTTACACATCAAGTCAAACCCAGGAGACGTCCAGAATACAGCTGACAAAAACGAAGAGCTCTGTCTCCAGACTTGTGGATGCATTTCTGTTCTTCGTCCTTTCCACAGAAAGGATACAGAACAGAGACCCCACTCTACAAGAAGCAATATACCTCCCTAAATAACAGCTGGTATACTTGCCTTCGTCAACCAAGAACACCCTTCTTTGGGACACAGCAACTATGTCACAATATAGCACAATTACCTACAGTTTTGTACCTATATAAACACTTATACATACTTACATGTTATATGTATTTATACACACACACATCTCCCCAAACACACTGAGGCACCTGCTTTTCATGTTCCAATATAGCTGACTTACCTGGAAAACCCAACACAAAAAGTTTGTTTTAACCCTTATCAGGCCACCTATTCATAACTGGAGTCAATCCTCCATATGCATACATGCACACTTTCACAATCCCTTGATTTTTAGTTAAACCCTGCCTTTATTTAGATTATAAAAATCTTTGTGGCACTAGCTGCTTTTATTCTCCATAAGTGCCCGGTCCACTTTTGGCATCTACAAAATAAATCATGGAGATGGAGACACTGTGTCTCCAAAGCCCTGTCATCAACTTCTTCCAGTACAGTGCTTAGGAAAGGAAAAGGAAGAAGTATCACTTGCTGAAGCACCACTTCATACGGCTCACTGGAGACACCTGCCTCAATCTGATAACAACACTTCCTGTACCCCACACAAAGCTGGCAGGGATGCTTCAATATTGACAAATTGAGTGCTTTAGTTTCTGTTAATTGTTTACGGACTGAACAGTCAGCATTACTTAAAGAAAGAGAGCAGAGATCTCAGGCCTTACAGTAAAGCTCTGTATGCCCTCTTTTTAATGGCCGCTCTTTCACTTTATGAAAACTGCTTTTGTTTAGAGTTGCCGTTCTCCCAATAGCTTTAGCATTCAAAGCTTTTTTTAAGTCTGGGAAAACCATTCAAGGAAATGATCAGAAATACACAGAAAATAAATTATTTTTTCCTGAGTCAAACTGAACAAGATAGAAGCAAAAAGTAAAACAAGCTTAGTTTTTTAAACCATAAAAAGAACAGAAATCAAGTTTAAAAAATGATCCTTAGGCAGGCAAGCACACAGAGCCACATCAAAGACAACAGAGCCATAGTGATTTCTCTCCTTTTAAGAGATACCTCACAGTGGGGTTTTGGGTGGTATTTTTGTGGTTTTTAACATCCAGCTCCTCTTTCAAGACAAATATTAAAACCAAATAGGAAACTCTTCATATAAACTGAAACAAAGCACCAGCACAAACCTGTGTTTCCTTGGATGTCCTCTCCCTTGGTTAATGCCAGGTAGGAGAGCAGAGCACAGTTATTGTCCTGACCAGGTGCAGCTGGCTGCTGCAGGGAGGTGCCTGTGAAGACCACTCCCCAGTTTACATGGCTGATATCAGAGCGTGACCTGTTGTGTCCTGGTTTGAACATGGAGGCTTCCTCGTTCTGCACCAGGATGTCATTCACCGAGCGAGGCCTATCTCTCCGCCGCTGGCAGATCTTGAAGATGTTAAAAGCCGTGGTCTCCCCTTCCCCGGCCCAAGCAAGGTTGTCAGCAGCTGTTCCCCTCTGCACCGTGCGCTGGTCTTTGGCAGGGAATGCTGTCTGAGCTTTGGTTTCCAAGAGGCCATTTTTGCAGTGATCCCAGATGAGGCTACTTTTGGCTAAGGAGGCGACGTTCCTCAGGTTCCTGCTCTCCGTTATCTGATCAAATACCTCGTGCCCAACCAGTTCGGGGACCTCCTGTACACCGTACACCTCAGAGGACTGCACAATCTTTTCAAGCTTAGTATCAAAACTATTGAAAAAGTCTTCAGTCACTTCCAAGGCTGGGCTAATGTCATCCACTTCAAGAGCCTCCATATCCTGTGCTGCTGTGGGCTCAAGGCGTTGTGAAGTGTTAAGAAGATACCACATCAATATCGAGAGAAAGACCTGCTCCACATCTGTCCTTGGCACACCATTGACTTAGATGTGGTGGGGAAATGCAGTCACCAACCCCAAACCATAGTGGTAGGAAGTAACCAGCTCAATTTGTCTTCAGAGGGAAGACCTAACACCCACTGATCAAGTGGGCTATGTTCCCTGTATGAAGCAAGCTCATAGTGATGAGGAGTACCTGTAAAGAAACACAAAGCATCGCATCAGTAAGAGTCTATTCCCAGGTAAATACGTTTAATCTCGTCACTCCTTTCACAGCCATAGTCCTCTTCATTTAACTTTCTCCTTCAATTGGCACCGATATTATTGTGTATGAAGAAACCTTTTGTGGTTTCTGTTGCTCGCTCTGTATGAACTCTGTGTATAACCACTTTTTGAACTGAAAGCTGCAGAGAGCAGGATGGGGCACCAGATGACAGGAAACCAAAGTGATACCATTTATTAACCAAGCTTCAGAAAGCTGCATTGAGAGGTAGCCACCTAAGGAACGCTTCCTACAGTTTCCCTTAGGGCTCTAAGAAAAAGTTGATAAACTACAGGGTCGTGAAATAGGCCAACCAACCTCAAATAGTTTGCCTTTTTGTCCTAGATTGCTTGAACTCCCAATTTATGGAGACCAACATGAGTTTTACAGCGGCTACTTTGCCTACCCATCTGCGTGAACAGAACTGTGACATTTGCCAAATAAATCACTGCTACAAGGCTGCTCCACAGCACTGCACGTAGCTTCTTTCCAGAACATCACCGTGAACCTAAGTGAAGCCACGCAGCAACCTAAGCCCCAAAGAGACAATGCCTCCTACCAGCAAAACAAAATATACCATATCCTGCACTGTGGCAAATCCTCAGATCTTTACTTCCAAACTCCTGACTAACTGGGCAAAACATAAGACCAGCAAGGAGATTTAAGGCTAGAACTACTGAGAGCTGTATTGACCACCTGAGCTTACACCTGGTGAGGAGGAAAGGAGGAGAGTTTCTATTCCCTGCGGTGCAGTAAGGGGGTGTCCCATTGCTGACTTCCATCACACCAAGTCTGCTGCCGTACAGCTTCTCACTCTTGAAGCTCCATCCACAGTGCTGCCATGCTGAAAGGAAATGCATGGTAGGTATGTTTTAATCGGGGTAACCTGTCAAATGTCTGCAAGTTCTTGGGACCTGGAGACTGAGCATTTGTACTGGCAGGAGAACAGCCCCCACGTCTCCTCAGACAAATCACAGTACCCAGAGTCTGTACATGCAGAGAGTTTAAAGACAGAGTTTTGAACACATCAGCTCAAGTCCTACTAGCAGCAAAGCTGCAGTAGCTCAGAACTCTGCCTAGATTAATACACTCTTAACAAAACTAATTAGCCTGGGCTGGCCGATAATTAGCAGCTCATTAGCTTGTAAATGCTGCTGAAGTGCTACCAGGACCCATGAAGATTTACACTTAGCAGGAAAAAACATCTATTAAACAGCATCAAAACCAGATAATACTTCTATTTAAGGTGGGTTTTTTTTAAATCCAGAACACTCTATTAGCCTAACTTCTATTAGGAAAGCTGCTTAAATAGGCACCCTTTACTATAGCAAGCCAGAGGGAGAGAGGAAGGTGGCCAGCAGGCCCCCAAGAAGGGGACACAGGATTCTGTAGCACAAACCAATCCCCTCCACAGTCCCCCAGTGGCTTCCTCCCACCCCTGCTTCAGCTGTAGCCAGCCATGACACAGTTGTGCTCAAAGGCAGCAGCTCACCCTCCCTCAACAGATCTGCAGTTCAGACTATGATCTCCACAAAGACGCTCCAAGAAAGTAACTTTCAAAAGCAATAACTAATCACATACACAACTCTGGAACATCGAGCCTTTACACTGAGATCTTTCTCCCCTCAACTCTTTGCAAGGATTCACTTTGCCAGTCTCATAGTGAACCAGGGTAGGATCAGCTTCAACAGGTGAACATAGAGTAAGACACTGAAGGTGGAGACAAAACCACAACCAGAGGGCTGAACAAAACAGACCTGGAGTTATTTCAAATCAGAACAGTATGGGAGCAGACTCTTTGCAAAGCTGTGCAACTGTGCCAGTTGACAGCAGTGGGAAATTAAGTCATCCTGGGCACATCTGCATTGTCAGCTTAATGCAGCATGGAATTTATGCTTGAAGCTCATTCCTGCCAGCAGCCCCAGAACAGTGTTCTGCTCCCTGGTACCACAGAGCTTGGGAGCTCAAGGAACATCATGTGGTGCAACCTGTCCACTTATTCTACATCCTTCTGTGGCATATTTTTAACGCAAGAATGGCATTTTGAAGTTGCAAACTGCAACAGGCATTCACTTGAGCAAAACTAGCACTAACATAACCATAGGCCTGCAGTGAAGGCTACAGCCTGCTCCATTGCTGGCCAACAGGGATGGGCAGAGAATGCAGCCTTACACTCCCTCCCACGACCGGAGTGGCAATCACTCCAGAAGGGAGTGACACGCCACTGCAGCATTCTAGTGATAGCAGACACAGTGTTGCTCTGTTCTTCACTTTAAGTCACTAGGAAAGGTGGAAAGCAAGGGATAAGAATTGACACTTACATTTAACAAGTTCATTTTTAAATGCTGGAGGCTTCAAGCGGCTGAATGTTTTTCTGGATCCTGTGAGACTCGAGCTATCCAGTGCCACCCAGCCAAGTGTGGGGATGCCAAACACAAACTGACCTCATATCCAGTAGGATGCTGAATCACACGGTCATGACAAGATGACAGGCCCCTGTATCACATGGTTCACAAACTGCAGCATTCATACCTTCCAAACTAGTCTGTTTGCCCTGCTCAATAAAGATGTGAAAGGTGACGTCAGTGGTGGCAGGCTCATCCTTTCCTACACCACCAAAAGAGGTGTGCCAGTAATTCCCACCAGCACTGGGATCCTGCAATTACATATCCTCCATAAATACAATTAGGCACTTTCTGACAGTGGCACTCGACAAAAATTTAATTCAGATGTCTGCGTGGATTTGGTGCCAAATGAAAGCAAACTCTGACACGGCAGTAAACAGTTTCATCAGAATCTCCTCCAGGAGGGAAAGTAGTGAAAATCACTTCCTTCATGTGAAGGGTGAAAAAGGCAAACAATGGGATAAGTTAAACTCCTTTTAAGTTACTATAAAATGTATTGCCTTATGTATTGTTTCTTGAAACACCTTAAATTTTCCAAAGACATTCAGTCTAAGGCAGTGAATATGAGAGGACGAAAGAAGCATCAGCCCAAACTACTAAAGACTGATGTAGCTATGGGCAACTATAAACATGGATTTATGCTCATCCAGGCCCCTGGGAACTAGTCTTACTGAAAAAAAAGGATGAAGGAACTTGCTGCATTGTACTCAACAAAAACTGCTGGACACAGGAATTGCAGCAGCTGAAAAACAGTTTTCTGTCTATCTGCCCAGCATGAACATGCAGCAGTCAGATAATTAATGTGCACTCACAACATGAGTAAAGTCTTTACTATCACAAGTTTAGAGTGGCCCCATTACTCACATGGCTGAGGTAAACAGCAAGGATTACTGATCACAGCACATGAGACACTGAAGTTCAGTTTAGTAAAGATTACCTCCCTTGGAGAAGCCACATGGACTTAATTTAGGTGACAGCACAGTATGACAGCGGATAAAAATCATGTATGACAAATGCCAAGGGACATACACTGGAAGAGATCATTTAGCTTCCTGATACGTTTTCTGGATCCTCATGGGTCATGGAAAATATCCAAGCATTGCACCACAAATTTTAAAAAGCACAGAAAATGCAAGGGTAGAAAGTAATCTCGCAGGTGATAAGTACCACCACAACAGGCACCCACAAGCAATGATGTTCATGAGAAAATGCATAAACTACAGGAGCCCTCAGTCAGTGAAAGGCAGCAAAAGACAGGTAATATTAAAAGTCCCTCAAGTCTCATGGATTCTTAATGACTCTTGGGCTCAAATTCCTGGCAAAGATTTAGGTTTCTGAGAATTTTATCTCAAGAGCACAAGAGGAGCTTTACAAGCTACCTGTACGCAAATAGAGAGCAGGGCTGCCTCAGGCACTGGGGAGCTTTCCCTATCCCCTTCTCAACACACCAGAACCTGCTGTGGGAACCAGCTCTGCTTATCTCACACTGCATTACAACTGTGGGCTGAAACTCCAAGGCCAAGAAGGAAAAGAGAAAGAGATTCTTTCAGTTGGGTAACAACTGGGTAGCAGAGCAAATCCAAGCAGCCTCAGGGACTTTTATTTGTGTTATGCTGCAGGCCTGGACCACTACAGTCCAGTTTATGGGCTGTGGCAAACCTGAACAACAGGTCACCTGAAGAAGAGGTGGATGCACTCTCTCTTTGAATACAGTCCACTGGGGCTGGAGCAGCTAAGCACCTACTGAGCTTTTCTACCTGACAGTCTGTGACCTGAATGTCTTCCAGTGGTACCTCAAACAATCAAAACCTACAGGTTTTGCTGCTGCAAGGATTTCTGACCTGCTTTGTGGGTCACATCAGACAAGTATTGCCCTGAATCTAAACAGGACACACTTAGGTCAATGACAATCCTTGAAAACCAGGCTCTGCTGTGCAGAATCCCTGAAAAAAGCTATGAAGCTGATGACTTAGGTGCTACCTGGTAGTTAAGAAGTTGAGCTGTATTTGTCAGGTGGGCACACCTGAGCGGGCAGAAGAGAGAACAAGGATGCCCAGATGGCTGTCAAACACACAGCCTTTATCACTGCCTGTGCAGTTCTGCACATCACTGGCACAGAGTGCTTGCACGAGGAGCTGAAGAGCTGACAGTGACAGGTATTGTGGAGTGCCCGCTTTCCAGCACCCTCTGTGGCAACCAGACAACAGATGACACTTTCTTTATCTGCAGTACAGCAAGGCCTACCCCACAAACACTCTCCATCCTGTTCTGCCCAGAAGCTCTTTCAAAGCACGATGGCATCTCGGTCTCTGCCAGGCAGAGCCCCCTCTCCCTCAGGTGTACAGAAGCACAGTGTCATAGCTGCTGTGGATGAAGCCTCAGCATACAGCATCCCCAGGGAGAACTGTTGCACTGTGTGCCATCCAGATGTAATCAAAGAGCCAGTCCTGGTTCCAAACACCTCCACTCCGAGTGGTTACGAACCCCAGGCAATGCAGTGGCCAGTTCTCTGAGCAGCAGCTGAAGGCTGCACTCCCACTTGCCTGTCACACTCACCTTGGAGAGGCAACTGATAAGGAGGAATTTCACAAGGGACAACTGTACAGAGTGAGCATCAGGTGGGACACTGTCCCTGTGCAAGCTATCACATTCTCTTGGATCCTGGCTGTATTTTGTTCCCATGGCACAAGGCAAGCCTTTTCCCAAATGATTCCAAAACCCCAGATGACCTACTGCTGTGTACATCAGCTGAGACAGAGCACACGAGCTTGTTAGATTCACCACTTCAATGGCTGGAGGAAATTTACAGTGCCTCACAAAGAAAAGAAAACCACAAGAAACTTTTCATATACAGGGGATCACAGTTTCAAAAGGTTGCCATACGATAGTCAATGGTTGGTTCAACATCACCTGGGCAGTTGTCTTTAGATCACATTTTTAAAGCCCCTCCCCAAAGGCCTCTTCCCCCAACAGACAAACTGAGAAATTCATAGGTTCAATTTTTCAGACTATCCCAACTTTAAAGTGTCTCACAAAAATACCTTTTGACTGATATTCCTGCACAACCCCACTGGCAATATTCAGGAAAAACTCACAAGAACTGGAGAAAGCGACTTCCTGGTCTCCTGGAATGCTTGGCTGTAGGGTCACGGGAGTGTAGCTGAACGTAAGCACCACCATCTCCGTGCTGCAAACCCCCGTTTGCCGGTCTCGCTGCCCTTAAGGATGAAATTAACTGCCAACATTTATCAGTGAAGAACTCCCACAGCCTGTCTGCTAGACCCAGAGAGAGGCAAACAGCAGGAACAGCTGCAATTAACTTGGGGCCTAATTACAGTCAAGCTAAAAGACAGCGGTGATCTCTTCTACTCTACAGAAAACAAAACAAAACCAAACAACTGCGAGAAGATGAACTGAAGAAAAGTGAAACCAGGTGGGAAGAAGAAAGCCACGTTCTCTGAGGGGAAGCAGACCCTTAGCAAGGACACACGAGTCTGGCTCTGTGAAGCACAGATTTTCCCCAGCTGCTGATCTCACCCAATGCCTCTAACAAGGAAGCTCCCCAGGCATCCTCCCCGCGTGGAGAACTAACACATCACAGCTCCAGAACAGCTCATCCAGTGATGAGCACACAGCAATGCCCAATAAACAGTGCTTACAGTATACATTATCTTTAATTTTAACTGCCATTTGGAAACAGTGATTAAAACGCAAGAAACACTAAGCTGCAAAGAGCACAACAGCCTCCACCAGAGCAAAGCGGGGCCGGAGGCTGAGGAGCACCCAGGAGTGAAAGAAGACAGACCACCAGAAGGATTTCTTTTCCAGAAACCGACTGCTGGACAGCTCTCCCAAGATCTTTATCGCTGACTCGTTTGCCTTGCAGCCATCTGACACACATCCCTCCTGGCTGGGAGCACCACCAAGTAATGAAGGGCTGTATCACTTCCTGGGGATGAGCAACAATTTAAAATCTCAGCAGCTGGACCGGGACAAAGGATGAAGGACCTTTAGCAAGGAAAGGAAGAAAAAGCCAAGCAGACTGACCACAGGGGAGCAGCTGGTGGTGACACACAGCCCAGGCTGCAGCCAGCCAAACCCATCAGCACGTGGGCACTTTCTTAGGTCACATCACACTGAAACCAAGACCACCTCGCTCTGCATGCTGCCTGGTGCCTGCCTGACCTCACGAAATCCACAGGGACAAAAAGAACAAAGCAGTGCAGTGATTTGGCCCGAGACATGGATCTGTGGTCTTAAACACACGTGAACCCTGAAATAACAACCCAAGGGAGTGAATGATTTCTGTGCTTATATTCCAGTTTTGTCTAAAGTTGTATAACCTGGATTTTACATGCTGTCCTGTCTACAAGACCACTGCCCGTTCTGCCAGGAACACAGACACCACAGAACAGCCTGTCTGTCACCCCCTGAATTCAGCACAGAGTACAGAAATTGTCAGGTAACAGAGTATCCAAGAGGGGCGATACAAACTCTTCCAGTACAAAAGGAAGCATGATTGAACTAGCCAAGCAGGAAACAACAAACAACGTGACTCAGTCTAATATTTCTAATTGTATCTGCCTCTATGGAGCAGCTTGGCTTCTGCTAGGATGTGGAGCAACTTTGTACATGTCAGGTGAAATAAAACTTTTCTTTAAAAAAACCCCATTTTTATTTAATGCAAAGTGAAATTTTATAAGTATCTCCCCACTCTGCATTTTCTAGGACTAGGTTGAAGAGGAAAAACAGTCAGTCCTTAAATGCTTGACTTTTGTTTTTTAATAAGTTCAGAAATTAAGACTTTTCAGTTCAACCTTGTTGAGCTGCGGACAGAAGTAAAAAGCACAGCTGGGAATAACAGCTTGCATTGCCCCAGAGGCCCAAAAGAAGGTAAGAAACACAGCACGTCCCGCAAGAGACCATTTCTTCCCTGAGATCCCAGCGCAGCAGTAAGAAAATACCCTTGACATCCAAATCTGTACTGCACACAGCTTTCTGAGTAGCCCTGATCTGCAGCTGGAGCCAGCTCCTCTCTCCAGCTGTGGTACCCAAGGAATCAGCTGGGACAGTACAAGCCATTCTACAGTGAGACCTGGATTTCCCAAAACTGTCAGCGGCTGCATGCTGACATTGATGGAAATACAGTGCTCAATAACAACCTCATTTCAGACCTCAAAATAAGCTCTTCTCTTCTTTTTCAAACAGCCAGGACCACAGTTGTTTGTCACATAAATTGGCAGAAGGAAAAGCAGCAATGACCCAAATCATTCTGAAGTTCGGCAACCCACCACAGCAACGCAAGCGCTCAGGTCCCGGCAGCTCTGCCACAACAGCTGAGCCTGTGGGACGGCTGTAACCACTGCAGGGACCACTGCAGAGCTGGGTGACCACTCAGCACAAGTGCTTGCTCTGCTCTAAACTGAACTACATCTTCATTACAGAAAATTGTAGCAGAAGCCCTGTAGAAACCTCAAGGCTCCTGATGATACTGAAATGCTAACACATAACCTGAATTCAGTCTGATAAGGTCCTGACAGAACAAGGTATCTAGCTACTGTAGACTAAGAACTGTCATTCCATTACACAGTGCTCTGTTTCACATTTTAGATTTCTGATGTTTTTTAACTCCCAAATTTAATTCATTAATTTCGGATAAATAAGAAGTAAAAGTGGCAAGATGAAAACTACTGTTGCTTAAAGTGTATGGGCATTGGACCCACTAAGATTCAGATGCTTTCTTATTCTTACATATTGACATACTTTTGGTATCACTAGGGTATGCAGTACTGAAAATGAGATTTGTCTGTAAAGCTTTGTGGGATGAGGGCCATTTGTGCATATTTGCAGAACAGGTCAGGAGCAAGTCACGATGCCCTACACAAACGTACACCCGAGTTTCTTCCCCTATCTCACCTCGCACTGCCAGTGACCCTGGCATTTCTGCTGCTACTCCAGCTAGCATACATTCATTCCCACATAACAGAGACTCACTTGTCAGGCCTATTTGATTCCAGAAGGTATAATTCCACTGTCTGTGTGTTGGTGCCGGCTCCTTAAAAGATGCAATTTTACTGCAAGGTAAGAAGACCACGGCATTATGTCATACTCCGGGCTATTAAATAGAAATGTCAGCACCCTGTGCCTACACCTACTGGAGTCTGACTCGGGGAGCACCCAAAATCCAGCTGAGACCGTGAGCCAGGTGGGGAAAACAAAAGCCCGGGGCCTTTTTATGCAGAGGGGAACGTGTCCTTCCAGACGGGCACATGACTACAGGCGTGTTTGTGCTATAAATGCAAACGCGGCCGCGCCCGGGCCCTTGCACACAGCCCCGCACGCTCGGGCGGGCAGGCAGCGCGGCGAAGGCTGCGGGAAGCCCGGCCCGGCC
>VZTA01017459.1:196229-249772 GCA_013398855.1 Mohoua ochrocephala
GCCCGCCGTCCCGGCAACCCGCCAGTCTCACTTCCCTTAAAAACACAGCAATAGAAAAACCACAGGTTTTCCTATATAAACATCAAGGGTAAAGTTACGCCTTCCCAAGTTTAAAGCAGCCGAGATTCTCAGGGGGCTGGCACTTGACTACAGGAGAGATGGGAAACGCAAAATCCTAACCGGATTTTAACAGTCCCAAGTGCAAGCTCGCTTACCTAGGTGTGAAGGCTGCAGGTAGCAGCGTGGTGCATGAATCCATATCGCCACAGGGCAGCAAAACGATCTCTAGCAGAACCTGTAACCCAAGGAAAACAAAGAGTTACAAGACAATTACAAATGGCTTATTTCAGGTAGCGTGGCAACCCACCCGGCAATACTGGTCCTGTAAAAAGAACCTCACGGCAAGAAATAGCCATGTCCGGATTAGGGATGCACCTGAATTCTGACGTCCCCTGTTCGCAGACCACCTCTGAGGAGCACCGTGCACATGTCTCAACGCACGGGCACGGTGGTGTCTCGCTGGCTGCGCCCCAGGGGAGTCGGCGGTGCTGTGCTGAGCAGCGGAGATCAGGTTAGTGCTGAAGTGGAACCACAAGAAGATGTGGTGCTGAACGGAATCCATAAAGACGATTCACGATCCGCAGCAAAAGGCAAGTGTTAGGTCAGCTTCCACCAGTAGTTTTTCATCTCCTCACACATCAACTCTTTAATGTATACTGCAAAATGCAACTGGCACAATTAACGGAGTTGTATTTGTATAGGTTATCTCACTTCAGTGACAGCAAGAATAAATGAGAGCCTCTGGCATAAAAAAACCCAGTTAATCTGTCTGAAAATTAATTGATCTTGGCCTTCAAAAATAACATTTTACTAGATCACCATACATTCCAAGTCCTGCTCCCAAAGATGAATGGCTTCTTCAGTGGGTAACAGTCAAGAACTGATCTTTTCATTCAATTCAGCCGTATGCACCGAGATCCCACAGAGGACAAGGCAGTACCACTACCTGTCACATTATTTATCACCAGACAGCCTTTTCTCAAATGGTACTCAGGCATTTTTCTCTTGGGCTCCCCAGAAGGAAGGAGACTCTCTAGGACTCCTGTGTCTGACAATGTTTCAGAACTTTGCCTCTCTTCCAGTTACAAACTAGAAGTTTCCCTTCCAGGCCCAAGCAAATCGTGCTCAGGGCGTGTTGGTCCATTACCTGTGGGGACACAGCTGTCAGGGGAGAAGAGCAGGCAGGCAGTGTGCGCTGTGTAAAAATCCATCTCTTCCTTGCTTCTGATTCCTCTCGTCGATTTCTCTAGTAGAGACTTTTCTTCCTGCAGTCTGTGTGCCAATGGAGAAAGAAAAAAAAACCCCAATTATCAACATTATCTTTCAAAGCTGCAGAATAACACTCTCGGTTCTGAAGAAATAGGAACCTTTGAAATGTTTTTTGTTGTTATTGCTATATATATCTTTCAGAACGCAAGCTCCAGATTTTGCAATTTTCATTGTTTAAGCGTATCACTGTCCCCCAGCATGGAATCACAAGCTGTTTCCAGTAAGATACACTGGTTAAAGACATAGTGGTGGCTATCTGTCAGAACCTTCCACAAAGCTTGACTTCCAGCTTTGTCCCCGTTAGTCACCAGCCATCAGCACATGGCCCAACACTGAACTGTGCATGGAGCCATATGGTGGTTACCTGCACGAGTGAAAGAATTGTACTTTATTTGCCCACATGACAAAGACATAAAGGAACTCATCTTCCTGCTACTTGGAACGTGTCAAATGTCAGTTTTTCCTTCGTTTTTAGATGATGGTTCTGCAAGTCTAGAGAGTTAACACTGTGTTGAAAGAGGGGAAAAAATGGCTCTCTTTAGTAATACTAGAAACTTAACGTAGCTGCTTTCCTTGTGGGACAGTTTGCAGTGCTCCTTCACTCTGAACATCTTCCACGAGCACTGCAGAATCATCTTTCAAAGACCAGATCATCGCACCACGTATTCCTAAGTCTGGCTCCTGTTGACAAGAATCCAAACATCTTTCTCAAACTGAGGAACTCTCAACAACCCTCTGGGCGTATCCTTTGCTGGCATAATGTGGAAGGAGCAATGCCCATTTATTGTGGCCATTGACCGACTCTGACAGCTCGTACCAGCTGAGCATTAGACCCACCGTCTTCCACTGCCTCTGAAAAAGTGGCCTTTTTTCACACGTTTTAATTACTGACTCCCTACATAGAAGCTATTTCCTCAAAGAAAGGCCATTAACTGGAACATTCAGCACAAGATGAAGCCTTTCTGATAATTGTTGCTCGAGTTTGTGTTTGTGAAAACAAATATCATCAGATGATTAAATTAAACACCACAGCCAGCCCGGGTATACACTATTTTCACTTATCATGCAGAAGGGGAGATCAAAGAGAAAGGCTCAGGTAGAATTATCCCAACTCTTCCAAGTTTGGCTGATAGCTACCCACTGAACACACTAATTAGCTTCCTGCTTGGGGTGTGCAGCGCAAAATTAACCCTCCCAAAATTGGGTGGTATAACCATTTTCATGCTCTGTAATCGACTGGATGCAGATGGATGAGCGTCTCATCTCCGTATAGCAAAGCAGCGGCAATGCCTGATTCTGGGGATTACTTGGCCTCCGTCCCCTTTGGAATTTTGTGTGGGCACAGCGAGGAGAGCCGTGCCTGGGGAAGATGAGGAAAGGCTGGAGGCACTCCAGTCCTGCGGGGTTTCTGCCTCCCGGCTCTTCCCTTCCCTTCTGGTGAGCAGACGTGCCCGTCTCTGCGCTCCTGCAGTGAGTAGCAACACGGCTCTCACAAGCCCCCTGGCACGGGGGCTGCCTAAATAGGGAGATGGTTTCCGAGATGGAGTTTCGCCCAGCACTTGCCTGCTTTGCCTCCTTGGGCCCTGGAAGGCAGGAGAGGCGAGCGAAGCAGTGGGCAGCGTAGTCGGTTCCCACTGCGAGCCCGCTGTCCTCCCGTGAGCACACACACCCACACAACCAGAAAGCTCTGCTATTCTTCTGCTAATGGGATTGGCACCGCTTAAAGCAGTCTGCGAGGGTATTGTCTGCAACCACAGCAAGAGAAACATTATTCAAAGGCTATTCAGGCCCCAAAAGAAGCGGCAGAGCAGAGTAATTATCGAAGACTCTCCATTAACGAGGGCATCTTTGCTCTTTGTCTGTGTTGGTTTAATAAGGGCCACTAATGGGGCCGGGGGAGGGGCGCACTAATGCTTCTAAACAAACCTCCTTCCCTTCCCCACCCCCGCGCTGTGAGCAGAGCTGCCTTTATGGGCAATGACAGCCGGGCTGGGAGTTACCATATTGCGGAGTGACCTTCGGGAAAACTTAGTGTGAACCCAGCCGCATTCAGCCCCATCCCCACCGAGCCGCTCGAAGCATCGTTTGGGTAGCTGTTCTCTTTTTAGCCTTTCCATATTTCCCGATGCTTGCCAGACCCTTTTGTACACCCCCTGCCCGACCTCTCTCATGTCATCTTGTGACCCTTCATGGCTGGACACGACGGCACTGAGTGGCAATAATGAGGGACGACAGTGCAGATTAAGTTCTCGCAGCAAAACCTGGGGCTGCTGTCCATTATCCGGCAGCTGTGACTGGGAGATGCTGCTGGGAAGGCAGGACTGGAGCAGCCTCCCCTTCCCACACTGCTGGAGAAGGCAGGCTGGGATTTAGCATGGGCCAGTGTCTCCTACCTTCTGGCTGTGGGCAGTTCTCTGGTGATGAAGAGATGGACTGAGGCAAAAGCAAGCGGGAACCTCTATCCTGACATTCTTCAGAGCCACTTTCATTAGCACGCAGCTAAAATCCTTCTGAGGGCTCCTAAACTGCCTCCATCTTCAACCACCAAGGTTGTAGGGGCCAATTTTTGAGGCAATTTGCAATATTCCAGGGTCAGATGCATGCTGGTCACTAAAACAGTGAAATGGGGCCAAGAGGTCTCAGGAGGTCTCTGCAGAAGACCGCATTGAAAGAGTGAACGGTAATGGTACACACAGATACGAATAATGAACGATAACAGCCTTTTCCAAGGTGCTGTGGACACAAGGCTGAGAACTGCCAGACTCATTTTTAGCCAATGAGGAATCTCAAGAACAATAAAAGGAAATTATTCTCCCAACACTTGGGGAGGTCTTTTACTGAAGCCAAGCCATGGACACGGTGCTATTCTGTCTCACCTTCAAAGAGATGCTTGTAGTGTACAAGCAGTCCATGGACTGCAGAGACAAAGCAGTGACTTTGTGCCTGTACGTGTGCAGGGCAGTAGTCTTGGGAACCTCACTGCTGAGCCTCTTTTGTTTTGATAAATTGTTTCATTCAGCTGAGGTATGGAACGACAAAATTCTCTGCATAGGCACCCACCCAGTCCTCTCCACTTAGGTAAATGTCCTGGTGCTAAAGGTTTATCACAAGCAGAGGAAGAAAGATATGTGGAGACAGACTCCTCACTTCTTAAACCACATGACTCTGGTTTGAAGAAACTGCCTCCACAAAGGATTTTACTCCTGTTTCCTCAGGGCTTGGTAGTTTTGAAATTTTCATGATTTTGGCCTTTTCAACATTTCACCAGTAACTGCATCTCTTCTAACAAAAGAAACTTTTCAGAGGTGCTCCTCTGAACACCTTCTCTATAGGATCAAAACATCTCAGAACAATCTTGCAAGTCAAAGAAAGAGCAATCACCCTTTACACACAGAGAGCTAAGCCTCAGTGAAATTAAATAATACCTGAGGTCATTCTTGCCATGGCAGAGCTAGGAAGTCGATACAGTGCTTTCTCCAGAGTCTTATTGCAGTGTATCAAGATCACTGGTATTCCTTCTCCCTTTTTTGAATCACACTTCAGGATCACACTCCTGATACAGAAAATCCATCCCGTTTTCAGCATTTCATTTTTCGTGTTTATCCGTTTCTGTTTATATTCTTTTTTTTTTTTCTTCTTGAAAGAATAATCATTAAGCATGCATAAAGCAGTGATTACTAGTAGCACAGGACCTGGCCTCTGGCACGGGTTTTGGTTTATAAGTGTCTTTAAAAGTCCTCCTTCTTTGCCACTAGCAGCTAATACTGCCAGCTTTGTTGCAAATGAAGGCAATATTTGAACAAAAACAAAGCAGCAACTCAGAAGGAAGAATTGAAATCTCATTGATATCCAAAGCAAGGGGAAATTAATAGAAAGGTGAAAAAAAAAAGTTGGTTTATGGCTTGGAAGATATGGATACCACAAAAAAAGTAATTGCAGCATGTAAAGGAGGGATGGTCAAGGCAGAGATTTGTCATGAGAAAGGGGAGTTTTGAGACCCTGCATGAAGGAAAGCTCAGTGAGCAGCTTGTGCATGGCAGACTGAAATGAGATGGTTCTTTAGAAAGGAGGAAAGCTCACAGTATCCTATCTCCCAGTGACAGAGAGAGGATGGGCAATGGGAGACTGGTGGATCTATTTCTTAGAACTTCAGCCAAACTAGGACAGCTGAAGGTGAGGCATCAGGTACAAAAGAGATGGAAACTCAGCAAGTAAGGTCTTGGAAGCAAAGCTTCAGTCTAAGAGCCACCATCTTGTCTGCAAGTCTTTGTCCAACTGATTCTCCTTCAGGTCTAGCTCCTGCAGCCAGCAGGGAATGACTACATCAGATCTCATCAAGCCAGTTCTATTTAGACTCACTCTTTAACACCTGTAGTTTAGTACAGAGATACTCTCTCACCACCTTCCCCCTTCATTTATTTATTTTTATTATTATGAATTCTGCTAGCATTTGAAGCTAACAGACAATGAGTGTAAGTGGATTTGTCCAGGTTATTCTACTTCACTCTACTGCTGTTATCCTGTTACACTTTAAATAAACTATCTAACTGGGATCTGATCTGAATCCTACTACAACAATGAAAAGGCCTTCATTGGCTGTGTAGTTTTGGATTGTGCCTTGAATTGTGTTTGATCTCATTTAATGTAGACTTGAGCCATTTATTCAATTGCACCTGTGTCTTGAAACCCAGGGGAAACCCAGGGGACTGGAGTAAGAAGGAATAAAGTATGCATTTCCAGAAAATCCTTTGTATGTTTGCAGGGAGAAAGACATATTATATGGGACAGGAAGCAGCTATTAATCTCTGCAAGTGCATCCTGGTTTAGTTCAATGCAACTTCCCTGCTTTGTCTTTGTATCCTTGGAGCTCTTCTTTCTCTACTAAACGGGTCTTGTTCTGCCAGCTTAGCAAAAACCTGTCCCTCTAATGCCCTCAGCTGGTGTTTCCTGCACCTCCTTTTCATTCCTGCAGGCCATCCTCCTGGATAACAGGAGTGGTACAGAGGAGCGCTCACTCAGCAGCCTGGTAGACCAAGGGCCCACCAGAACAGGGGGGACAGTAGCAACCATGTGACATTTTTGCCTGTCCATGCAGCCCCATTTGGAAAGGTTTACAGGCAGGAATGCCAGATCAGGGTGGTGACTTTCTGCCATTACTCCTCCGGTATGCCATGGGCTTCCTGTGTGAGTTTAAGCAAGCTGCTTTAGTCTCCACATCTCCATTTCCCTGTCCAGAAGGGGGAACGCTGCTGCAGGGATACATTTGAGAACACTTAAACTCTACACTGATAGGGACTGAGCAATCAAGTTGTTCATGAACTCCTGTCCTGACCAGGAGGGGCTTCTGTATCCCTGCACTGTGTTTAGCCTCCCCATCTTATGGGGGTATAGGCAGCCTCAAGGGATGCAGCTGCATGTTCAGTATTCTCATTTCCTGACATGTCTTTTGCTCTGCTCTACCTGCCTATGAACTCTCCCTGCCTGCCTTTGCTCCAGGCCCATCTCTCTCCTTGTCCTGGTCCCACACAGTGTCTTGGCCTTTTGTGGCCTGTGTTGGTGCAGTCCATGGTTTCTCCAGCTTCCCAGTCATAGGCATTGACCTTATTCTGGTGTCAGGGCATTGCTCACTCGCCCTGTGAGGTCTTTAATACAGCAGAGGGGAGGACTATCTATACCACGGGAGGCAGCTCAGTGCAGAGATTCCCCTATCCAGCACCAATCCTGCCAGCTTTGGGACTGGGAGGAACACTGACACCTCAGCGCTGTGCAACACTTCACTCACCTACCTGTGGGGCCCTGCGAGCAGCCATCCTGCACCCAGAGCCTAGGCCAGTCCCTCTGCATAGCAGCACAACCGTGTGGAGCCTCCAGCCAGTTCAGGGATGTCTCACAAGACACTGCTTGTATTCAGCGTGGATACAGCCTATGCGAGCTCCTTGCTGGGACGCAAATGGTGTGGGAAGGAAATACTGAAACTGGAGTGAGATGAGTGAACAGATGTTATACAGCAATAACTTCCACTCCAATTCCCCTGGAAAGGTTTGGATAGAGCCCTGACCCAGATCCCATCTAGAAGAAGTCTGAGATGCCAAAGCTTTCACAAATATAATCTGTTGACTCTACCTTAAAAAAAGTCTATAACAACTGACCGTTTATAATTGTTGCTGCTAGAAAGTCACTTTTATTTTCTCCTAAGAAGTTACAGACAGACCTTCAGTGTCTGTCTCTGCACTCCTCTACAGTGAGTCTTCATCTTGGTGCTAATTTAATTAGCAAGTAGCAGAGCAGGGAACTCGGGTTGATGTTTTAGCCTTTTGGGTGCAGCTGCAGTCACATGGAAGTTAGAGCAGCCTCAGGGCTCTTTTTCTCTCTGTATGAGGACCAGAGCTCTTAAGACCATAAACGTGGCCCACAGGTGTAATTTGCCCATAGCTTCAACTGCTATACAAATACTATTCTGAGACCTAAAATCCTCTTTACTCCATCTGTCCATCATGGTACTCATGTTCAAAGTACATCCAAGAATATGGTCAACCTCAATAGTATGTGATATAATAGTCTCAGCCTTTTTCATTTTAACTTCTAAAGCTAGGGCACAAATAAAAAGAAAGGAAAAAGGCTGATAGAAATAACAGGGAATCCAAGTAAATAAAAATTATGTGTTGGTGTTCATGCAGATGAACCCCTTAGGTGATAAATGAACTTAAGTTTGCCTTGGGCAGAGGAGTCTCTACAGTGTCACCTATAAGAGAGTAACAGCTGGTTTTAGTACTTACTGCACCCTGTGAGAGTAAAGCCCAAGCAATCAAGCTTTATGCAACTGTGTCACAAGATACCAAGGAGAAAAACTTAGGCACCCTTGTATCCCAGTATACCCTGAAGAGGGCTGAAGTATCTTCTACTCCACAAATCAGACTGAGCTGCAAATCATCAACACTTAATGCTGGGAAAACTGCAGTACTTATGCATAGGTATCTATGAAGTCAATGCCATTGTAATGCCTTCCCATCTTCAGCCCTTTGCAAGAGCCTCCTTGTCTGGCTTCCTTAACAGGATCTGTATCCAGCAGGGCAGCATGTTTCTGGCAGCAATATTCCACTGACGTACTGTGACTTGCGTTTGAGTGATTATGTTGTGTCATATTTCATATCCACCTGTCTATATGGACCTTCCTATCCGATATATTACATTTTCCCCACCACGGCTACTCTGCCGGAGCACGTGGCCGGCCATCACTGCCCTCTCCCGGGCCAGAGCTGCCCCGGCACGAACGCCAAGCCTGGCTTGCCAAGGCTCTGCACAGCAAGTAAGCTTGCTTTGCCTCAGGCACTGGAGCAGTAGGAATATCCATTTGCCGTTGCCCTGACACTTAAAGTAACCTCACCAAGCATTACGGTGACAGCTGAGCTACTTCTGAAGGAATAAGGATTTGTTGAAATATAACTAAACAGGATAGAGGTGGTGCTCACTAGGATTAGAGGTCCACATGTCAAGAACTCTGAACGAAGAAACAGATGTAACGTAAATTAAAATTTGCTCTGTTTATGCAAAGTTAACTAATATATTTAAGCTAGGTCAGTTCAAGTGTGGCTATATTTCAGCCTCCAAAGACCCCAAATTCTGGTTGCTAATGTGCTGTCAACTGCACTGTTACAGTGACAGATCCCTCGTGCAGAACAATGAGACGGCAAAAGAGTCAGTCAATACCTTTCACGATGTTTCCTTGTGTTTTCGAGTCTCCTCCTGAGTGCTTTGGAAAATTTTGCTCGGAATACTACTTTGTGTATATATATACACACACATAGTAACACGAGTGCTCCCTGTGTTACAGTTCCCGTGTTTTCATAGGGATACGAGAGACAACTTATTTCCTCAGAGGAAGTTGGGAAGATAAATCCAGTCACAACAGAGAGGTGCTCAGATATAGAAGAAATTGCAGCATTTCATTATCTGAGTGTCTCTGAAAGCCATGTGTAATTTCCTAAGCAGATACATTCAGCCCTTCTAATTTTGCCAGGGATGGAAAAAGGTGCATTATAGTCATCAATAGCACTTTACTTTCCATCTGTGTTTCCTCAAGAATTGTACAAGGTATCATGATTCATTCTGACTGCTCAAGCCATGAGCTCCCTCTAGCATCAAACAGGATTAATGCAGTTGGTACTTTTGTCATCCTAAAGGAACAGAGAGCAAATGTAAGGAAGTATCAGTAAGATGAAGGAAGTCTGACTCTTTTCTTTTTCTTTGACCAAAAAAATAAACAAACAAACAAAAAAAACAAACCCAACCAAAAAAAAAGAAACAACCCAAACCAAAATCCTTTAACTTAGTTATGTGCACGTAGCTAAACACTGTCACCCTAAGAATGATGAAGCAAACACACTCACAGGACAGGAAAAGGCAGGGTCTTAGTTTACATCCTAATCCATGAAATACAGGTACAGACTGTACAAGTCCACTCTCGTTCTCAGCTTTCACAGGAGAGCAGTATAAACTGGCAAGATGATGGTTCTGGCATTGAAGATGTGCTCATTGCTTAAATGATCATTGTCACCAGAAAGGAAATAAAAAGAGAAAAGAGAATGAACTTGGATAATAAGTGGATGAACTAATCCTTTAGAGTACCTCAGACCACAATATTCAGGTTAGGCATTTAGAGATTCTCTAGTCATTACTTCCATTTTATAGCATTTGGGAGCAAAACAGGATTGTTTCAGTGGTGTTGGAGCTCCCATTCCCCAGGAGTACCTAAATGGTGTTCCTTGAGTAAATTATGAGTGAGAAAGGCATCTATGGGCTATGGTTTAAATCTTCCAGAGTGTGGTGGCAAGTTTCCTTTCCCAGACCCAGGGAAAGAAGAGATGTAGCCAACATCTTTTTTGGTGGCATTTGGGAGTGGTTTTAGAGGTGACAAGCACAAACATGCTAAAGCCTGTATGTCTCTGCTCCACTAACTACAGCATTTCTGTTGTGCCTGGGGCCCAGGAAGCCCCTCCCTGTGGCACAGCAATTCTCTCAAAACACAGAGGGAGCAAAGAATCTCAGAGTGAGGCATAACTCCTGACAAGAGAGGAAAGGTCAAATGGATTTGCTGCTACACATAGTTGCTGGCCAAAACTGCAAGCCAAACTAGTTCATAGAAGCAACACCAACCTTTACACGAGTGCTCAGTAGTTAAGAGAGCTCCTTCTCCCATGTTCAGAAGAAAGGCACAACTCTGTAGTCCGGGCAGGCATTGCAGATTTCAGTAGTTTGTGACATCCCCATGACTCTGCACTAGTGTCTGCTGTCCTGTCTTTGACATCCAAGTCTTGTCCTTGACATACATCATATGTCCATCAGTGCTACCAATCTTCCAGAAAGATCAAGCACCTAATTAAATTCACTAAAAGGCTTCAGTTTTGAAGAGGCTGTTAATGCAAGAATCTCTCTCTCTGTTAAATCCAAACTGGTCCAGTCTTGCTGGGAGGACCACAGACTCCATTCCACACTGCAAGTTGCAGAATAAGTAGCACTGAAACTCCAGGAACCTCTCCTTCTCCCTTCATGCAGTCTGAGATGCTTTAACTTCATGCACTCATGTTGTGGCCAGACAGTCCCAGTGACCCATATGCAAAACAGATCTGTGGTGGCTGTTCTTAGGAAAAGAACAGCATTGTGCTGAGCAGGGACACTGCACCCTCTGCCACACCTCCCTACTGCCCAGGGCAGGGGGAAAAGACACAAAGGGTGAAGTGCAGGGAAATCAGCTGATGTGGAAAACCAGGTCAGGCCAGGCTGGGATAAGCATGTGTCTATCAGTGCTGATGCTCCAGAAGTGGTACCTAATAATGTTGGTAATTGCTTAGTGCTCATCTACATTTATAACTTTGGCACTGCCTCTCCCTTCATTCAGTGCTACTTTTTCTGATGTCTTACATGCACCACCTCATAGACCTGCTGTCTATGACTGCAGGGGCCTCCCCACTGCAATCCCTCTCTCTCCACCTGTTTGCAGAACAAAGCAATGCCTGGATGCTGCCTAATGCAAGCTGAAAACGAATTTTTGATGTCAGCTGAAGAAAGCAGAGTCACTAATGATTCACAAATCATCCAGACCCTTCCCAAGAGTTTGACTTTACAATTCACTGAAGACTGTCATTGATTACAGCTGCTAGCGATTTTATTACATTTCTTAAATTTCAATATCTAATTAGAACAAACCCTCTAATTTTCCTATAATGCCAGCTTGAAAACAGCTTGGAGACTGTATTCTCTAATCAAAGGTAAAAAAAATCAAATTTCTGAGTATGTAATTATAATGTAGACTTCAGTGACTGCTCAGCACAGAAGCAGCAATACATGGTAACAGCCATGCTAAATGTTTAAAATTCTTTTAATACGCAAGCAAACCACCTTACACTTCAGAAAATAAAAAAAATTTTAATCCCTGTCTTTGTCAAACTGCTGTACATTCTATAGTTTCCAAGGTTCTTGCCTTATTGAGCTGTCACATGAAAACAAACACTGCATGAGGCTACACACAAACACACACAAATCTCAGGGGTTTTGCAGCCTCCAGAAGCAGAGTAACTTCCTAAATTTTCTATCTCTCGATGTGTACAGAGCAACCTGCTGCAGAAAGAACTGGCAACATTTACAAGGACTGCTACTCATGTTTGTTGTCTGAGCAGGGTGCACTTGTCCAACATCCATCTCTTCTCATAACCTAACTGGGCTAACTGGCATCATCCCTCCCAAAGCCAAGAAGTAGGCAATGGATAGCCTGGGATAGAACATATTCCTTCCAAATAGCCTGAAGGAGGACTGGGAAAGTATCTTCTCACTTCCAACGCTACAGAAGCAGCTGGATGACTTAGTGGAGTTCAACCAGATGCCATCACCAACCTCCCACCTCTGCTTTCTCTTGCAGTCCTGCTCATTAATTCCCCTAGAAATCTTTTGATCTAACATGGTAACACCCAGAACAAAAACAGGGCTCACATCCATCTTCTGTTTCATTCCTCGTTCTTTCATCTGCTGGATATAGGGATGGTGGCTGCCAACCCTCAGTAACTCTGCAGCCATTGTTTTCCAAACAGCAGCACCCTCAGCCTATCTCTTCTGCTTGACCCTGTAGATGACAAAAAAATCTCAGCAGGGCAAAGACCTTCCAAGGAAAGAGTGGGATCTTAATTATTATTGTCAGTTATCTACTGCCACTCAAACAAAAGTCTGGTAAAAGCCAGCAGAAATAGTTTTGGATGCCCCATTCTGTGCTAATTCTCTACTCCTGTCTGACACTGCTTGTCCCTGTGTAAGTGATAATGTTATAAATGTGGATTAGAATGTCAAGATGTGCATTAGCAATGAGAACCCACCATCACAAAACCAAAAAATTGCCCGCTTTCCTCATACAATATATTAAAACATCAGGTCCCATAAATATAGACAGAAAATTTAAAAATAAAACAAATTAAAAATCCCCAAAGAATGGCACTTTTTGTCCCAGTGGTTTAAGTCAATATGAGCACTCCTTTGTGGCACAAATTAATCAGACTATTACCTATTACACTAGGTAGCAATAGTCAGGTAAATATTATTTCCCCTCTGTCTCCCTTCTTATGGAAAACAGGAGCTACAGATTTGAACACAGATTCATTTTTTCAGCTTCTACTTTTAAAAAAATGGAGCTTCAATTTTTGACTGCATCACTGTTTTTAGACTGCTTTCTCAAGCAACCCATTTAAACTGGGATGCGGTAAAATGACACTAAAAATGAACTTTAACTAAGTATGTGGCCTAACTAGAGACTTCTCTTCTGGCTTGGGGTGAGCAGGAACAAATTTGTGTGTGCTGCTGAGAGGGTTTTGGAGGTTTATGATAGCACGTGCTCAGGTCCACAATGCCAGCTTGGCTCATGCTCCAGGATTTAAGAACATGTTCTATGGGCTTCTCAAAAGCAAGAGTTAGTTTTGGTGCACATTTTCTTTGTGGTACAGACTTTCCTAGATCTTTCTTCAGTATTTTCCACTGCTTCTCTTTTAGAAATTTCTGACACAGCTCACTGTCACCTAGAAGAGAGCTAAAGTACTTGGTTGTGAAATTGCACTTCTCATGTAGCCAAAAGTTAACCATTCATTCTAAAACAGCAAGAAGGAATTGCAGCCAGTGCTGGTCAAGTAGTCAATAACCTAGTTCAGTTCTTGCTCTGTGGGCAAGGATGGTAAACTCTGTGGAAAGGAAGTTCTGCTTCAGGTATCAGCCTTGGTGAACGCTACACTTCAACAATGGTAACATCAAAAAATTGTTCCCCTGATTCCTCAAAAACGTCAGTACTCACCACATTATGCCAGCTTTGCCTTCTCAGCAGCCTTAAATAATTCCATCTCCAGAAGACTAGGTTTTATCTAGACTGCCAATTCTACTAACCTTTCTGTAAATCACCTAAGTAATGGGAAAGAAATTTTTTTTTTACTGAGTTAGTAAACATTACTACTTCAACATAGTGGAGACAGCATGCCACTGGAATGTACTGACAAAAATTCCTGGAGAAATTAAGTGACAGCAACTAGAAATCTGAAAAAGGCACCCAAACAGCACTATTACCAAGCTGTAATATTATTAGCACTACCTGATCCTGGATCCTAGAAAACTCTCCAAATAAGCTTAACATATTATCATTTGTTACCAGACAATGCTATAGAGAGAAAAAAAACCCAAACTAACACATTTTTACTCCTCAAATATCTCAAGACAGTTACCAGTGCAAAAAATTTTAAATATGCCAGCTGTTGCCTCTGTTTCTGGGCTTAAACGAAACATTTATCATGGACTCTTCTTTTTATCAGCTCACTGGTATGTCAGCAGCAAGACACTGAATAATGAACACAAAGTATTCTGGGCATCTCATAACAGAGCAGGAAGCATCACTGCCTCACACCATACTATTGTTGGCAATGATGCCAGCCAAACTTCCCTGGAAACCTTGTTGATCTTTGTAACGTTATGCCCAAAACGTAATGTTTCTCTGAGTGCAGAGGTGGCTCGAGCGTCTCTTCTTTTTGGAAATTCTGGCCATTCAAAATGAAATACGATCCTGGTTCCCTACTTGTAACCATTTTAGCTGCAGTCAGGAACCTACAGTCCATTTCAAAATAGTCATTTCATTGCTAACAACTGCTGAAAACTCTCAAAGAAATGGTAATTCATGAATTCCGAAACAGATAAAAAGAGTGAATGCAGAATGTGAAGTCTCTCTCAAATGTCTTCTGATAATTATCAAGAATATTCAACTTTTACTATTGGTTAGAAAATATATGAAATATCCTATCTTGCCATTGAAGTACTTGTGTCTTATGCTCTAAGTATTAATCATTAACTAATTTTAACTTACTCTGCATAAGAGATCAGGTGAAACAGACCCTACACTGGATACAGAAAGGAATGAACACCAAGTAAAAGCACGACAAAGCCAACAGAAACCGAAACCACCACAGACTGGCATTTTACAAAGTGCTTTATTTCCCAGTTCTTTCTGCAATGGCTCATAAACATCATTTCTGTTTACAAGATCAGAATGAACATCAGTGTACCACCAAAAGTATTAGCCTGGGGTTAATCTCTGGAAGATCTTACCTTACTAATGTTAATTATGCTGGCTGACTTTATGGTACATTTTCTTAGCACCTGTCCACAGTGAAACTTTTCCATTTTTGCAGTTATTACCTAATCTCACTAGCAATCTCTCATTTTGCAAAAGAGTTCAGAGGTCTGAAATAAGAGGAATGGAGACACTTTCGTTCATAGATTAAACTAGATGAATAAGAAACATTTCACTATGAAAACATCAATCATTTTACAATTGCAACCGATGAACCCTAGGGCACAGCTCCTGAAGATGCTAAATTTGGTTCCAGTGTAGACTGCCTTTTTTTTTTAAAAAGATGTCAGATTCACTTTGCCTGATCCAAGGAAAAATCACAAGTTTATGGAGTGCTTCAGCACACAAGATTTTTTGGTAGTTATGGAACACAGACAATCATGGGCTTTTCCAGAGCAGCTGGTGGCTAAATGCAACATGAGGAATTCCTTCCCCTTTTATAAAACTTCAAGAGAAAAGAGAATTGCCATATGTATTATTTCTATGGCCTTGACACAGCCAGAAAAGCTTAATGAATAAAATATACAGCAAATAAACAGTAAGACAATAATCAAAAGTTACAATGACAGCGCAATTCTTTCTGAAGCTCATCTAATTCTTTATCAAAGAAATCCTTTTCATCCAACTGTTCATAAACAGTTTTATGGACAACTAACAATTCACCATATTCCTTTTAACAGAGACTCTTCCCTTTATAGTGAAATGTGAAGAGAGGGGAAGAAAAAATAAAAGATTAATTTAGCTAATGTTATGAAGCTATCCATCAATTTTGTATTCCAAACAGAGCCCCACTATAAACCAGTAAGTGTGTCATGTCACCCAGTACCCTGTCTAGATACCCTTGGTGTCCAGTGCCAGGTATTTTCCAAAGGTGGTGTAAGAACGTACATATAAAACTTACCCTCTAAAGAAAGTTCCCTTGTTATTCAGGACCATAAACTCTGAAAAGCACAAGAATATAAATCTCGTTCCCAAACTCTGCTTCTTTCTTTTCCCAAAGTTAACAGCACTTTCACCAAAGATGTCACTCACCACAAGCTTTGCCCCATTCTGAAGCACTGCTAGACACAACACTGGGAAGATGCCACACCCTTAACACCTGTAAGAACAGCTTTACCCAAGTAGATAAAGTAGAATCTACTGCCACAACATCCTTGCCTCAGAATGATTCTCCCATGCTCAAACCTGTAAAAATACGGCTGGTATTCTTTTCCAGCTGAAATGTAATGGATTAGACATGTTCCTGAGTTAATGCTCCAGCTGAGATCTACTCTAGTGAAAAGGTGAGTAAGCTGAACTTGAGAGGCCTTACCAGAATACATCCAGAAATGCAACTCCTGATTCAGACAAGGTACACTACTTCTACACACGGAATGAATTCTTAAAAATTAAAATTTGATCAATTTTTTGTCTTACTTAAAAAATTAAAGGCAATAGTGACTTGCAGTGATCAAACAGAAATCAGGATTTCCCGCCATGACTTGTGTCCAGATGTAAATTTCAATATTTGAATCAACATGAGGAAAACTAATTTAATTTATTGCCAATTAAAATAGATTAAATCACCGAGAAACAAATGCAAATTACAAAAGCACATTCCCTTCACGTTGCCTTCTTTCCTCAGACTCAACTTCACACTTTGAACCCCCAACTTCTCTGTCTCCCCTTGTCCAAGGCAGCACAGGGCAAAGTGGAATATGGGGGTTGCAGTCTGTAACAGCTTCCTTCTATCGCTCCATCATGGGTCCTCTCCACAGGCCTTCAGCAGAAGCCTGTTCTGGCATGGCTCCTCTCCATGGACTGCAATTCCTTCAGGAAAATCTGCACCTGCTCTGGCATGTGATCCTCTGTGGTCTGCAGGGAAAACACTTGCTCCAGCACCTGAAGCAATTCCTCCCTCTCCTCCTTCTCTGACCTTGGTGCTGAGAGGACTGTTTCACCTTCTTCCTCACCCCTCTCTGCCATGCAGCCATGCCCTTTCTTACAGACACCTCCACAGAGGTGTCACCGCAGTGCTCAGCTGTGTCCCGTGGTGGGTCTGTTGCAGAGCTGCCTGGAACCAGCTGTGTCCTGCACAGGGCTGCCCACACCAGGTCACACCTGAACTCAATACAGAAGCACAAACTAAAAGTTGGAGGTTAAGAACTTCCTGGCCGTCTCCTGTGCTCGTTTTCAAGTTGTGCCCAAAGAATCACTTGTGGGGACACAACGGGGCAGACCCACAGACTGATCTGGATTCACAGCAATAACTTTGTACTGACAATGTGCTGGTACACAAAGTGCAAGACACTGCTCTCATCAGCACAGTTCTGCAGTTGTGCTGGTCTGTGTGGAGATGCAGGTGCACGAGCAGAACCTGTGGCAGGTGCTTCCTCTGAGGACTTCTGGAGCGAAGGGGGCAGTGGAGCTCACCTCAGTATTTCCCACTCCTTAAGCACAACATAATGATATCTTACATTTCAGTCACGTAAGAAATCAAACTCCAGCACAATAAAGCAGAGGAAATTAAACTCCAAAACGTGGGAAACTGAGGATAGAGAAGTTTTTTAAAATGAGAAATTTGTTTCTGTGTTGCTCTGGGTATGAGAAAGAGGCAACAGAAGAAAGGCAAAAAAGTGGAAAATTAGAACATGTTAAAACAATTTCCCCACTCCCAAAAAGCAATAAGCATGAGTACAGTGGTACAAGACAACTAAAAAAAAAAAAGGCTAGGCCAGTCAGAGGTAATTTTATGGCTTGTATTATGTACAAAGTTAGACATACAATAGCACCTAACATGGAAAACCTGTACACCCACCAAATTATTGTGAGGATACTGATTTTAAACTGGTAAAGCCCTCTTCCCACAGATCATCTGTTCTCAGTAGAAGGTCAAGAAGGTTCCCACTTTCTCCATCTCCTTCCACGTACAGAACACCGCAGATGTGATAACAGCTTTGTCAACAGCCAAAAGCATGGAGTTGCCAGACCAGTTTGCATTCAGAAGATAACTAGTGCACTGAAGATAAAAGCAAACATACACAATTACCATTCTAGCTTTTATTAGATGTGAGCTCAGAGCATAAATAGTAACAAAATCAACAATTAAAAAGTAGTATATTAAAAAAACATTTACCATCTAAAGTGAGCCATTTCAGCCATAAGAAATTGCAATCTTGAGCTGTAACTTTGAGAACTTTTTATCTCCTGCAAGCAGCTTTTTGCAAACTTCTCTTCCTCTTCTCTTCCTCTTCTGTTCTCTGCTCTGGTCTCTTGACAGTTATCTGGAGTACTCTCAGAGGTAAGTGATCCTGAGAAAACAGCCAATGCATAGTGAACTAAGAGATAAAAGTGGAAGACAAGGAGGAAACACCTGCACACTTCAGAAAACTGAAGAGTGTTGTGGAAGAAACAAATAATTTCCAATTCTCTCTCACATTTAATTTTAGCTTTAAGAGAAATAGCTACGCAAAAAAGTTAAATTTATGTAACTTAACAGTGACCTGACAAAGCAAAACTGAACTTAGATCTAGGATAGATTTTTAGGCCAAACTTGTGATTAATCTGCAGACACGCTGTTAAACTGTAAGTTGGCAGTGGGGAGAAATTGAGATTTGTTTTCTCCTCACTGCTGACCAGTGTTTGTCAAGAAACATGTTTAAGAAAAAGTATTGTGTAAGGGCAGTGCTATGTAAAGAGCAAGAACGCCTCCTTTTACCATGATATTCTTCAGTTGCTTATTCTTTCTACCAGCTGCTATTCCTAAATTAAGCATGCTTGAGGGTGACTGTTCTAGGTGCTCCCAACTCTCTGTGTACATGTCCATCAAGTTTTCATACACAGAGACTTTATCTTCCCTTAAGCTGGAAAGCAGAATTCCATGAGCCATCCTTCAAGAGATTAATATGAGCAGCTTTGCATCAGGTAGAAACACAAATGCACCCATTCTTGTGAGCTGGAAGGTTTTTCTTCTGCTCAACAAGTACTGCAGAACACAGGGGCACAGTGTCAGAATTTGTCCCTAGCTCAGACAGGGCTCAGATGAAGATCAAATTCACAACAGAAGGCTCTCAGTTCGTGAGACTTGACCATTTTTGACACAACTGGTTTCACTAAACCCATGCAAATTCCATGCACAATGCAAATTTGCCACATCTAGAAGTGATGTGATACAGATGTTAACAAACAAACTATGGTTTGCAGATACTGTTACTGACGTGCTGTCAAGTGACCAGGTAGATGATGCAAATGAAAAAGTGTCCTCACATGATGGGATACTTTTTTACTATGGATTCTGGTGTTACATGCAAGACACTGAACACAGTGATTTACAGCACAGATGGACGATCACCTACAAAGGGAGAAAAGTGCCAAACCTTTCAGGCTCTGAGCATGGTGGTTTTGAGGGGTAGTTTAGAATGCTTCATGTTCTGGATAAAAAGAAAAAAAATGAAAAGGCTTTGGTTATTTTAGGTTATTAAAGGGTTAGAAATATACAACATTAGTAAGTTAAATCTTACTCTGTAAAAAGTATATATCTGAAAGGACTCTGGATAAAAGCTTTCTACTGTTTCTTTATAAAACAAGCCTTCACTTACTTTAAGAAAATGCACACAGACAATAAAGAGATCAGGAGGTGCCGCTGGCCTACAGTTTCAGTATGACATGCAAAGATGGCAATGTATGAATTAGTATTCATTAACATTTTGGGACACACTCATAAAAACATTGAGACCTGTCCAAACACCAGGCATCTTGTCGAGCAGGTCAGAGAGAGTCAGCAATAATACTAATATTCTGAAAAGGAAGATTTACTTTTATTCTCTTTTGGAAAATCCTCTTCCTCCCACCAAAGAAAGTGCATTACACAGAAGTCATGTCATCAAACTTTAATCTCCTCTGTTTCATTCCTGCAGGTCCTCTCATAAAATCTTATACACCTTCATGCTCTCCGTGTCCCTTGCAGGCTTGTAGAACTTCTTGAGTGGGCAAGCAGAAAGAACAGTCATTGTTTCTCAAGGGTGCTTTCGGGACTAGCACAGAGAATGTTAGTCTGGCACGAGGACACTGGGACTGAACTGCTCCCTCTCTCACTGATCTGCCAGCACACACCTCTCTGTTTCTGGCTCTCCTACTGCCATTTGATTGCCACACCTAATTACATTTTAAATAGTATCTACAGAGACTGTCCTCCAAAGAGCAGAAGCATTCCTATGATCCTTCCTGGAGCCAATGAACTGTCAACATTTAATCAAGGGATAGAGTTGAAATTTTAACAGTATTTTCCTGGCAGTTTAGGCTGCATTGACACTGTCCTGCTATGGAAATCCAAGTACATTAGAAAAATGTCCAAATGGCAGATCCAGTAGCATGTAAGCTTTGGCTCTCTAGTTCCTTCCTGGTGAGGACCCAGAAATCAACTCTTATGAAAGCACTATACTACAAACAGATTTTCATGATGAGCCTTATCAATCCCTATTAGAAAAAAGATCAGGAAGAGTGAGAAATTTAATTTGCTTAGAACAGCATGCTCTCGTTTAAACAGGCAGAATGTCATTAACAGAAGCCAGTACATGCCAAATGACCAACTGAGCTGCGCTGCAGAGAGCGAAGGATGGTTGTAGTAAAAACATGAATTCCAATTATCCACATTAAAAGATCTGATTACATGTGCCCTAAAATATCTGTATCATTTAACCACAGCTAAGTGTAATTAAAACTATTACAGAACTACGTGCAAACAACTATAGTCCTGTCTCCATTTGATTTTGAGGTACATACACATGTATCTGTATGCATATGTATTTTAAAACTGTTAAGGATCCAAAGGTAACTTGCATAAAGAGGCTATCATATACACGCTTGTTGCAAGGTTTCTTCTATCCTGCAGAGGCTAACAGACTACTGATGAGAATTACTCCCACAGCTCCCATTTTCCTGTCCAGGTAGGACTCCTCAGGACAAGGACACTCGGTACTTGTCCTCATAAAGCTTTCCATGCTTTTAAAACCCCTTCTGTACAAGAACAGGATGGGGTCCTAGATGACAAACACGCACTAGTACTTTGTATGATACAGCAGTACTATTTAGGATCACTCCTTTGAAGACTCTCCAGAAAACACATCAAATCCCTTCAGAAAATAAACATGTCATTTGTCATGTGCATCAGAAATGGAATGGGATACTAAGATGTAAGAGCTTATATTGGGGAAAAAAAAAAAGCATGCACATACACTCCTGTTATTTGCTCTCCCCTCCTTTTCCCCCCAAATCATACCTCAGTTGCTGCTGTTGGATAGACCAGCTGAATAGCTTCTGACCTAAAAAATCAACACCACCTGTTTTACACAAGGCTTGTTTCATTCATTAATGAGGTGCACTGTTGCTGGGAGAAGATAATTGTTACTGATGGGATAGGCTCTGAAGTCTATTCCTATGAAAGCTTTGTTCAGAAAGGCAGGGCAGATCAAAGATGGTTTTCTCATCAGAGACCCATAAAGAACAGGAACTTTTCCCAGCACCATCCGCAGCTACATCACACTTTCTATCCCCAATGGAACAGATTCTTCCTACCTAAACATCTGAGAATGTATCTGCCTGAATAGGCTTAAGGGAGGAAATTGTACATTTGCCAACAGACAGGCAACTTAACAGGCAGCTACTATCCACAACCAGAATCAGGAATTCAAGTGGTATTCAAGAGGCCAGCCCTAACAGCTGGCAGAAACCATCCTTTCCTCCTTGTTTTATCAAATCCTTTCTGTTGCTGTGAATGTAAATGGTCTGTGAAATGGGACTCCTTCATATTCATCCCGGTAATGATGATAAACCCCTAAGCAAGCAAGTAAAAAAACTTAATGCAATTTAAAGGAACATATGTACTTATGATAATGGGTAAAGAGGGAGAAAAACTGACAGGGCAAAGCTCACCAGTGTTTACCTGTGCAGTGAACTCAGCAGCTCCTTCAACAGTCCAACAGTGAAACATTGAGAACTGGAGGGCCTGAGGGCATGGGGTTTCTGTGGAAGCCTTAATAAGTGTAAAGAAAGAGACATTTGGGCAGATACTGAGCTGCAGTCAGTGGGATGAGGAGAGCAGCAAGTTAATTCAGCGGGGAAGAAAAGGTTTGTTTTCCTTGGTAACAGGTAAAGAAAAAGAGTCTATGGCCCTGGGCTAAAGCTCCAAGAGGAGTTTCTTCTTCATATTAGAAGCTAAGAATGGGCACCTCAGACTATGGGGAGTCATTTATCTGCCTTCAGTACTCACCAAAACTCAAGCAGCTTTTTTGTTTTGAAGGGCAGGAGAGGTTTCCCTTTTCTTCCATACCTTTAAATTCCTACCATGAACTCACTCTATCCACTGCTGACACAGAGATAGACTCAGGAACTGCACTAAGCCTTTGGGCTCTCAACCCCAAAGCCCCCCCAGCAGAGTCCCCATCAGCCCTCCCAGCAGGATCCTTGCTTTTCAGGAACTTCTTCCACCTGGTCTCCCTGGAGTTATCCTACTTGTCCTCCATCATCCCTAAAATCCACTGCCCTGAAGGAGCTCTTGCATTTCTCCCCATGAGCCCCCACAACCACAAAACAGACCATTACTTTAAAAGAACAAGTAGTTTACATTTGAATAGGACTATTACACATTAAGTTACTATAGAAAAAAAAAATATATGCACACACATATACAGACATTTGTGCCCCTAAATTTTGTAGAAACGGCAATAATTTTGTACCACAAAAAGCACTCATTACCAGTACTGGTTTCCATCCAAGAGGCCTCCAGCCTTGAATGAGAGCTATGGATGTGCACCTTTTTATACCTTCTCTACATTTTACCAAAAGATTATTTTTGCACAGCTCTTCTTGTAAAGCACCCAATCACTCTTACAGACAACCAATAGCAAGGATAACTGGAGAATCAGTTGTTCATTTACAGTACTGTTGAAGGTCATGAATTCTAGATTTGCAAAATAAGCGCTCGCACACAACAACCACAAGAAAACAAAATAAACATCAGAAGAACATCTACAATTCCAACACAAAGGAATAACCAACTACTTTGCATCAAGCTACACAGCTTACGCTGAAAAATCAGCCTTGAGTATTCTATTTAAACAACTTCAACCACTGAAAGTGGTAGCATTTACTTCTGATTCTTTTCATATACATAACAGTCTTCTCTGTAAAATTTAGGTGGATATTAGTGAACAAAGGCATTAAATCGAATATAGAGACTGGACGTGGGGGATGAGTTCATGTTCCTCCTTTAGCAACATGCACAAAACAAATGTAAACATACTCTTTGAAAAAGAAAGATTACATTAAATTTAAAAAAAACCAACACAGTAATAAACCGAAATATGCATCTGGAAGACAAAGAACTGAAATTCTGTGAAAAAGAAGAAAACTGAGGACAAAAATGTGAGTATTGGCTGAAGAATCATTTAAAATAAATTTTTCAATAAACAGAATTGCAAGTCTAATCTCCAGCTTTTGAAAACAACTAATTCTTTATTGGTTCTTTAAAATTCTTCCAACTTTTTCTTCTATTGTTTTCAGAGTACCATACAAAGCAGGACAGAATACAAAATTAATTTCAGAGCCTGCAATTCAAGATGGACTAAAAGAGTGTTTCCTCCAGCTGTGCACACTAGGCCAAAACCAGAAACACCATGAGAAATACTGTTCAGCACAGGATGAGACTGTAGCTCATGGTGGAAAGAACAGTGTTAAAAACCAGAACTGTTAATGAGGGAACTAAGCAAGAACTGGTGGAAATGTAACTTGTCTTTCCCTAAGCTTTTACTCCAATCACAAATGTATTGTCTGCTTTGAAGGGAACTAAAACTGAAATAATTGCTGGTAATCTTTAGCTGTAATTTATTCTTTTGAAAAGAAGCATTCTCAACAATGAGGAAAAATTCTCAAAAAAAGAGCGATATAGGGAAAGAGAATATAGTTTGGAATGCACTATTTTAAACTTTAAGAAAAACTGATGGTGATGGATTATTGAATACAGCAGCATGGAAGGAGGTACCCATTCTGGTATGCAGTTTTTGAGATGGAAAAGAGAAGGGGACTGCTGGCTGAGTGCTCCAGAACTAAGACTGCAGCAGAGAACATGCATTTGGGAGACATTTTCACCATTAGCAAAAAAAACCTACCAAAAAACCAGTGAACAAACAAATAAAACAAAACAAAAATCCCCAACCAAATAAAAAACCCCCACAGGAGAGTCTTGGGGGATTTTTCCCAGCCAGAAATGAGTGAAGTATACCACAAAACAAGTCAGTGTAGATACCAAATATGAGAGGCTCCAAAAAACTGGAGATTTTTTTACACACTTGCATGATAAAATACTGGCTCTTATTTAATAAGAGCATGATCCTGTTGGAAAATTCTAATGGGAGCTAACCCAGAAACATGAGCTTTAAACAAATAGTGTTTACAATGTTACTTAACCTCAGAGAAGTTAACACATGTTAAGACTAAGATATTGGACCTAACTAACAGATGTTGCACACAAAGGCATTTGGAACACAAGTTTAATGTAAGACTTCTGAAAGTTTTAGCTTTAAATACTCAAAAGAATATGAAAAAATAATTTTAAAAGGCCACTATTTAGAAGATGTTTGTGAATGCTTGAATGCAAGTTAAACGTAACAATTTTAAAATATTAATATTTTGGTTCATATAATATTCACAACACTTTCTTCTCTACATAAACCAACTAATAATTTTGCTGGGATTCTTTGTTTGTTTGTTTTCAAGTCTGAAAAAGAGAAAATTCCTCACACTGAATTCTTCTACAGAATGCAGGAAAAAACCCCTAATTTTATGATCGAGCTCTCAACCACTCAGTAGGAACTAATAACGGAAAGGCTCCTATTGCTGTGTACAAACTACTCTGAATGTTGCTCTAGGAATTCAACATCTGAAGCAAACAATGCAATTGCTTAACTTGGTATCTATGCTGGCATCGGTTTCATTTCATTTACAGCGTTAAATTGATTCCAAGTTACTTGCAGGTGCAATTTTTTTTTTCTTAAAGAAATGTCTGTCACACATTACACAGCTCAGTGCTTGTCACTTATTATGGCTTTAACTTAAATATTGCTAAAAGATAATTTTTATCACATTCAATTTTCTAAAGATTCCTGGTAATTATTTTAACTGTATGGACCACATTAGTTTTAGAATATGTCACTTTTGAAAAAGATGAGTTTGTTTTCTGAATGTTATGGTGACAGCACACTTGGACATATTGCTTTGACTACTTCCTTTGTTTTCTTGGGCTTCTCTTTGTTAGGAATGTATCCATAAGTCCCACATCACAAACAGCAGCAGGTTAAATCACATTTGTCTGAGCTGATAGCTTTAAGTGCACAAAGCAAGAGGTAGATAAGCTGAAATGGCAGCATCAATCATTTTCCATGAGAAAGACTCCTGCATTTAGTTGTTACGACCAACTGCAAAGGAAGGCTGCATGCATCAGTGAACCTCATTACAAAGCCAGAATTTAAGTTCAAAGATGTCAAAGTCGAAAACATTCGCTGTTACAATTCACACACTTTTCTTTATCATACAATTTTATGTTCACCTGGCAACCTCACCTTTCTCCTCTCCTTGATCTTCACACCATTAACATTATGATCAGGTCAAAGTTGCATTTTCTTAAGCATCCATGTCCTTTATCACTTTGAAGTTCAGTTGGACCTTCCTTTTGTCACAAAACCATTGCCATACTGATACACTGTGCTGCTGGATTCTGTGATCTCGGAGCTGACAGATTCTATGGTCTCTGTAGTGCAGTAAGAGCCAAGGGTCTCAAGGAGGAAACGCAAACGCAGCATTGTGATCCACAATCTAAAGCTAAGGAACTCAATTGCGGAAGACCTTCAGAAACAATGAACAAAATGGGCCATTTGGATAGAATCCAAATTACTCAGAACTTGAAACAGAAGAGAGAGGTGGTGTTCCATGGGGCAACTGAATGACCTGGAGCTGGCAGTGAGCTACATCAGTCAAACCAAAACAGCTTTCTGTCGGAACTACTCTAAAATATGCTTAGTCTGAATGTCATAACACAATTGAAAAAGAATGGCAGTACTTTGAGAGCACCTGCCTTTCCTTCCAAGACATTTAGAGTCCTCCAATTTGAAAAATCCTTCCAGGCTTCCCAGGTGAAGGCGAGGAACTATGGTGAGGAACTGTGGCAGTCTCTGATTTTATCTGTCTCCATAGACAATGCTTTTTCTCTTGGTTCTTGTTTAACTTGGCTCACACAGGTAACAACACCCTCTGTATTTTCTTCAGCTTAAAAACAAAACAGAAATCAAACACTGAAGTTCAAACTCCATTGACAATGCTTCAGCCCCAATAACTGTGCACTTAAAAGAAAAATATTTCAGGAACTCAAGCTAATAGGTAAGGCAAATATGAAGTTTACTGCTTATTAGCTTGCCAGCCAGTTAGGTCACCTATTGTGCTCTAAGACATTGCAAGTTGACATGAACTTACTGCAGTGAGGTCCCCCTCGAGTAACAATATTTAAACCAATATATAAAAAAAAATAAAATGCTTGGAGATATAAAATCACTTTCACACAAAACGTCTTTCCTCTTTCCCATGGAAAAATAAAGCTGCCATCTTAATTTTTGGTTTTGTCATGAGGGGCTTTTTTTTTGAAGGGGAATGAAGAAATGGAGGTGCTATTGCTGAAAAAATTAGCTCTAAAGCACATTGATTTAGAGAATGACTTACACTTCAGGCACAATTGGCCACTTCTTTTTGAGTAAAATAGCATTTCTTTAAAAATTCACTTACAATATTTGTCACATACAACAATTTTTGAGAGGCATCAAAATCTAGACTGAAAAAAATGGTTAAACATTCGATAGGTTCTCTGAAATTCTTTTACCCTGAAAAAAAAAAGAATTTCTCAGGAGAGAAGTCAAATTCAACTATAAAATGGAAAGCAACCAGCTACAAAAACTTTTGAGTACAAGTAGAAAATGCCTTACATTTAACTTTGACAATACTGTTACAGCAAAACAATCCATTATTACCTTAACACATATAAATTTCAGTACATTTCCTCACCTACCCTTAATTTATACTAAATTCTGTAATATTCTGAAAATGAAAAGATAAGAATACATGAAGAACTAAAAAGGAATAAAGTTTTGCTGACCTGCAAAAGTCATTGGTACTTACTGAGATCATTATTGCTGTGTCATTATGAAGGTGTAGCTATGACCTAGAACATCTTTACCTACATGTTCCTGCAGAACTACTCAAGAGTCATCCTTTTAGAAGTCACAGATGACATGAAAATACAGAAATAATAAAGCATTGCACACTAATGTTTCAGGCTCTGGGTAGGTAAAAGACCACGTTGTGCTGATTTCTATGTGCTCCATATCTAATAGGTCTTCTTTGTCCAGAATTAAAAATCAGTCTGTGAGAATGCAAGCACCCATTCTCAATCAGGTCCCATGGCTGAGAACACAAAGCAATGGTTTTAAGGAGCCTTCTGTTTTCACATAAAGCTATTTATGGTGTTTGTGTATTTTTTAAAAACTGTTTTCAAACAGAAGTTTGAAATTCCCAGCAATTACATTACATTACATTATCTGATCGCTTCTAAAACATATTGATGACTACAGAATACTACTAAAACATTATTGAAAATTTTCAGAAATCTGCTGGGATTGTGTAAACAAAAAAGTCTTCAAACCCCCCATATTTCTTTCCAAAGAGCTCTAACTAGATTCAGTATCCGTTCTTTTCTATTCTTATTTCTCCCTGAAAAAATAATTTTGAAGATCATAATTATAGCTAAATATTAGGATTTCTGGCAAAAATCCTGCGCTTAACATAGAAGTTGGTATTTGGTCAAAGAAACTGACTAGCATCTTTTTACAGCAAAAAATAAGTTTGGGGGTTTTTTGGTGGTTTTTGTTCATTTATTTTGGTTTGTCATTTTTTTCCTTTTCTTTAACAGAAAAAACCAATTATAATCGTCTGAAAGAAGTCTGTGTTGGAGTTCCCCACTATCAACACATTCATCTCCTTTCTTCGAGACACACAGAACAAAATCCACTGTATTTTCTATGTTTACATATTATTGAGAAAACTGCAACTTACTAAGTGCTGGATGGCTGTCCACAATCTGTACTGGAAGAGTCTGTACATCTCCTAAGAGAATCTGATGGACTCCTCCTTCCAGGCTTCTGGAGTCATCCACCCCTCCAGCTGGTACCAGCTGGCCCACGGCAACCAGACTCTCATCAGAGCCAGGCAGAGTCCCAAAAGCAGGCGCAGCAGCACTGTGCTGTGTTAGGCCAGCATCTGCTTGCAGACCGTGCCCCTGACTAAGTGCTAGGGAATGGCCGGTTATTGCGCTCCCCAGGGAATCCAGGAGACTCGCAGGGCTGGGAGGGGAATGGTTATTTACAGCCATCAGGGCTGTTGATCCGTTCGTTGAGGTAAATGTTGACTGCAGCTGTAATCCCTGTGAAAGAGAAGGCAGAAGTACCAACTTATTTACAGCAGAAGGAGTTTGCCTTAGACAGCACGTACTGTGGTTTTTGGAACTAGATAGCCCCTGACTTTCCACCCATTATCTCTTTAGAACGCTCAATCCTAGCAACTCCAGGCTCAAAATGTACTTGAATTACAATTGTCCTAATTGTACAATTAGGACAACAGAATCCAGCAGCAGTTAGAAGACTGCTTATGACCATAAAGCTCTAATTTTGGATTGATATTCAGTTTCAGATCACTCCCCAGTACTGCCCATTCCCACAAGAGATGGGTATTATAAGCTAAGCACACTGCTTTAAATAAAATGGTGTGAGGCGGAGCCAGGCTGTCCTCAGAAAGAGAGAGAAACAGCAGGTAAAGCAGAATCCTACTACAGACTCCATTTCTAGGGAAAGGATCATGCATTTTGTTGGGGTTCAGGAAATATGAAGGCAGCTTTTCAAAGCAGTTAAGGAAGAAGGATAAGAGAGCCAGCTTTGAAGGGGGATGAGCTTTAGAAGAAGCTCTTTTAGCATGACATTCTTATCCCTCCCTCTTCAGCTCTTCAACCTGCAAGTTTACAGCTCTGAGCTAGGAGCAGTTTCAGGATTTTAAGGTATTTTCTTAAGAGGCTGGAGAAGGATTTGAAAGGAATAAACAAGACTGTCTTATCTCCCCGCTGTTTTGCAGCATTTTCGTTATGAAATGACTGGACCGTGTGGAACACGAATAGGTACTTGGTTTGAGGTAGAAACCCACTACCCTTATCCTCTTGGTTTTGCCTTCATAAGAGACCCTAACTTCAAAGTGTCAAAAGATGGTAGTGGGATCCCCTGCACCACAGCTCCATGCTAAATGTGACGTGCAAGAGCGACCAGACTAAGAGCTGACAGCTACTTCAAAGTCCGTGTCACCCAGCTACTGCCTGGGATCAGCTGAGAGGGAACTTGCTGTTCTCAGCTCGCCTTCAGCACTTCCAGCACAGCATGTTTGATGTTCTGTAAATGACTTGACTGTACCTGAAGTTGTGCAAATATCTTGGGCTGAAGTGAAGAGAGTGAAGACAACAGCTGAGCTGTTTCTGGTATCAAGGACTCCCCACTCTGGCTGGATTCTGCTTTGGTGATGACTGACTCCCCTCCTGAGCTCCCTACAGTGCCAAAGTGAGGAAGCAGACAGTTATGACAAATCTCTTCTGTTTAGTAAAAGCCTCCCCTGTGAACCAAACAAACTCCCTTCAATCTCAACACAGATATCCAGAAGACACATATATACATACATTTATGCTGTTCTCTTTGCAGAACTTGGATGCTAAAGAAAGAATTCAGGGTATGACAAAAAGACAATACTGCAGGAAGATTGTATGTATCTGTACAGAGCAAAGACCAGAGGCACCGATAAATTTGTTCCTGAGAGCAAAGTAATTGCACCCTGCACTGTGCTTTGAATTTGTAGTTATAACATAAAAGCTGAAACCTTTCTAGCAAAGCAGCAAATAATTTGACAATATCTATACCTCAGTTAAGGGCTTAATAACAGACAAGTATCAAAAGAAAAGATTGTCTTCCAAAATAAAAATCTACACAGGAAATTTTCTGTCTCACCACTCCCTTCCCATCTTTGTGAAATTAGCATAACTTCTATGCAATATCATCCAAAGTCCATTTATCTGGAGGTCTTTCAGCCTACAGATTACATCATATCCTCAAAATTCTTATTTAATGCAAGAATGATGGACTTCATTTCCTGAAGGTTTGTGAAAACTGAGATCCGCTTGTAGCAATTTCTGCAAGAAAACTTCTCATGAGATCATTCCATTTCCTGTCAGAGCCACCCAGAACATTTTGGTTAAGACTCATGCAGGCACAAGCTGACATTGCTCAGCTTCTCACTTCTCAGTTTCACTGTTATGGAGGTAAAAGAAGAACTTGTCCTGTGAACGCAGGTTAGTCTGGTGAATGCGAAAAAATTGAGAATGGCCAATTGCAAAACACTCTCAGAAACTCATAGAAAAAGTTTCCAGCAGTCTGAGTGGAGGTAGATTTTTCAACATACATACTGATCTGCAGACTCTTAAATACTGATCTGCAGACTCTTAAATACTGATCTGCAGACTCTTAACTATCATAACTGAATGGAAGATACATATAAATCTATAAATCTTGAACACAAGTACTTCAAATATTTAGACTCTTTTTAATATTATACAGAGACCCCATATGCATATGTGAATGTTCACATGCAGGAAGAGATAGTCGTTCTCTCCCTAGGTCGTATTCTACAGCAACACCCCTAGGAAAAAAGGTAATAGTTCAACTCCTCCTCTACCCACTACAAAGAAAGTTGTATCACAAGGAGATAGGGAGTTCTGCACAAACAAGTTTTGTTATTGCCTGAGTTCTTGAATGTAAAGTTGTCTCTATTTGGCACAAGTTGAAATTTAAAAAAAACATAGTATACAAAGAGAAGTCTGAAAAGTCAATGTTGTTCTCCCTTGCTACCCCTTCACAAACATTAATGAGAGCTCACTTTTAGGAAGTCAGGCTTCTTTTTTGTAATACAATTATTAACATGTGTACAAACACATACCCACACATATAAGGGGAGACAAGACATGCTGCAATTAGAGTTTCTGCTTATATTCACTGAGCTGGTTCACATGTGCAGAAAACTAAACAAATCCCATTGTTTTGCTTCCTGTAAAATTCAGTATGTCACTGGATGGATGTTTACACATTTGATAGGCTACTCTGTCTTAGAAAATTATCTGTGTAAAACAAAGAAAGCAAGAATTGGTCTCTTTCTGAATGTTCTCCAGCACTCAGTTCATACCAAAAGTCATCCCTGCTGAGCTCCATCACAGCTGTTGAAGGCACAACCATTCTGTGTCTCTCCATAAAAACACAGTAATGGCAGTATTAACATAGGCATGCAAGCTTAAGCACAGTAAGTCTGTTCACATTGCAAATTTTTTTTTCCTAAAAAACAAGACTTCCTTAAAAAAGAGGGATACTGTTCAAGCTGAGTCTAAAAATTAACCTCTTGTTCTTTCAGAGTTGTAAACACTGGAATTCTTCCCTAAAAGCACCAAGCATACATAATGCTTTTCAGTTCAAATTAATCCATTGCAGCAGCAGCCAAAATAAGAGTTAAAAAATCCCAAACAAAACAGAGCCCAGCCTTGGCCTTGTTTTAAACAGTAAATGCACTGGTGTATGGAACTGTTTCACATAAATCAGGTTCACCAAGTCATTTAGGAGAACTCATGCAGTGAGCCAAACCTCTGGGGGTTTTTATTTCCTGCTACAACAAATAAGAAATCGGCCCACGTCACTCCCTGACCTAAGGGGAAAAGGACACAAACACATCAGGACTTCTTCAGGCAAGAACCACAGGATAACTGTTGACACAAGTAAATCCTGAACATGACAACTGTGGCAGTGCCCCTTTGGTCCCTGTAGACTTCTCTGTCAGCTGTCTAGAACAAAATGTACCCACCACCATGTTTCAGTTAAATGGGGAAACCAGCTGGCTCTGCTACTGAGATTAAAACCATCTGCCAAGTCTGCAGCATTATCTGAACGGGTGCAAACAATTAGGCTCTTCCACCTCACTTCAATCATACCCCTGCTAAAAGCCACAGATAGAGTTCTGATGAGTTTACAACAAACCTGTTACGCAAAGGATGGGGAAAGCATCTACAAACACGAAGAAAAGTTCTTCTGGTGTCACACTAGACAAAATATCCTTGAAACAAGGGTGGGAAGGGCAGAATAATCTAATTTTAAATTTATTACCAGCCACCGTAATCCAACAGAACATCTTAGCCTATGTGTAATTGTAACTATGTGGGTAGCAAGTAGATCTGGTTACAAACACCTGTATTTTGTCTTAGTACATGTTTTGAAGTTGAAGTAATAGTAGTAGCAACAAAGGAAAAACAGCATAACATCTTCAAAAAAACCAGCCCTTTGACCAAGAATGCATAAAAGTAAGTTTATATAGAAATCTACCATATCTACACTCTAGTTTTGCAACAGACTGGGAAGAAGTTTAGCACTTTGTGGCTCAGCAATCACTGGGAAGAGATGATACTTGGGTGCCACATTAATAAAGAAGTTACATCACCAAGAACTGAAGAAACACATCTCTCAGCCCTGCTGACACTTAACACCTGCGTTTCTAATTCCATCCTAAGCATCAAGGAAAAATGGAAAAGAGTGCTCTCAATTCCAACAACAGAAATACAATGTTTGTTGTTTGGTGCCTGATTCTAGCACTGGAACTCATCAAGGCAATGACTTTGTGTGAAGCAGGAGTCTCAATGTGCACTGAAGTCCCTTTCAGCAAGACATCTAAGCATATGTGAAGCACAAACCATCTGGGAACTCAAGTACCCAGTTGGATCCCGGGTATTGTGTCCCCTGACAGACATATCGGTTCAGTAGTAACTTAATTCTCTCTAAACAGGTGTTATTAGCACCCTCATCCAAGGTAAAATGTTCTTTCCAGATAACCATCCCATTAAAATCTTTGGTTGCTTGAAGATGCTAAATAAAAGGCAAATTTGTAATTTTAATACTTCTGCCAACAACATGACTACGTACATTTTTTCCACATGTGCAGTCAAACAGTTAACAAAAAGTAAACCAAAAGTTATAGCAAAATATACCTTCTTAAGTTCACCTGAGCAACAGGACACGAGAGCAACCTCCCTGGAAAGAAAGTGAATTTCTGTGACACAGCTAATAAAACACATTTGGAGACAGACAGGTTATATATATACATGCAGTCCTACCAGTTAAAGGTGGCGAGGCAAAGGCAACCGTCACTGTTTCTGTGAGGACATTCCCATTGTCTGTGGTCCACTGCAGCTGAAAGGAAAAAGGTCTCAGTTCTCAGAAAGGGTGCAAGCATGTCTACAGGAACACAGGCTCAATGCAGGACTGACAGGAAAAGTGTCTAAAACTACACTTTCTTATTTTGTTATAATTATGTATTTTTTGAGCTCTTGATTCACAAAAAGAAACACCTACTGTAAAAGATTTTTAAACATGCACTGTATCAGGAAGGTCAGTCTGCTTTATCTGCTCATGACGGTTTAATGACTTTAAAACAGAAAATAGTCAAACCATTTGGCTAACTAACAAGCACACTCACCTGGGCTACAGCAGTGTAGGGAGAGGGAAAAGACTGATGACACAGCATGATTTAACAGTACTGTTTGTCAAAGCTGATTTTAAATCAGCAATTTCTTAGCAGTCAGTCTCATAACTGGGAAAACTAGGATCACTGTGTACCCTTTATTACTCAATACATGGAAGAAAATGATGGAACAAGAGTTAAGAACTACTGAGCATTTGGAAGACTCAACTCCAAGCTTACTTCACTTGCTAAAAAGTGCATTTGTTACTATTTACACATTCAAAATGTTTTGTACGTCCTAATTTAGACTGCACCTGAGACACACTTCATCCCCATTTTTTCAGCTATTGAAAAGTAGTAGCAACTTCTTCAAAACACAGACAGTGACAAAGCCATGAATAAAACTTTATGCCACATTGTCAATTTTTCTACACCAATGGCTTCCAATTCATGCAGTCATCAAGAGGTGCTAGTACTGTGTAATTTGTCAATCAACTAACAGCAATCTAATGCTAATGAGATAAATACTGAATAAGGTCAGAAGGTTTTATTCACATTCAAGCCAATCTTGCTCAGCCAGAGATTCCACTGAAAATATTGCTGCTGGAAATATAAAGTCACAGAGAATTTTGGATGAAATACAGCTAAATGGTAAAAATTAAGATTTCCAGTATTTAACTCCAAAAATCAAAAAGATACACAAAGGCCAACATACCGTTGCTGGGATACTTTCTGAATTATACACCATCTCTCCATTCCTTAGGGCCTTCTGCACTTCATGAATGTGGTTCTTGATGTCATTCACAGTGGGGAAGAAGGACAGGTTATGTCTTTCTGGCACTTCATCAGGCGTGAATAATTCTCTTTCCACGTACTTTCTGTCATATGTTAAAGGACATTTATTACCATATTTAAATATATTCTGCTATTTCCCGCTGTTAAGAGACACTGCTACCTTCTCCCTCCCCTTGTTGCAATGACAAGACACAAGCAAGCTAGATGACCTTCTGAGCCAGCTCCTTGTGCATCTGCTACAGAGTTTGGAATTTAAAACCCCCATTTATTCAAGTAACTTTAAAGAGTACTCTTTACTCTTTTAGCTCTTGGTGGCTATCTACAATGATAAGGAGAGATATCAAAGGCTGGGAGAAACAGACTCGACACCTGGGAAATAGATTCAGTAATGCATCAGCACTGCCCTTTAGCTGCAAACCAAATTAATCAAATGCAAAAGTAGATACAGCACTACAGACTGAGAGCACTGCAGACAGTTCTGTACCTTAGCTGCTTCCTCACTGCATAGACCTGCTCTATTCCCTGAGACACCAGCTCTCGGATCTTGTCTGCCACTTGAGGATGAAGTCGAGAAGGCAGAGTACTGTTCTCATCTCTAACAACTTCCTCCTCCTCCTCAGGAGAAGACACAGAAAAATGGGAGGGTGAAGGAGGGAGGCAGGAAGTTTCCATTTCATGATATTGGTGGGCTTGCTGAGTAGGTAACTGTACATACCACCTAGCAAGAAGGAGAGAGTTTATACACACAGTTCTCAAACAAAGGCAAAAAAATTAATGTCTTGGGGGAGCAGTCTGACAACTACCAGCAACCTACTCAGAGTGACAAAAGTTTTTACAGCCCCTGAGCAAGAAGATGTCTTTCAGAACTCAGGGCCCTCTCACACCTTTCAATGCCAAATGAACTAGATCAAACCCCAAATTAATACAACTATTTCTATCAATTCCCTGCATGGAAACACCTGACCTGCTGAAGTTCCATAGCTTAGTGCTTAACACATTTACTGAATTAATACTTCAGTGCCACAGAAGTCTTACTGGCATTGTGGATTTTTTTACTATTAATAAGTGACTAAGTGGAAAAAAAAAAAGAAGACCAAGTAAAATACTGCTCTTTTCTGCTTCATTTGTGAAAATAAAGAAAAAAGTGAAAGTTTCACCTGAGGACACCACCAGCATCTATCAAGTTCTTCTTCAGCATGTTGAATGCTTTCTCCTGCTCCATTCTTATGATTTTCTTGTCAATTTTAGGGTCAGTAGGAACCCTGTATTCTGGAAACTTTTGAACCTTTTTAATATAGATCCTTCCAAGGAGGAATAAAAAAAATTCTCCATCAGTATACTTTGGCCTTGGGAGGGGAAAGGCAAAAATCCCACTTACTTCATATCAGGCATTAATATGGAAATAGTTCAAGCAGAGTGATGTAGGGTGTGAGGAGTCTCTAAAAGAACTGTAAAATTCTTAAGGATACATTAATAGATATGGATGCAGACAGACACACTTCTGTTCTGGTCTGGAAGCCACTCAGCCAGAGTGATTTAACTCCTCAGCAAAAGCCCTCATCCCTCAGCATAGTAAAAGCACAACACCAATTGTGAGCAGGCTGCAGTTCACCCAGCTATGCAGAATTGAGCACATACAGACCCAGCTGCAACTATTCATCCAACACAGCTCAGTAAAAACTGAACAAGCACCCAGGAGAATGCTCAAGGGTGAGGAAAAAAACCATTAAGTGTTGAAGGAGGAGAAAATCCCCAGTGAACAGGAAGAACTGTAACTCCTTCAGCACACGGGACACGTGCTAAACTAGGATGACTGACTGGTATCAGTGCAATTAAAAGCCTGAAGAAGAAACAACAAATAAGATGACAAAGTTTCAGGAGCAGAAATAGTCACTAAAGGACACCACAATAACTCATGAATGCTCAGGTGGATAATGAATCCCACTTGTATTTCATTAGTGATGTACTGCTACTTTGCATCCAGGCAACCTATCAAATTTCAGCCTTATTCAGTCAAACAGGACAGCATTTCCTCCTTACCTCTAAATAAGTATCAACCTCAAGTTATCAAGGAGATAAAGCTAAGAGCTACAGTGAGTATCAGCTACCACCTCAAACCAGTGCTCTGTCACAGCTCACAGAAAGAATGCTTTCTGTGGATGCTCAGTCACTCTTACAGCTTTATAGATAATTCTCACCTTGCTGGACAAGTGGCTTTGTACAGCTGGCCAGAGGTGCTTTCCTGCTCACCAGCTTTTTTGGGCTGAAATCCTTTCCTCCTTGGCCCATATTGGCACTCCATTACAATGGCTCTGCTTCCTGAAAACAGAAAGTAACACACTCTATTCAAGCAATTACTGAATTCATTACAGTGAAACACTAACCACAGAAGAGATGAGAGTTCTGAAGCAGTTACTTCTGTTTGCCATTGGACTCTTCAGAAGGCAGAACCCTTAGGTATAGCAAGCAAATACAGTGCAAATGCTTCTCTCCCAGCATGTAAGAACACAGAGCACTTTAAACCATTTCTCAAACTTACTACACCTCACAGAACTCCTGCAACATATGCGAAGGCAAAATCTTGGACTTTGCCCTGGTGAGCACCGATACTTTACAAGATGAGAAGTCTTGCAAGTTACCAAAAGAACACAATACTGGTAATAAACATAAAAAGCAGAACCCCCAAAACAACGGAGAAAATCCCCAGCTGAAATCAAAGGTGTGATGGTTTTGGCTGGGATAGAGTTAACTTTCTTCACAGTACCCAGTGGGAGGCTGTATTTTGGATTTGTGCTGGAAACTGCTGATAACACAGGGATGTTTAGTTACTGCAGAGCAGGGCTTACACAGGGTCAAGGTCTTTTCTGCTTCTTACTCCACCCCACCAATGAGGAGGCTGAGGGACACAAGAAATTGGGAGGGGACACAGCTGGGACAGCTGACCCAAAATGACCAAAGTCATATTCCATACCATATGCATCATGTGCAGCATATAGAGCTGTGGGAAGCAGGAGGAAGGGGGTACATTCAAAGTTAGAGTGTTTGTCTTCCCAAGTAACCATTACAAATGATGGTGTCCTGCTGTCCTGGGGATGGGTAGTTGTGAGTGAATTCCTTACTTTGCTTCGCCTGTGTGTGTGTATTTTCCCTTACCTTTAAAATAGTCCCTATCTCAACCCATGGGTTTTCTCAAGTTTACCCTTCCAACTCTCTCCCCCATCCCACTGGAGGAATAAGTGAGCAGCGCTGTGGTAATTTCCAGCTGGGGTCAAACCACAAGATAAGGTCGGCAGCCATTTCCAGCCTTCTGGCTTAAATCAACACTTCAGACCATGCTGTCCCATAAAAGCTCAGCCTAGCAGTTAAGAAATCTTGACTGCTAAATCACACAGGTTCAGCACAGCACACCCACACAAAGCCAGACAGGCTTAAATAAATACTGTTTTACTCTGAACTCGAATTAAGTGACTTCTTCCAGTCAGACCTCTAACAAAAGGGATTGACAAGCAAAGCATTAAAGTGGTCAAGAAAGGAATATCTTCCAAATTTCTTCCACATCACTTTTAGTTATCTTTTATTTATAGTTTGTGTACTCCAGTATGCAGGCAAGGAGCTGCCTCTGCCACAAGTGATACACCCAAAAACTTTTAAAGTATTATAACAGCAACATAATGTGTTTCCATAAGATACCAAATGATCTAGATGAAACTAAAGATGTCTCATATGCATGTTGGGGGAAAAAAAGGGTATGTTGTTTTGATTTTATTCTTAGTTTTCTTTTATCTCACAGTTTATGGCTGAAGCTTTAAAACTGGTGCTAACATTTCCCTTTTCCAGTAACTTTCAGGGAAAAAAAGAAGAAAAAACCCCAAACATAACCTACATTCCTGTCACTCATTTTCTCTATGCAGCAATTAAAACCCATTCATTTTATATCCAACTTAAACTCTTAGTAATTTCACATATGCACTGCATGAGCTAAATATGTAATTACCAAGCTGTGAAGTCTGCATGTACATTTCAAAAAAAACCCAAACACCAAAAGTCTCTCTGCTGAGGTCTGTTGATGTTTATCTTGTTTGTATGGCTTTTTGAACTCATTTATTACTTTAAAGGCAGCAATTTAAATAGTTTATTGACTCCAGTGGAACAAACTCTTCAAAAGATCTTCAAGTTAGGCAAGAATAATCGAACAAGCTCTTATCCTTACGAGAACTTTCATGTCCTAATAGAGCAGATGGGACCTCCACCTAAAGACCTCATCACAAGGACCCCCATCAAATGGTACTGAGCTAATTTCTACAGGACAAAAGGAAATAATCACAACAAAACATAAAAAAGGAAACAAGCTCCTTCAGACTCTCACAGCAGTGTCCAAGCTGCTCCTTTTTTTATGTTTATGTCTTGACCTTATCAGAACTAAGGAACAACATAACGATTCTTCTTTATGGCCAGTTGGGTGCTGACGTTGAAATTCTGAAAGTAGTTATTAAAATAAAAGTTAGTTACCTGCATTGACAAAGGGGATCCCATCATATGGGACATACTGAGATTTCCACATCAACCGTGTGGCGGGTTTGGCTGGGCTTGGAGACTGGCGTGTCCCCCACACACTTTGTGTTTGCTGCTTGTGTAGCGTGAGAACGCTCTCTAACTCTGTCTCGCTCGCACAATAGCCGCGGTACGAGTCCCCAATTCTCTGCATGGAAAGGACGGGAAATAACAGGATTATTCACCCACCTGACTGCTGAACATTACACAAGAAAACAAAAGCAGTCAGGGACTCCGGCAGGTGAGAACATAGGCCCAGATTTTTGCATTCCATGTCTTTTGTCCCCACAGTAGCATCCTCATAAAGAGATTTACTACAGGATCTAACACAAGAGCAGTCCCCACTGAGGTCAGGAGTTTGTCAGCCATCCAAGACCCTAAGAACACAAAGAACCCCTGAAAAGGTTACAGTCACTGCCAACTCTGATTTCCAGAGGACAACTTCGCTCCTGTGGTTTACCCCCAACACACACTTCAGTTGCAGTCACTGACTAGACAAATTAGTATTAGATTAAGTTTCTCACTTGACTGCCACAGAGAATCTCTGAATCACTAATAATTGTCTCTGCATCTACTGCAACACACACACTGCACCGAGCTGGAGCAGAATGCACCTGCCCATACCACCAGTAACTGTCTCACCTACTTAGTGCACTAACTTTGAACTGAATGTCTCACACAGCATCCCTCCCAACCTTCGAGGCACTCTTGATTCTCAACATTACACAACATAATATAGCAGATTTGCCATGTGCAAACTGATGATGATTTCAATGAACTCTGCTAATGTCTGGGCAACTCCACAAAAACTGCATTTAACTTGACTCAAAGCAGTTACCCAGCTACTCAGTGCCATCACAGTGGGTTCAGTGCTGGTCCACCAGGGCCAGCCAGCAAGCAACAAAATCATTGGTACAAAGAACTTTCCATCCAAACCCAGAATGCCATGCTTGCTTCTGTTCATGTGCAGCTCAGGGTCAGGCTGGCCAACCAGCTGTAACAGCCAGAGGAGTTTGCCAGCTCAGTCTGACAGTGTATCTGTGGGACAAACACATGGTGAACGAGTACAAAGGACTGACAGATTTATTTTGCCATCTTCAGTGACAGAACAGCCAGATGTTTAAATAATACTGACAGCAAAAGGAGCAACAGTGTCTCTCCAAGATTGTCACACAGATACCTTAGCGACAACTGCTTAAAACCAGCCTCATACTCTTCTAAGAAAAACAGAATGTCTGTTGTTAGCAAGACCTAAAGTCAACAAAGAACCAATGAAGATCTTGTGAATGAACTGGGCCAGCACAGCGCTGCTGCTAGTGCAAGGCCAGACACAGAGGGTTGTGTGTGCACCGGGTGTGAGTCACTGAGACACGAGCTGCTCGCACCTCAGAGCTCAGCGCTCTGCAGGCACTGCTGCAGCAGCTAACCAAGTCTGCACAGGCTGCACTCACACGGCTGTGGGCACCAAGAGACGTTGGCAATTGTTTAGCTAGAAGTTATAAATAACGCTTCTGTCCAAAACTTGATCTGAAAAATTCAGGAGAAGCAAAGCAGCCTGAGAAGTGCCAGAACTTTGTTCTTTCCAGAAACGTGGGATGCTGCCTTTCAGAAGGGGGATTACAGCACCACTGTACATAATAAACACTGCACAACCCAGCTGGGTTGTTTTCCCATATCTTATACCTGTCACTATAAACAGGTCATTGACCTGATTCTAGAGATGAGTACACTGATAAAACTGTTGTGCCAGAAAAGCAGCAAAAGTTAAGGCACTCTCTCCTATTCTGGCTTTAGTTTTGTACAAGTTAGATAGTTTTCCCTAAACTGGTGGGAGAGGAGGAGGAGGACGAGAAGAAAACCATAAAGCATGTAAGATTCCTGCTTTCTACAAGCTTCACAAGTAGGGAAAAAATGGACAAATGAGACTATTTTCTTCAGACAAATAAATTAACTTAATTTTGTATAGTTAATTAATGTAGTTTTCAATAACATTTTATTTCAGTATGCTGATACATGCAGGAAACACATTCTGATCAGACCACTGAAAACGAAATAGGTTATAGAAAGTAATTGTTTTTAAATTAACTGTGTAACAATGTAATTACCTTGACGTAATCGCATACTCTCCAGCCCTTTTAACTCCAAGGTTCAAGCCAAAAAAAGGAGCAATTCCTTCTCTCTCCCCTGGCCTTACCTCAGCAAAGGAACATACAAGCTTACCCTAAAGTACACACACCAAGACTGCAGTCTTCCTGGAGAAAACTAACAGCATCAGGGTAGCAGAGGCATTATGCAGTCCAGACACAGCACGTGTAAGCTGAACATTTCAAGGCAGTAGGGAATCGACACCAAACACAGAGCTTGGTGGAAATTTGGATGACTGCAGCTTTTACTGCTGTTTCCCTGCAGTACCAACTGCCAGAGGAGTCACTGCCCTTGGGACTGCAGTGGCTTCACCTGCTGACACCTCGTGCGAGTCACAGAGACCTCAACGCTGTTTTGAGTTCGTTTCAGTTCCGGTGGACAACTGAAAGAGCAGAGTTGTGAGCTGACGTATTTACCGGCATCCCTCCAAACTGGATCTCCAAATTCCAGTAGGACCCTTCAATTCTGTTATTAGTAACAAAACATTTTGACACCTGAAAGATAAATGACACCTCAAAATCCCAGTGTCTCTAGTCTGTGCCCAAAAAAAGGCATGTACATCCCAGCTCTCTCTGGTGGATCAGGGAGGATTAATGCATGCAGGCAACAGTTCAGCCGAGCAGCAGAGGGAGATGTTTGTGTCCTCAGAACACATTCAAACAGACATGCTTTCTATTTCCTTTTCTTTAAAAATAAGAACTTTTCTATAAATGCTGCTGTGAATTTTAAACACAGCAGGCGAAATTTCTTTTAATAGATAGACAAAGCAGATCATAAGTCCTCCAATAATATGATACCAACAATAAATGATACAGGTAAGCCACATCAGTGTTAAGACAGGAAAGAATATACCACATACTGCTAAAAACACAGTGAACTTTATCAACTAACTGGCCAACTGAATTAAGAGACTGATCCTATAAAAATGGTATCTCCACCATGGAAGAATTTATGCTATTAATTTTCTGACCTCTTAACATTTAAGTGGACGTAAGAGTGGACGGTACCATTTGTATTAAATAAATGGCATAACACAAAAGGAATAGGTGAATATCTATAATTTAAAAATTGTTTCTAAGCAGATCCAGAAAGAAATTCAATTTCTAGGTCCCTCAAACTGCAACTTCTAGTTATCAGTGCCCAAGTCAATAGGAAAAAAAAAAGAAGTGGTAGAGATATCTAAACAGATTAGGCAGCTAGAGAGTATGTGCTTTCCTTTTAAAAAGTATTAAGAGAAAGTAAAATAAACATCTGTCAGGAAGAGTCTGGTAGCAGGAGGAAGGGGTTGAGTTGATCTCTCAAGAAACTTCCCATCTCTCCTCCCTTCCTGTTAAGTGACTTATGATGCATTCTGGCTGCTGATAGCATCCTAGTCATCAGGACAGTTCTGCAGACATCTAACAACATGCAAATAAAGGAAGAGTTCTGTTTAGGTCAAAAGCCATCACAGAGAATAAAGACAGGGCATTTTTTAACAAAAGAGAAAACAAGCACATGTAACCCCACCTGCTGGGACCAAAAAAAAAAATCAGCAAGAATATCTAGAATAGGAATCCTTAGTAAAATATTGATACTAGGGCGTGTTAAGTCTCAGACTTGACACTGGCCAGTCACGTGGATTTTGACTGCTATGTGATAACACAAACCACATGAACAGTTGCAGAAGTCAGCAAAGTTTGCACTGTAGTTCAAGAGCAAACTAACATGGCACACAGTGGCTCTTCCCAGCACTACAAAGTATCAGGTTTCCAGCAGCACTTTTTTTACTTCAGAAGCTGGTGATGGTCAGTTATTCTAAAATTCTCAAAACAGAATGGGATTTCACGGCATTTCATGTGTTTAACTGTGCTAGCACTACCAGTGCTATACACCAGGAAGCTGGAACACTTCTACAGCTATGAATTATTCCTTTCACAGAATAGGATCATTATCTTAGAGCTAGATGATAAAACATCGAGTCAGAACTCTTTGTGGCCCACCTCACAGTTCCTGAGACGGCGCGCCCACGCAGGCGTATTTAGTGGCAATGGCTGAAGAGGGATGGGAAAAGGATCTTCCACTACCCTGAAAAAAAAAAAAAAATAGAAGTCTATACAGACATTCAGAAAAGCTACAATTTTGAGTAAACTACAGGTAACATGAAATCAGTGTATTATGTATAACCCTAGAGCATATGATCAAACCATGGATATTTTATCAATATGCCTTCAAAACCTGTGGTTCATTTTCTTCATATTCTATTTCATTGTTAAAATAATTTACAGTGAATGAAAGTATTAAAAAACCCCACTGTTTTCTACATTCAAGCCCTCCAAACACTCAGTATTCCTAGTACTGTTGCCTGACAACAATAGACAAAACATGGTGAAACAGAGCAGCTGATTGTCTTGATAATTTTCTTATGCAAAATGATGGTAAAATGCTGAAGATTAAAACCAATATCGAACACTCGTTACATGCTGCACATTTTAATTTATTTTAAATTACTGAAAAACAGTTCCAGTAACTATTTTAAGTACATACCTAGTCTCTCCATTCCCTAAATCCTGGGGCAGAAACAATGCTTACTCACTGTTTATTACTCCAAAACAAGTGTATCACCTCCTGTCTATGCAAATATATCTCATTTCCGAGATTGTTTTTCTGACGTGTGCAGACTGTGTTCACAACATCCATTCAAAACCTTTTCTCTTTGTTTTACATGTTTCTTGAACCCATATAATTTCTGGTTTTGTGAGATTACTCTGATCTACTTGATTTCTAAAGAGCATAAACCAATGCAAAGCCAGCTTGCAGTCCACAGAGCAAATGCCTTCTTTGGGAGTTTTTTGTTGTTGTCGTCACTTTTCAAGGCTGCTGTTGCTTTATTTGGTTGGTTTGAGGTTTTGAGGATTTTTTGAAGTAAAAAGGAATTCCAGAGTATTCAGGAATTAAAACAGTAGGCAATGTTTAGTATGGGGAGAGAATTGGGTGGATATCAAGTGAAGAATCCCTAACAACTAACTTTGGAAACTTAGCTGATCAATCTGCCTGTTTCACCAACACACAGCATTAGCAGCAACCTTCTCATATTTTACCAAAGGACACTGAAGAAGTCACCCAGAGAACAAAGATTAGGCTCTCACAGTTAATGACAACTGTTGAAACCTCCATCTAAAAAAATCATCTCTCCATGTTCTTGTGGGAGCATGGTTTGTATAGGTTTTAGTACATTCATCCAAGAAACTCTACTCCCTCAAACATCATCTTTCCCTGCAGTTCCTTCACTGGGTCACTTTCAACTCTTGGCAGGCAGTAACAGTATCTGTTTAAAGTAATTCCAGTAATTAGCATTGTGTTACTCTAAATGCCCACCTATTCTGACCTGTTCTGGTCAGAATATATCTCTGGAATACAGGTACTTCAACTGCTTTCTCTATTGCTCTGGCACACACAAAAGCTGCCTGGAAACACAGTTAGCTGCACATCATTCACTAACACTGTAGGTTCATAACCTCTGTTCCATGGGAATTTTGTGATAACCACTGCAAAAACAAACTGCAAGAAAAAAAGGCAGTGCTAACAGTGGACCAAAGTGATTGTTCATCCTTTTAACCCCTGACCTACCTGGTGGTTGTTTTTTTCAACACGGTGAGAGATGCCTGTGGATGTAGAATGTAATTGCTTGCACTGTCTGCTATAGAAGCCACCACCACAGTCTGCAGATTCCCATCGCCGCACTTCTCTTCCAGAATATCTTTACAAAAATAAAGCAGCTTCTTGGTTAATAACTGAACATAGAATGGGGAAAAACAAGCTATGATTAAACTTTGTGTGTTGGTTAAAGCAAGCCTTTTGACATAGGAAAGAAGTTATATAGATGATAAAGAAGTCTAAGAGTTGTGAATCAGTGCTCAAACTCCTGGCACACATAGGAAGATACACTTAATAAGGTTGCTTATGTTTAAGGACTTTGATAACCGTGCTACTGCTTATGAATCCTTCCACAACAAAGCAAACAATCAGAACAACTTGCAAATTACTCTGCTTCCAGGAATCCATATAGGATTGCACAAGTATTTTGTTCAGCTGCAAGTCACATACTGGTTGCTTTTAAAATAAGAAAAAATGATGTAATGATACTGCTTTGTACTTAGAAAAGAACACTTAAACAAGAAAAACAGGCCTCTTGTAATTGAATCTGACATGCTGTTAGAACAAATGTTTTAGCCTTTCTTGGTAATAGGGAGCAATCCACAAGCCAAAAATTGCTCTTAGACTGAAGCCTGTGTGTACAGTTAAACAAAAACATAATGGAAAACTGTGAAAGCAGACGTTCAATATTTTGGTCTCAACATAAACACACGAGGTCTCTTTAGAGGAGGGATTTTTGCCATTCAATTATGAAAGCTTCCTTCCCTCATCCAGACAGAGAGTGGTAAGCTATTGACACAGTACAGAAATGGATCCACAAGAAAGCTCCATAAGAAGATTCATAAGCGTGCACTCGGATTAACACCACTCTGGCTCAAAGAACTGGCTCCTCCTGCAGAGAGGTGCCCTTAGGACACCACAGGCTACTCTGAAGCCTGCACCATTCCATGCACTACCACCATGTGCAGACAAGTGAAACTCAAGGGCTGACAGGCCACTCTCCTTCCTCTTTCACCTCCACAGTAAACTGCTGACAAGTCTTCCCAACTGTCTTTTCAAGACCAAATAACTGCAAAGTCTTTTACACAATATGTCTCTAGAAAAAAACCCAAAACAAACAAAAAACACCCCACAAATGACACCTGTAGCATTGTTGTAGAACATGCATTCAAATACTATGACACCGACCCCCATGTTGAATGAAAAATGGAAATGCAAAACTACTATTTAGTACTGGAACTTAGTGCTTACAAAGAGTAGCAGCAATTGTTTTGTAACTAAAGGCTCACAGTTGACTTTAAAGTAATGCAAGACTCTGCTGTAATCAAACCTGCTCTCACCCCTGCAGGAGCTGGAGAGGGAGGGAAGGCTGAGCATTAGGGTAGGAACAAGCCTTCCAATGCAATGTCATGAAACCATATTTCAACCCTAAGTGAAAAGGGTTAGATCATGACTTGAATCCCAAATCTTTCTTCTATCCACCCAGCACCAAGACTTTAGTCTTACTGTGAGCTATCATTCCACAGGAATACTTAACCAGTGCTCAAATTTTGAGAATTTTATAGAGAGAATGAAAAAACAGTTTAAAAACCATTTGAGAGTTTAACAAAATGTGACCACCTCGTTCTCAGTTTTACTCTGTGAATGCAAACTAGTACACAGTGTTCTGCCATCCAGCAAGGATTGCAGATAAATAATCAGTGCTTTCAGATTTCAGTATGCCCATTTTCTAGAGAAAACCTTAAAATTCGCATTTCTAGTTGTGCATCTCAGCACATGCTTAAAATGTGACAATTAACACATTCCAATAAATGGAAAGTTACATCTCATTTTCCTTGGCTGGGAACTGAATTTCTACCTAAGTGATTCATTCCTGGCTTCGCAGAAGATGCATCATCACCAGTGATCTCTGGAACAGAAGATTTAATGTTCTGGCCTGTCTGCACTACAGGAATTAACTACTTCATTCAAAATGAAGTAAACAAATACGGAAAATTTGAAGCTGATAGTACAGCTGATGGCACAAATATCCTCATTAATGGTAAATAAGGCAAGAAACAACTCTGCACTTGATATGCCAATCTACCCATCACATATCCTTCAGAAATGGGGCATAAAAGCTCTTCTTTCATAAGGCTTTTGCCCAACAGAAAGTATGGTGTGTGAGGTGCCAGACTCGTAACCAGAAAGCAGATTCAGTGTGTATTTTGTCTTAAAACTGACTAAGGAAAGGAAACAAGGCGCTGAAAATGACCATGCAGGATGTGCTTACTCACAGGAGCACAAACCCTCCAGTCCCACAGGTTAAACTCACCCTGCGTGCCGGTCACATCCAGAAGCTGACCTGGAGGAATAATCACTTGGGTCACTCCTGGCTGGGCAGAAGGAATGACGTGCAGCACCTGTCCATTTTCTGACTGGCTGGCAACAATCATCTGTAAGGCAGTCACACAGAAGCATGAATGGCACTAGTTTGTATGGTGATCATGCAGCACGACTGGGTTCGATTATCACCTAAACAGGAAATATTTTACTTGGAATTGGGGCCCGTATATTTACTTGATTTTACATAACAAGAAAACTGTCTCTTTATTGTCAATTTCTTAAAATTGCTTTCCCCTTTTAAAATAGTCCTTTAATTAAGGAAAGAAAAAACCCCACTACCTTACCTGATTCTACAATACACATTTATTTGAAACTTACAACACTATTACTAAAGCTATCAAACGCCTGAAAGCCATTCATAGTTGGATTCACTGTAACCCCGTTCATAGACTAGCAGAACTACTCAGAGCATAAAAAATTTTGACCTTTTCTTCTAAGAAACTGACCTCTATGGGCAGCATTTCATGCAAAAGCAGAGAGAAGAAAAGCTCCAGGACTTAAAAAAAATACAAATTAAATCACCTTTGATTCTGAAAAACTTAAACAACTCCTTATGGTATATTTACCCATAATTACAAAGGGCTCTCGGTGAGAAAGTTATGTTTTTTTACAAAACAGATGTTACAAATTACAAAGCAACATTTTAAGAAAATTATTTGAGGGCTGGGGGAAAGGCGAGACGTAATGACTTAGCTTACTGCTAATGTTCTGATTTCCCAAAAAAAAAAAGGGAGAGACTTATCCAGGGAATACAGAGAAAGCAGCAGCAGCAGAAGTACAAGAGTTTGTCACACTACAGCATCCAGGCTTGATACTGACAAAAGACATCAGTTGTTGTTTAATAAAATTAGTAATGCCTGCAGACAGGATTTGCCTACCTGAAGAAGGGCAACTGGAGCATGAACTGTACCACTGAAAAGTTCCACCTTGTTGCTAGAGATAAAGTCTGAATCAGCTGTTGCTACAACAAAGCACCACGTAAGAGAGTTCTTCAGAGAGCTCCCTGCTCTGCGAACGCTGCCCCAGCCCTGCCTGCAGACTCACTCACCATGGGCGCACCGGGCCCTCCCAGCGGCTGCAGTTCACAGAGGGGCTGCCTGGGCTGCTCCGCCAGGTGGAATTCCTCCGCACAATGGGACCGCGGCTGGGGCGGCTGCGCCGGCACAGCCGATGGTGAGGAACTGCCCGGGAGGGGCACTGTGATGGGCAGGGCTGCGGGGGAGTCACTCTGGCCAAACAATGGATCCCCGGAATCCATGCACATTAGTTGCTTTCACAGAGGAAAAACAGTAAAATGTACTTTGAGTAGCAACCTCTAAGAAGAAAAAAAACAAACAAACAAGAAAGAGAAAAGAACATTTAAAACCAGTGTGCTATGGAGTACACTCTGAGGGAACTCTTGTCCTTCTGATCAAGAGGCTAACACTAGCAGTTCTACCGTTGTTTTCCATTTCCATGCTGAAAAAGTATTCATAGTCCTGCTTCCTAGAATGAAGTCTCTCTACTAAGGCAAAAGAAAATCCCTTTTGCTCAACATCTGCTCCCCAAAACCACTTATCACTTTAAAACATCTCAAGTCTGCCCAGAAACTGAGAAGACTTATACCAAAAACAAAACTGTAAAATATTCACCAACTTCATTTGACTTCAAAAGAAATCCTAGATAATATTCCACTTGGCCTTTCCATACGTGCATTTAGCTCTGAAGAAAAAAACCTCTACGCACTTTTTACATTCTTTACCACCAAAGAAACACAAGCAACACAACCTCCAATTCAAGGCCAAGAATGGTACAGCACAAGGCCAAGAATCAGATTTTCAAAATCTTTAAAAAATAGAGCTTATCCTCATCAAGTTTGCAGAACCAAAGTCTTAGAGAACATCCCATTTTCATTAAATGTAAGTGCATAGGCACAAATATTTGTCTTGTTGAAACTCTGACAACACAAACATTAAGCATGTAAAAATAATGGAAAAATAGGCCGTCCCTGTGTACAATGACATGTCAGGCTGTCATCTGGCCAATGCAAGAAGGGCTGCAATTTGTTGTATCTCCTGCAGCAACTGCACAAACAACCCTGACGTTTTTGTGACAAAAATGAATACACTACAAATCAAAGAATGAGGAAAAATGTTTCGAAATTTTATATAAAAGTCAGATTTGAGCTAAATAACCTCATCAAAAATGCTGCAGGCATAAATCTTCTGTGCTGAAACTGTCTACTGAAACTTTCTACACCAGAAAAGCAGCAACAAACAAATGGCACTTGTTGTGTCAAAGACATTGTGCAGACACCATAAGCACACAAGTAAATCACTACCTGAATGACATTCTATGTTAGAAGAACATTCTGCAGAAGAGCATTCATGCACAGAAATCTCCTTGAATAGAAATATCTGGCAATATCTGATAAAAAACACATGAAAGACTCCTCTCCCCCAGTACCTACAAACATCATGTGGCCCCAGACTCTTTATTTGACACATTTGGTCACTAAGCAAGGTGACCTCATTTTCGTCTGTTCCGAACCTCTCCTACTCCAACATATGTCATGAAGTATTCTTTTTTTAAAGGGTTAGCAAAATAAAACATGCATTTCTTCAGCACTGTAACAGGACATAACTACTGAAGGTTGTCATTACATGTAACATCTGGATATGCATCAGTTCAAAACCGAATGGCACAGGAATCCAAGGGAAGGATGTACATTCTTAAAAGACACGATGTATTACTCTAAAGGCAAGAAAAGACCCCTGCACTGATGAAATAGCACATTTTAAACTCATCAGAGTGGATGTAAAGGAAGCATCTAAAAGGCCAAAGCATTCGTACCTCACCTGAAAAACCGGATCATTTGTTTCCGACTCTCCTGTACCATTACAGCTCCCTATGAACAAATCGTTGGATCCTTCCATAGCAACGTCATGGTCAGCTCCACTCTCTTCCATTACAAGGTGACCTGAAAAGGTTATAAAAGTTCATTTTAGCCTTCTGCCAAGAGATTGCCGCAGGTGTTGCCTTTAGGTCTTACAAATTTAGTGTTACAAGTTCTAATAACAGCAAAGTTCTCAAGAAATCCTTGCCTCCTTATCGCTTTATTACTCACCGCAGAAAAATTTCAGTGTGTCGCTCCAGGAGCACGGCTCAGCCTTTCACATGAGACATTATGCTTGATTTGTCATTGCATACACAGATACAAAACACACATACACCCTCCCACCATTTTCATCTGAGTACGTCCAAAAGCACTGAACTAACAACCACACTCATCTAGAGAACACTTGATATTTAAGCACATGCCAGCCATGCTTTATAAATACATTAGTCACCTTCTTCCACAATCACCAGACAGAATTTGCATTATGCAACTCTGTCATGCAGACATCTTGAAGTAAATCAACTTGTTTTAAAGGCTTATAAGATAACATAGAAATGAAATAAAATTACTATTGTTAGTCTACAGTGGTATGCTTTGGGCAGAAAAAACCACCAGATATGTGAAACAAAATTTGGCATTAATCACATGATGAAAGACAAGAAGACAGAGCTCCTGGTATTTCAGAGATCTACCTCCTACCCTAAAGGAAGCTTCAAGATGCTCTGTTGCCCACTACAAACCTTCAGGCAGACAGATAATATTGGACTGCCACAGCCACAGCCACAGGATAATGCTCTCATGCACACAGCACACCCTTTAAAGCAGAGACCGATCCCAAATATTCACAAGCAACAGGACAAAATGACAATTAACTTGGTCCCTACCTAACAACAGTATACATATACTAGACTACACACATAACACACCCAACTGAGTAGAAGAAAATTCCTGTCATTTGGGGTGAAGGAGGGGGAAGGGTGGTCAGGATTTTTCCCTTCAGTATTTATTTTAAAGACAGGCTGCATTATATTAGCACATGACTCCTACCAGCTGTATCTTCTTCACCACACCACGCAAGCAAGTTCCTCGAGATGGACCTTCTTGGCTGTGGTATTTCAACTGTTTACAGCTTTAGTGAGGAGACTGTAACAGGCTAGAGGGTAACTTCAAAAGAACTGTACAACTCTTAAAGCACAGATTTATTCTGCTTTGCAAAGGTATAAAGGACACAGGCAAAGTAAATCCACATCTCCTTGGATTTGAAGCTGAATAAAGCATCCTGCTGATAAAAACAACATTGAGAAGTTAAGCTGCTCATATGCTCAATATATTAATACTTTAATCTAAAGCAGATTTATTTTTCCATTCAATTTTCAAGTGATGACACTCCAGACCAAGTTCCAAATGAAGTTACCCCATGTTTACCAAGTATTTTTGAGCTTCGGATCTGACAACAATTATAAGAGGTTTCAATGTCTGAAGCATCTTAGCAGCAAATGAAAAAAAAAAAAACCCAGAAAACTAGATTTCATCATCACTCAACCATTTCCTCTCAGTTCAAAGATGCAAAGAAGACACGGCAGTTTTGCGAAAGCAGCACATTTAGTTCTTTGAGATAAACTGAGTTTGTCCCAGAGATACTGATGGCACGTACTCTGAGCATGCTGGAACCCGACAACAGAACACAAGGACAGCTCTGTGGGGACAGACCAATGACCCAAGCAGCCCAACATCCTGTATCTAACAGTGATTAATAACAAAGCTCAGGGGAAAAAATCCAGCAATAGGGTAAACACACGGTGATATTTATCCAGCTTCCTTTCATAAGCAGCCCAGAAATACCTGTAGTTTTATATTTGTGTTTGAAATAATTCCCGTGGTACAATTTTGCCCCACGATTTTGTCTAATCACTGCTGTAACCCAGGCAAACCACTGGTGCACATGTCACTTGGAAAATCAACTTCATGGTTTAACCATCCAGGTTTCATTAACCTAACTGCTTGAGTGCAACCACAAACAAAGATTATTATTTTTTGTCTTAAAGAAATATGCTTCTACAGAGGTGTACAAGTACACACACAGTTAACAGATCTTATAGTCATATAAATATTGCTGGCCAACTCCCCAAACAGGAGAGTCAAATCCTGTATATTTATGTATACGTATGGATGTTTTGCCATGAACGTGTAAATAAGGCGTAACTATCTCTTCATAAACACTAAGTGAGCACCACAGAAATTCCCACTGTATCACTGCTGTATCACACATTCAGCAGCGGGCTGAAGGAGAAATATGGAAGTTTAAAGTGGGAGCAAGAGCTGCGTCCTCAGAGCACACAGGCAGCTCTCTATGCCTCAGCTTTAGGCTAAACTCAACTCCACCCAAACCACTTTACAGCCTGCTTCTCGAGTCCAGCACTCCAGGGCCATTTCCAAATCACGGGTTAGCGTATTTTAACGCCACAGGTCCACTTCCTTCACCCTGGCTCCATTTGGGAAGAACTTTCCTCAAAATAAAGGGAAATCTACGGCCGTTGTTGTCCTTGGTTCACCTCTACAAAGAGAGCAAGCAGGCACAGAAACTGCTAGCACGGGCAAACACGATAACCATCAGTGCAGGGTGGTGGTTGTACTTAACAGCGCATACATACAGTTGAATGCTTCACCATCAATCTCTTTTGGGTTTTCTGTGGACTGTTTCAGAGGTTTTATAAGAAGGCTTAAGATAATTGCATAGCTTACAACTATCAAAACACGCTCTCTGAAAAAGCTTCCTCTGAGGGCATTCCTCTACAACCATTCCCAGCGGCGCAAATTCACAAGGGCAGTAAAACACATCAGGGAGGAAATTAGGGCATGGTGATACTCTCCAGTAAAGGACTTACAATTAACTCTGTTAACTTGTACCAGGTTTGAGATTTAGCCTATCTATCATGGAAGAGCAGGCAGATGCGGTTGAGAATACACAGAAGATCTGGGCACTCTCATTTAAAATGTTTCTCAAGTCAGTTTTTTCTAGACAACACCAATAACTGGAAAACGCACCTGTGCCAATTTCGCTGACAAACAATGTTAGGTCTCTGAAGTATGCTTAAGAAATAGATGAGATTTCAGAGTCTCACGAAACAGCAGCATTCAACACCCGCCCGCTCCAACAAGCGGAGCCACCACAACCGGAGTCACCACCCAGGGAAATCCCAGCTGTTCCCCTGAGGCCACGAAGGACTGTCAAAAAGGTGGGAAAAAAAAATTTACGCACAACGCAAGCACACAGCAGCTCCTCACGCAGGCAGCCTACTCCCAGAACACCAAACTCACTTACAGCTTCTTTTAAAGTCCACCGCGCGTTGGGTTTATTACTTCTAGTAGGCAGTTTATTGTGGGTGTGTCGCTTGACATGCAGAGAAACACAACCCGAGTGACTCCAAGCAGAGACCACCGCTCCAGCGACCCTGGGCGGCGCACGGGGCACTGCCCCGCTCGGGCACAGCCCGGCAGCGCGGCCGGCCGCGCTCAGGAGCAGGCACAGGAGCC
>VZTA01017459.1:250467-307324 GCA_013398855.1 Mohoua ochrocephala
CGGGGACGGCGGCAGCCCGAGCCCGCCCTACCCCGCTGCTTTGGCCTGGCTGCCTACAGCGAGGCACTCCTGGAACTTGACCTGAAACGCTGCGGGTACCGGGGCTGCTGGACATTCCCAGGAGAAATGCAGCGAAGGCTGGAATACTGTGTGAGCCCGGCGCCACAGGCCAGGCTGCCACAGCAGATGGGAATGGAAGCGTTGCCCAAACCCTGGCACAAGAACTAATGAAACCAAAGGTTTGGTTTTTGTGACAGCCTTTAAGAAAACCTCAGCCGTTCTGTCAGTGCTGAAATGGGCTGACTGACTTGAAAGATTATCTGGGGAAAGACACTTGTGCAGTGTTGTTGGAAAATCCCATTTTTTATAAGAAACTGGGTCAGTTGTAGTCTACCCTGCTTCTTGAGGCTTTTGGAAGTTGCTTTTGACCCATGAAATGGCAAACAATCTTGAATAGAAAACTGTTGCACAGTGCAGTGCTTCTGCCAAAATGCAGGGCCTTTGTCATTTATGCCATTGCAAAGGGAGAAATATGAACCAAAAATTCTCAGGATTGTCCTACTGCTGCCACAAATACAGGGCTCTAGCTGGTGGTAACAAGTGGCAAGATCTATACAGAACAGTCAGGAAGCACCACTGGGGTTTGATTACACATAGCTACAGAGAAAATACAGGAAGAGGCAAACAACTCTTTGAACCCCAACAGCAAATTTTCCTTCCTCTTAACTTAAATAATCCTGTGGAAGTAGTGGGCTGCCCGCTTAAAACTGGGAGAAGAAAGCAAGGGGTTGACTTTTTGGTTCTTGTTGTCATTTATTTTGGGGTTTTGGTTTTGTTTTGGGGAGGGTTATTTATGTTTGGGTCTTTTTTTAACCTCTTCCTGGCTCCATTTTCTTGAACCAGTCTCAAAATGATGCCGTTTTTGATGATCTCAAATAAATAGTGACACCTGAACCTTGATTTTTCCTGATTTGTTCCAGAGGATCACAAGTATGTGGAATTTGACTTCCTTATCAATGGCCAGTTCTTGCGATTGCCGTTGGTCACACACATGGAAATGGAAAATATTTCCACAGTAAGTCATACTCAGTTTCTCCCCTTCGAGGACAGCAGAACAGACTTGGCCAGTTTACTTCAATCTGATTTAGGTATTACACTGGCAGCTAGGTAGATTTCCTTGCTCAGTTTTCTTTCTTTTCTGACCACTTTCCCAAGAGAATTCCCTCCATTTTTGAATCCATTATGAACTGCAGTGATTAGAGACAGAGCAGTGCAAGGAACATCATTATCCAATCTGTTGTCTGTGTACAGTTCAGAGGGGAAATTCTTGTCTTACTCAGTTCATCATTAGTATATTTTTGTCTCTCATGGGGGAGGGGGATAATGGGGAAGGTTAATATTACCTCTAGAAAATGTTGAAAAGTGTTTGAGACAGCAGCTTTGTATTAGTAAATATAGAAGAAAAGGAATGTAAGAAGAGTGAAATCACTTGGTTTTGCTTCCAGCTTGCTATTAATAGTAATTTGATAAAAATATGGGAAGCAATATAATTCACACTTTTTTCCTAAAGACTGTAGTTCTACTGATGGGGCGAAGGACTTGGATACCAAGACCTTTGCTCAATAAACTAGTATATTTGTACCACACTAGGGTTAAATTTTACTGTTATTGATTAAAAAACCAAAACCATACTACATCACTAAATAAGTATTTTGTCTGTGAGCTCAGGAAGAAGTGGTGGAAATAGAGTATGTGGAGAAATACATGGCCCCTCAGCCAGAAGAATGCATCTTCCACGATGACTGGATCAGTTCTGTTCAAGCCACGGAAGAATGGTACCACACTAAGCCAATTCTAGGTTTTGTCTTGCTTATTCGTGTTCCTTCACAGTGTGAAATGGAGTGGTATTCTCTCTTTAATAATCCCTTGGCTGGGTTTTTTCCTCCTCTTTGCTTTGTTTCTTTTTTTTTTTAACCTGTCAAGTCAGTCAGCTGCTTGCTTTTGTAAGCAGTTCACTGACAGTGACTTTAACACAGGTAGAAAGCAGCTGGAGACACTGAACACGAGATACTGCTTGTACAAATGAACAAAACAAATGCTGTTTAGTATCCATTCTCTTAAAGGAAAGCAAGTTTTCCTCATCTCTCTTTTTTGCTTAAACCCTTGACTTCCAATGTGACACCCGTTAGCAACAAATAGAACAGCATCCCTTTCTGCAGAGATTTGCCTTAAAAAAAGCCAAAGAGCCATAATTGTCTTTTTCTACTGTGTTTTCACATTCATTTTCCAATCAACTAGGAAATTCAGTAGAGGTTTGAAAATGCTTTGAGAACCTCTGGCAACATACTGCAAACAACAAATTAAGTTTTAAATTATGCAAATTATATAAGTGATCTCAGGTCTCACCTACCAGAACATGCAGTACTCTCACTGCTTGTCTTTCTGGCCTGTACTCCTGGCCTCCCAGTTGCAAGGCTTTAATGAAGCTTTCCTCTGTAGCAAAAAGATTTTTTTACTCTTTCAAGCTATATTTTTTAAACAGCTATCGTGCTAATATTTTTCCAAGCTTCTGGTTGAGGCTTTATTTCATAAAAACATTTGTTGGTCTTAAAGACAACGATGCTTTAAATGCTGTACCCCGTAGGATATTAACTGGCTGCTACGATCAGACTGCTCGGATCTGGTCCGTGGAAGGAAAATCCATGGTGACAGTAGCTGGGCATACAGAAGTAGTGAAGGATGTGGCGTGGGTGAAGCAAGGTCAGTATCTATAGCAGGGGAATAGTAGCAGTTTGATTTACTGGGGGAGAGATGTTGGCATTCCTTAACTATGAATATTTAATTATCTAAGTGTAATTGTTTCAATCTCTGTCAGTGGTGTAAGAAATGAAGTCATGGTGTGTGTAAAACAGTCCTTTCACTGTAGTGGATGTAGTTACTATAAGATGGTTGTTGTCTGCCCACCTTGCAGTCTCCCTTAGCAAATACTGCTGTACATCGTTACATTAATTGTACTTGCAGGGTGACAGGATGGAGACTGAAACACGTACAAGCTTCTGTCTAGCTGCTATTTCTTCTAGGATTAGAATAATTATTTATAAAGACTTTGGAAAGCTGAGCTGGGCGTGAGTGTCACTTTTTTCTACCTCAGATAGTTTATCGTGCCTGTTACTCAGCGCTTCCATGGACCAAACTGTCCTGCTCTGGGAGTGGAACGTGGAGAAGAACAAAGTGAAAGCCCTTCACTGCTGCAGGGGACACGCTGGCAGCGTCGAGTCCGTGGCTGTCGATTGTACGAGAACCAAAGTGAGTGGCTCCTCCTGGAAAGAAACCTTTGTGTTTTGAGATTTAGCAGCCTGTACCTCAAAGATCCTCTTTTTGTCCCTGCATGGGTATTCATCATCGTGATTTTATGACACACTGATAATTTTCCAGTCTCGTTATAAATGGTGGTTGTTGAGAATTAGGAGTGTTACATCAATGCTGAGCTATAGAATCACAGAATCATTTAGTTTGAAAAACAAGTTAAATTTTAAAGTATATTTTACTTTAAATCCATGCTAATTTTGTGCTATAATGAATTGTTTTCAAATTTGACCTAAATTTTTGCGGTGGTTTTGGTGGGAAAAAAATTTCCAGAGTACTTGGAAAAAGCAGGTGGTAAGGAGGTTCTTTCCTTTCACCCAGGAATTCAGCAGTTATGAGCACTCCCACCAAAGGTGGAGTCATTGCTCCCAGCTTGACTCAATATCAGACAGGTTAAAGTAAAACTTTTTGGTGTTGAAGGAAATAGGTATTTTGTAGATATTTTTCCTACAAAGGAAGTAAAAAGAATAATTTGATGTATGCCAATTTTGGGGGGGATTTCTTAGGAACCCAGCACTGTTATTGGTGTGTTATAACCCATTGGTTAGGTTTTCAAGCAGGTCTCTCTTCCAAGGTCTCTCTGAAACAACACGTAACAAAATGTTTCTGTTCATACAGTTCTGCAGTGGATCCTGGGATAAGATGTTAAAGATCTGGTCTGCAGGTAAGATGTAAGTTTGTAAGGCTGTACATCACTGTGCTGAGTTACTGGTTTGGTTAATTACACGATTTCAGATCTGGTTATCACCTGCATGGTGGTTGTAGGCACCATAAATATGGGGATTTGCTTAATTACTTACACGGAGGTGGAATTCAAAAACCTCTAGCTCAAGTCTGCCTGCCTTCTGTCACAGTACCTACAGATGAAGAGGATGAAATGGAAGAAGCAGCTAACAGACCACGGAAAAAGCAGAAAACTGAACAGCTGGGACTAACAAGGGTAAGATGAGCTCTAGGGTTTGTCCGGGATTTTTCTTTAGCGGTGTAGCCACAATGAATCATTTCTCTTTGCTAAAGGTGACTTTAAAACTTCTGCTGGTATGGCTCAGGCTAACCATTTTTATTTGTTGGAATAATAGATTTTTTGATGATAACTCACTCAAATCTGTCACCATTAAATTCTAGACTCCCCTGGCAACCCTCTCTGGCCACACAGAAGCCATCTCCTCTGTGCTGTGGTCAGATGCTGAAGAAATTTGCAGCGCATCATGGGACCACACCATTAAACTCTGGGATGCTGAGACTGGAGATCTCAAATCAACTTTGGTGAGATCACTGTACTCTGTCTGTAGAGTCAGCTGAAGACCAGCTCAGAGATAAAAAAAAGTTGCTTAAAATAGTAGCTCCTCTCTTAGAGTTATCATTTTCTTTACTGACAGACAGGAAACAAAGTGTTTAATTCTGTCTCCTACTCACCCCTGTGTCGACGTCTTGCATCAGGGAGCACTGACAGACATATCAGACTATGGGATCCTCGCAGCAAAGGTGAGCTAAAACATGCACGGTCTCAAAGACATTCTTCAAAATCAGAACTTTGTCCTGTTGAGAGACATCTCACAAACTTTTCTGGTCCCTCTGCTTGAAACCAGACATTTGGGGGCTTCTGTTAAATACAAAGGTTACATCTATTTTCAGTGTTCTGGTGCAAGACTTGTTTTAATTTCTTACCTAATAATTTAGAAATCTAACTGGGCTTCGGTTTTCCTTTTATTTTAAACTTACTAATGAATGTTCAACTGTGCATTTGCAGAATGAATTTTTTCTTGGTAAGGTTCAGACTTAAGCTGGTCTGATTAATGATTAAAGTGAAATAGTAGTCACTTGGACATGGCACTATATATCATAAAGAGATGGAACTATGGATATTATGACTGAGCCTACCAGATTTATTTTCATAGACACCTTTCATAGAATGGTCTGGGTTGGAAGGGACCTTAAAGATCATCTCATTCCAACCTTCCTGCCCTGGGAAGGGACTCCTTCCACTAGAGCAGATTGCTCAGAGCCCCACCCAGCCTGGCCTTGAACACATCTTACTTGCAGGCTCTGTTCAGGTACTGGAAGGCCATAAATAGTAAATAACATTTACTTGTTTAGCTTCTGTAAATCTAATCCAAAGTTCATCAGCCTATTACATGTTGTTAATAAAAGCTTTTTTTTTTTGTTTGCTTTTAAAAAAAGTCTTTGAAAAGAAAGATTAGTGACAAGAAAATACATTTTGAGAGGTTTTGGGGTGGTTTCTTTTTTGTTTGGTTGGGTTTGGGTCTTTGGGGTTTTTTCTTCCCCAAAACCTGTGTCGTTTACGTTTTTGTTCACTTTGAAGTTCACTTAACTTGAACTGCAAGCTCACTGGATTTTGTACACATCTTTAAAGTGCTGGTTTCAGCATCTGCTGACATCTGTGTTTTGTCCTCTTTCTATTCAGATGGCTCCTTGGTTCTCCTGTCTCTGACTTCTCACACAGGCTGGGTGACATCTGTGAAGTGGTCACCTACCCATGAGCATCAGCTGATCTCTGGTTCTCTGGACAACATTGTGAAGCTTTGGGACACAAGGAGGTAAAATAAACCTGTGTTTCTTGCTGCTCAAAGGCATGTAAGCTTACAGGGTGAGCTACCCCTCGTGAAATAGCAAAAGCAGTCAGAAACATTCATTGGAAACCCCTGTGGCATTTGTGAAAACCCTCTAGGTTTTGGAAGCCAACAAGGGAATGAAAGGGAGAAAAATACTTGTAGTCTACCAGAGGGCTGGAAAACACGCACAGCTGAGCAGCATCTACACATGGAAGAATGAAACTATAACAAACTCTTCCTAACAACTGATTGAATTTCAGTCTCCAAGTAGTTTGCAAGCACATGAAAAATGTTGCTGCTTTTCTCTTTGGGGATGTAGGAGAGGATAAAACTGATAGGAGAGGATAAAACTGATGTGATCGGCTCTGGAGAAAGCAGTGGAGGCATCACAGATGGTCAATGTCTGTACTCTCTCAAAGTGTTTACAACTGCTTGACCACTTCTGTTTGATAGCACTGTGATGGCATTTCTTCCTGGGACCAGTTGTTTGTCTGTGATTGCTCACCTAACTTCAAACCTGTTTTTCACCAGTTGCAAAGCCCCTCTGTATGACTTGGCTGCTCACGAAGACAAGGTTTTGTGCGTGGACTGGACAGAAGCAGGGGTAAGAGTCTGAAGAGCAAGTTACTCAATTTACGTGCATGGTGTTGAAGAAGAGAGCTAAAAGCAGCCATGGATTGTTTCCTTGTGCTCAGAGCTAGAAGAGAACAGGCAGTTGTGGTTGTGCTGTCTGGGTGGGGTCAGGCACTGCAGCCTGTCCCCACACTCTGCAAAGGCCCAGGGTGGGAGCTGAAGCTCTGGAGCATGAACTGAGCATTACAGTGATACTCCAAACAAGGGGAGACAAGAACAGCACTGCACCTCATTCAGAAAACAAATGTTCCAAGGTTCCAAATGTTCCAAGGTAGTTTTCTGCCATTGGGACTAAAGCAGGCAGTACATGTAGAAGGGGGAAACTGTATAATCCTCTCCAGCAAGCTGTTCTGCTACTGCTGTGGTACACATGTATTTAAAATGACCAAAAAGCCCCATTCTGTGAATGTTCAAGATTCTCAGTGTGGCTCCTGTTCTCAGTAAAAGTCAGGAAAAGCTTTAGCAACTTTCCTACCAAAATTTCACTTCTAATTTTGAGAGTAAGAGACAAAGTTGCTTCTGCACTTCGTTTCTGGGTTTTAGTCATGCATTAACAGTTCATTATTCACTACTGCTTTTTATAAAGGAAAGAAAAAATTGAGTCCTTAACTTTTGTGTACTTATTTTGCTTAGTTCTGATATTAATCCCAGTTTCCATCTCTCATCAGTTGTTACTGAGTGGAGGAGCAGACAACAAACTGTATTGCTACAGATACCCAGCTACAGCCTCTGATGTTGGGGCATGAAGGTCAACAGCCAGAAGACTTTTTTTTTTAAGAACAAAGATTTTTGCAGCAGTTGCTCTCTATTAACATCTCTACACAATCACCTTCTGAAGAAAGGAGGAGTTTGTTGCTCAGAGAGCTGTTCCTGGTTTTGTATTGGTAACCTGTATCCCTGTTTGTCACAGAAAAACAGCAAAGCCCAAATGGGATTAATGTGAAACAAAGCAAAGGCCATTTCCTCCCTTTTTGATGGCTTTGAATTAACATCTTTTAAATGACTATTTGTATAGCCCTTTTAATAAGAAGTAAACTGTTTGCTGATACTTACAGGAAAACTACTCACTGACTAAATTATTTTTTGAGTTTAGCTGCTTTCCATTGGAAAAAAAAAATAAAGCTTTTATCAACAGTTCATTGGTTTAGTGTGTCATTTCAGATAAAAATGAGATTTCAGCTCTCCTCAGTCTGGCTGTTGGCAGTTCTTATGATTTGGTCCTTAATTAATGAACCCAGGCTTCTCTCTAGGATGAAGACTTGGTATGTTTGCAGTGTAAATAGCACGGTCTAGAGGAACTTGACAGGTTTACTGGCAGATGAAATATTCCGTATTTTAGTAGCTCATAAATTAGAGCTGTAGATTATAAGAAAGCCAGCCTTGTTGTGTTGCAGTACAGCTAATGTGGTGTCTTGGTCCTAAAAGCAGATGTGTAGGAACAAGTGATGGATCACAAATAGAACACAGAAGAGGAAGTAATTTGTTCTTAGAAAGAACAGATACAAAAAGTTGCATCAGCTTTTAGGTTGATAGAGGATAAGCACTATTCAAACATGCTCAGTTTCCCTGCTGGTGGTTTTGCTTTGAGTTCAGCATTTAAATGAAAAAGCTGCTCCTGCAGCTCGTTAGATGACATGTTGTATGTGATGTTAAAGCAGCACACTGTTAAACTGTGTGGAAACCACACTTGAATATCCTCACCCATGTCTTGGCTTCCAATCAGTGTAAGACCTGTGCAGCACAAACAAGTCAAATGCTTGAATTAATAATTTTTCTTTGAAGAGTGAGAACTCTGACCTCCAGGTTTATAATACAGACATCTTATATATTATTATATATAGACTATATGTATAATACATATATAGTTCCAAGTAAGAAGTTTTAAGAAATATCAAAGAGCAAAACTGGTGAAAATGGCAAAGGATGGGAAGGATCTCATCCCTTTGCTCTGCAAGTGAAGTACTGCAGCTAACACATGCATCTGTCTAAAGACTCATGAATGCAAGATGAGTAACCTTAATATGGTTTTCTGGCCTTCCCAGAAAGATTTACAAAACAGTTTTTAAAAAGACCATGTCACTTAAGTGTCAGCTTATCTTAGACTAATATTATTTAGACTTAGTTGGCATTAGTTGTTTCAGTTTCAAACAGTGAAGCCATTAGATCTCCTATCACCTGTAATAAATACACAGACTACCTAAAAAGGCAGGTTTTGATGGACTGCAGCTCAAAGCAGGAGCATTTTTACACCCTCCTCTTGTTTGGAAAAGTACTGTGGCAAAAAAACAGACCAAGAAGGAACTAAGCAAACCATATTAACATGAAGTGATACCAGTGTAAGTACACTGTATTTTTGGAATGTATCTGTGTTACCACCGTCCATAAATTACCCTGAAACCAATACTTTTTACATTTGTCTGACAGTTCTTTGGATAATCTGTAATCTTAAATAAAGTGTTTTCATGAGACTCCTTTCAAACATGCAATCCTTTCGTTTAAAATGATCATGTGAAATTACAATGGTCAACACGAGTTGATTTTAAAACTGCAGAAGAGCTGAATCAAAAACACGGTAATCCAAAATCAAGGTGCTGATGGTGACTCTACTCACAGAAAATACTTTTTTTCCTCCCCTGACAACCATTTCTGCATATTCCTAGTGCCCGAGTAGCATAATACAAAACAGTAAAGAATTTTAATGTACTAATTGCTGGTTTTGCTTAAACATAAAAGTGATACTACAAGTGAGGGGAATAAAGACAACAACCAACTACTGCAAGATTGACCTACATTTGTTTTTTATCGATGGGAGGTGGGTGTAGGTTTGTTTCTGAGAGGCTGTGCAATACACATTGTTCTATCTTTGCATTCTGCACTGACACCTGGCATAAACTGTTCACTGGCACACGTGTGCTGTCCCCTGAATGGAGTGCAAACACCACCGTGCATCAAGGCACACATTACAAGCAGTAGTTGAAGCCAAGAAGGGTTCACCTGCTTGGTCCCTGGCTTCGTGTCACGCTTGCATTTTCTGTTCACGTGTTTCCTTTTATCCAGCTGGTTCTTTCAGCTTTCGTCTTGCTTTGAGCCTTTCATCTTTGCTTCTGGATGGCTGCCATCCCTTCCCTACAGCCAGCCCTGGCAGAGCACTGGTTTCTCTCTCTTGTTGGCATTTGGTTTATTTTTGTAATCTCAGCCTTCTCTCAGCTAGGAGATTGAATTAAAACCAAGGGAAGGGGGAAGGAAACACCCAACCTGAGCAGGTGTGTGTGGATAAGGTGGAATATGAGTTTGGGCCAACAGTGCAGATCCCCAGCCAGCGCTGCTCTGCCTGTCCCCTTCAACACAGAGTCCAGAGCCCAGGGTGAGGTTTGTCCTCAGTGAAGACAAACTTACTGAAGTTTAAATTAGTTTTGTATAGGCTGATAAATTTCCAGGATGAACTCAACATACTCCTCTAGATTTCAGCATGCATACCTGAGGAAACAGATCTAACCACGTATGCTTAAAGTGACTTCTACAATTGAAACAAAAATATTTCAGAGATTGGAAGGAAACACACAGAGAAAGGAATACACTTCTAATGAAAACCTCGTGTCTCGGGAGTTTTCTCCTGCATTTTCTGACATTTCTGCAACAGAAAGCACTAGATAGGCACATGCACAGATTCCCCAAAGTAAAAATACACACTTTTGTTACACTCTTAAGTTGATTTAAGTCTTGTTAACTATCAACTTGATACTTAAATGTGGATATAACTTGAAGAATTCCAGAATTTTTAAGGTTTTTCTCATTACTGAATTGATGGAGGGTACAAACTTATCTCCAAAATTGTGTGATGATAAACACGATTCTTAAAAAAGCAAACAACCCTTCCAAACAACAACAAACAAAGTCCCAAACAAGCGATGGATGTGATTTAGGCTGATCTGTTCCATGACCTCACTGAAATTTCAGCATGTGCTCTTTTCCCTTGCTGTGGGGAAGGCAAAAGGTTTTATCAGATTAAAACTTAATGAGAACTGGGTCAATACACTTCAGATTTCTACTCTCTGTCAGAATGGGGCTGCCAAGCTGGCTCTCACACACCCCAGCCCAGGGGTAAATGCAGTTTATAGATTATCACCCTGCTTGAATTTGAAAAGCACAAGGCTACAGTGACCTGCACAGATACTTGATTAGCTAACAAGTTGTAGTAGCTCACGTTGCAATTTCTATGCAAAAAAAAGCCCAATCAAGTCTGAATCACCAATTTAATTTGATGTAAGCTCATTGGCAGAGATCTCAAATTACAGGCAAAACTTGAGTTGAAAATAATGGTCATGAAAACCAATTAAAATTGTCCTGTAAATTGCATGAAATAAGTAGCTTTTAAGCTGCCAGTGAGAAGCTGGCTAAGTCTGGTCTAGGAAAGACAGCTGCTCAGTCTGGATGAGTCTATCAAGCCATCCAAATCAAGACATGTACTGTACGGAATGCTGAAAACATAACTCAAACCACAAAAATGTAAATTTCTGTACCAATTTCAATAATCATACTTGAAACTTCAAAATGTTCATTTTCCATGTCTTTGCAATCTATTCCATTGGACAATTAGCAGCCTGTGACCTACAGGGGATCTCGGTACAATTTTAAAATACTGTAGAACTGAATAAATACTGAAATAAATGCTTTGTGATTAGCACTGACACTGTCAGCCTATAATGTATAATTTAAGCAAAGAAATTTCTTTAAATATTTGAAATGACCTCTGGATGCAAACCAGAATTCACAGAAAGCTGTATGGAGAAACATGATAAACCAATTCTAGCAAAACATCCCAATAATCTATATTGCTTATCCAAAAGAGTCCCCCTCATCACACCTCCTACTGTCTATAGTCTATAAATTTAGAATAGGGAAGTACTGATCTTCAGTCAGACCACAGCTGTTCTAAACTGCATGTGAAAGACAGCTGAAATCCCTTGGAAGAGCTTTCAGGAAATGCTCAGTGAATTAATTCCTCTCCTTTAACTCTCTCTCTAGCTCAGCTCTTGAAAACTATTCAAGTCTGTTCCATGCACAGGCACAAACCAGAAGTCTCTCATGGATTTCTGCTCCCAAGACAGGTCAAAACAACAGCTGACAAAGTACAGAATGCTGGAAAGTGAGACATTCACCAAAGAATGAAGATGAGTGTGTGGTAACACCTGACGCAGAGCTGGATGTCAAATTAGTGATAAATGTATAGACCACGAGCAGAGTCAGTAAGAATTGACAGGTAGAATATGAACACATGAAAAGGGATCATTTTCCCTGCCACTAACGAGTGCTATTACTTTCAACAGGGCGGCCTCAGTCTCCTGTATCATTTGGAAAGCCCAAAAATGGTTTCAAGTGTTAGAATGACATTATTGTTTTCTGAAGCTGTTCAGCACCAGAGAGGAAGACCATCTTAAGCTGTTTTCCACTCTCGGTGGTGGGATCACCACCAAAGCTGTGCACACATCCCTGCACACACTCACATTTGGTGGAACAGCTTAGCAGATCTGGGCTCACTGCAGTAACCAAAGGGTTACCACAGAGTCTGGCAGCCAGGCTGAGAATTTAGCCATATGGACTTATTAGTTGTTGTCATCCTCCCGATTCCCAAACAAGGTACACACTCCTTTTTTAAAGTACTTGCAGCATTGAAGGCTACGGGTGACACAGGTTCCTGGTTTGTGTGATTCCAAGCCTCAGGAATCCGCTGATTGAACAGTGGATGCAAACATCCAGAACCATCTGCTCAAAACACGGATTTTGGACCAAAGTCTGAAAGGTGTGGCATGGGTGTGCACTAGTGGGAAGTGCTGTTCATACCATGATGCTCGGGATTCACAACAAACACGTTTTCTAATCTCCGCTGTTAAAGCCAGGAATTTGTTTTCTAATCTAAAGAGCACAAATTTCCATCTCTCTCCCATTCTTCTCCTCTCAGGTTTTGCATCAGCTTTAGCCCAAGTGTGGGAAGGTTTGTGCAAATTAGAAAAAACTTTATGATCTTAAAAAAAAAGAAAGGTCAATATTTGACAGAATTTCCCCGAGTTCCACTGGAGAGATCTTATCTCTCAGGTCTTAGATTGGTAGCTTGTTATTTTGGTGGATTCTGAGAATAGGATGAGGTGTTAGAATTCACTGGCAGTAGATTTTTAATGCTTGGAGTAGGAATCAAGAATGCTTTTGATGTTACACAAAAGATCTTGCTTCCATCTTACATCAACATGCAAATGGTCCTCTTGATATAAGCATAGGATGTGAAAGAATCATGGATTTAACAATCATAATGTTTTGCCTTCAGGTTTAAGAGCACACAGAGACCTTCAATTGATATTCTCTGTTGCTTCTCGGAAAACAGCACTTATCTCCTGCAGCTACAATACTAAACAAAGTGTTTCCTAGATCTAAACAGCACAAATTTGAACAGATCCTGGTTTCAGTCCACCTGCTGTAATTCCAGAGCATGTCAGTAAATACAGTGAAGCCTATCCAAATCAATGGCATTAATACAGATTTACAGAGGAGCTTACATGCAGCCTACCTGCATGTAATTCACAATAATCAGATCTTATATCTCAATGTAGCTGAAAATTCAGTCAGAACCGGCCTCCAAAAAAATAAACTACTCCATGTCAGTGAAGCCTTTTCTGACAGGAAATAAATAAGATTTGTCTTCATAGTAACTAAGCTTTGGACAGAATGGTGAGGGGGAGGAGATGATGGTTTTTCTCCCCTTCTAATCCAATCTATTTAAACAGAGGAATCAAAACAACAGATGTTTAGTGTGGTGCTGGCGCCACAGAATCCGGCATGAACTCACCGAAGATGAGGAGATGAGGAGACTACAGTTTCCCTATTTCAGTTTTCCAGTCTCTAGGCTCTGTGATTTAAATGTGCAAGTCTAAATGGTCCTGTTAAAAAGAAGCCATGACTTTTGCAAGGAGAGCAGTTTCCAAGCTGTGCACCATCCCACCATGCGCCACTCTGAACCTCTGCAGTATCTATAGGTATTGCTTGCTACATGTAAACAGAGGATTATGAGACAAATCTGACCAGATCATTCTTGAGAATAATAATATTATACTACATACCAGAGAAGTTCTGTTTTAATGAAAGAAATCTCCATTTCTAATATTTTCTCAGCCTGCTGCAGTTTAGTGCAGCAACTGCAAAGTATTTTCACTTTTGGGACGTCTGAACTGTAATCTCTTATATCTTGGCTGACATATTTGAAGGTAATAATTTTGCTTAGCTAGCTCAAGTATGGCTTTTGCCATTTCCTACCATCCTTCTATATTTATTTTTTATAACTTATGATACAACAGTTGCTTAATAGGGCTGCTATTTTAAAAAGTTAGAGAGAAACATAAGCTCTTTTTGTTTCCCTCTGAAGCAGTATCTTCTTGCCATTTACTCTCCTTATTTTGCTACCCACTCCATGTTTTAGAAGCAAAGTATCCAGTTTCTCATTCCTCATAGGAGTATCAAGACGGAGAAGGCAGAAGTCCTCCTCTTTTTAAAGAGGCCTTTAGGCTAACGCTCCAATCTAGCAGACACTCTGGGTTCCTAATGCATTGCTGCTGTATTTCTCTCCCCACACACGTTTCTAACTGCGTTGTGACAGCAGGGCCCTGGGAGCAGGCAGTATTTGCCTTTGACACCCCTTTTTGTCACTTACATTTATTCTGCATATGCCCGTGCTATCAGTTTCCCCCCAACCCTTAGAGGAATCCCCGAGCACCTGAAGAACAGGGATAAGTTAAAAGGAAGCACAGCTGATGCTCAAGTGATTGAGGAGCAGCCCTGGCTGCTGACATCACTCCTGCACCACCAGCAGGGCTCTGGGAAGAACCACTACCCACAGCCACATGTCTGCACACCAGTGGCTGAGCCACCACCCATTCCCAGGAGCTAATCCTCCCTCCTGCCTGTGCTCAGTTACCCTTGAGGAAAGGCACAGGGAGCTTGCACCACCACCCTTCTGTGACTTCTGCCTCAATTGCACTTCATCAACTCTCTACAAGTAGCACTCAGCACTTGTCAGTAGTTAAGTTCGACTCTTGTTTCTGTTCTTTTTGTTGCTGGAAAGCTTGATTGCTACGAAATAAAAGAATGCTTCTGTATTTTAAATTTTCTAGTTTTACACTCATACTGCTTATTTACATGCTTATATAATTAATAGTTTAGCTGTTTATGTCCACAAAATAATAAATCAACAACTTCCGTCTAAAAAGTGTTATTTTTTTAATGTTCCTCCATTCAAATGGCCTGTACAGATATCTACTCCTGAGTAGTGGAACACTGATGGGGACTTTATGGTACAATATACAGCAAAAAGCTTATCCTAGTTCCAGGTTCTTCTTTCTTTTCTCCTTCTTTTTAGCATTCTTATCATTTAAATAAGTACTGAATATGTAACAATAGGGATATATAATATCTCTTTCTCTCTCTAGATGTATATTTTTATATAGTGTATAACATCAGGGTACATTAAAACATTTATGGTCTCCTGAGGCAGTCACTGCTTCGGAGTGACCACTGAGAGATTAGGTTTGAGATTTCATGAAAAAATACATGAATGCTGCATTTTCACAACGAGAAGAATACAAGTTCTCTGTTAAACACTCAAGCTAATTATACTTTGCAGGGCCTATTACCAAAGCTATAATTGTAATGAAGAAAGAATTTTATAATGCTTGAAAACTTCAACAGCACATTATACTGAAAAACAGTAATTATGCATTAAAAAAGATTTTATGTCTTTCCAATTAAAAAATTAAATGCCAGCATAACAATATGTAATTGCTCATGTGCTATTCATTATAAATGATACAGTGAAAAATGACTACTAAAGTGGAAACTTTGTGGAAAAGAAATTCCCCCTCCATTATACCTTCACCTCTTAATCCTTAAAAAAAAAACCCCCAAAACCCCCACCAAAACCACTTTGGGATAGTAAAATCAATATTTTGCAGATCTACTAAGAATATTTATGGGAAATGGGTTTGAAACTAATATTTAAAATTACATTACAACTGCATAGCCTTCCCAACTGCTGCTTGCTGTTTGTAATGGGCATTTCAAGTGTTAAGCATTCAAAATTCTTTTAAAGTGCTTAACCACATATACATAAACTTATATACACAAGTGGTTTCTCATTTATTTTTAACTTTTTGCATTTTGTGTTATTTTGGGAATTATTTAGATATATACTATAATTTACATAATAAATCTATTTAGATATTATAATTTTTTTCTAAGGTTCTAAGACTTTTTTATAAGTCTCAAGACAAAGAACAGAAAATTTACCTTTATAAAATTCCTGAAACATTACTGGGAACATCTTCTTAAATCCCAGAGTTCAATTAAAGTAGAAGCCCAGCAAAACCCACCATGTTCAATAAAATGGCAAAATATTGACATTCATCTTCCTTTGTAGCATGCCTGTATATCCCTTAACCATTTGTTCTTCCCAACGCCTGTCATTTCACCCTTGTTCCGTATGAAGTCTGATATGTACAGTAATGACTCAATTTTTTAATTCACTCTTCTCCCAACCCCAGGTACCCCACATCTAAATGCAAATGTCAAAATCTGAAGGTCATCTTATGCACCTTAGCAGTTTGGACAATGTGCTGGTTCTGCCACCCTCAGAGTTCTCATGATAAAAATAGTCAATAAATTGGAATTGCTACACATTTTATTTTTCAATTTTTTTTAATATCGATATCTGAGGAAGAAAATAAACTAGGGCTCTTATCAATGTCTCAGGCAGATCACAATGCAAGTGAAGCTGGAAAATGGACAGGTGTCAAGGGCAAGGTTTTCAACTGTATTTTTTCAGTAGTCCCCATTCACTCAGTTGAATGCACTGCAGTTAATTCAATTGGAGGTACGATTGCAAGCACAGGATGCAGAGGTATTTGGAGGGGCACGTGTCAAAAGCAGAAGCCATTTCATACTTGAAGAGAAAACCACTTTGCTAAACTCTGATGTCTGTCAAGTACAAGCTTGCAGGTGTTGAAGATCTGGTGCTAAACAGGAGCTCTGCCCCTCTCTTCCCCAGCTCGTGCTGTGTGCCTGCTCTGTGTCTTGCCCACACATCCTTCTCTTGTTCAGACCGGGCTACACAAGCCCGTCAGAACAATCACCAATACAAACCCACCCAGAGAGGCACCAAATCCCAAACTCCAGCCCCAGAGGCTGACACTTGGCAAAGCCCTGTGCAGTTCCGTGGGAGGGATTCTCACTGCTCAATAAGCAGCAGCTGCTGTTACACACTCCAGCTGTTCTTGGACATGTTCAGCAACAGATTGAAGGGAAGTTCAATGCAACTGCTGGGAAGATAGACACACACCTTGTTGTCAAAAACAGATCCTTCCCCCACTTGTCCACTGCGAGTTGGCAAGAGCAGAGGAGTCGTTATTACTGTCTGACATTTTAGTTCTATTTATACTCAGAATGCTGGGAATTCCAGTTTAAAAATTTGGCATCGCCTAAGTTGGTATTTGCAGTGTTCTGATGCACTGCTGTCCACGAGCAGGCAAACGGGTTCCTGTTATTGCTGGAAATTCAGAGCTGCATTTATGGAACATGCATCTCTGCTACTTTTACACTTTGGGGCACAGAATGGCAGAAAATCAACGTTACGTGCCACCTTCTAGCTTAGCATTTATTGTTGTTCTTGCCATGTAGTAAAAAGGCAGTGAGGGGCAGCCCATGTGGGAAAGCTGAAAAATATGAAGACTAAAGTCTTAATTTTTACTATTTTGTAGTTACAGTCAGTCCACTTCTCCCACATTTCCCCAAAACATTCTGCTCATTTGGGCTCTTGCATAGTTTTACTCTTTTCAGTTCTTTTACATTCTCGTTGGCCTTTGTTTCACCTTTGGCAGGAACTACCAACATTCTGCCATAAAATCACAATATTTTTTGGTGCCCTCTGGCACAGAATAGAGAGAAGGAAGGCTGTGGATGAAAGATGAATCCCACAAGTTGTATTCCTGACAGGAGCAAGCAAAATGTAGAATTCCAAAAAGTAAACACTCAGACAGCGTACTGTCTACACTGCAGGAAGCACTGGTTGCCAACAAGTTCACCATGATTTAAGTGGATACAAAGACATGTCACCAGTAGCTAAAATACATACTAAGGTATTTATTGTATCTCAAGAGCGAGCTCAGCAAACAAAATAGAACTAAACAAATCCCCTTCACAGCTGGAGAACAAACCCCTGTTGTTCTCCATATTTGTTTTTAAAACTGAAGAATGTGCTTATCACCATGAACAAGTCACCATAAGAGAAACCTTGCAATAACTTCCTTACTCGTGTAGACACTTGCCTTCCAAATGCCTCTCCTCCATCTTCTGTCTCTCCAGCAGTTACTCTTTTAAGTGCTTTTTCTGAGCAAACAAAAGGGTGAAGGAGAACTTCTTTCTCTTCTCTGCCTGAAACACTCTCCTGCAGGATGACAGTGTAATTATATGCAAAGTGCACAGTTAAGATTCTGCAAAATAAAATGGATCCAAGCCAAAACTGCACATCTACTGCTAGGTTACCATAAAAGATTACCTTCACTCCTCAGTTTTCACTTTTAAGAAGTGAAGAGGTTAAAATTACTATTCAGTATTTCTACATTTTTCTCCAATAGATGGTCAGTGTCTGTGAAATAGACATGATCACATTATATAAGCACAAACATAGCAATAGAAATCTGTCGGACTGGGATGTAGTCTAAGTTGTTTTAAATTCACATATTCCCTAATCAGAAACTGTTGCAGGTGGTATACTGTATAATGAGAGTCAAAGACTGATCTCTTTTTGCCTTTGCACGTTCCAGCTTTCACAGGTTTAGATGCAGCTGGAGGGAAGGGTTACCAAATCTGAGTCTGAGAAGCCAAAGGGGCGCAGGCCAGAAGGTGAACCTGCTTTAAGGCACTCACTGTACCCGTTGTCACATCCCTGTCAGGCTATCAGGTATCTGCTGTACCCACACCCCTCCTGCTCACCTGCCTTTGCCAATTCCCCACGACTGAGCATGCATCTTCCCATGGTAGGCATGGACCCGACGCCTTTGTCTGTCTGCCTGTGGGAATGACCTCTCCTGAACTGCAGTCTCGCACAGTTTACTCATCTTTTTCAATCAAAGAGAGCAAATGTAACTTTAGTATTTAAAATTTTATTTTCAACTGGAAACATAAAATATGAAGAATTCTGCAGAGCCTTCTGGGCAGCAACACAAGGAAAGGCTAAACCCTAATTCCTTGTCTTCCTCCAAGCAAATAGATTCTGTGCTCATTCACCATTGAATACTCCAATTATCCTTCTATCCAAAAACTACATGCACGAGTACCTGGACATGAGAACTGCATGCTCAGTAGTGAGTTTTCCAGTTTTAGAATATGTGAAGCTTTATGAAGAAATGGCTGTAAGACTGGATTGTATTTTTCAAGCTTGAGATGTCATACACTTTTTTTAAAGTTAATCGAGTAGGAAGCCAATTGTTTGAGATCCACATACTGTAGAACCAGACAGTTAAACAACACACAAGTAGCAGCCAGCTTTAAACTGGCTGTGAATTCTCTGCCTCCCTTAGTAACCTTTCTGAGATTCTGTGAAACAGCTCAGCTCATGTCCAAAGCCCTTGAACAGCCTGTGGACTCCCATCCGTATCACTCTGTTGCAAAGAGGCAAATTTCTTTTATACTGAGAGAGTGGCTTTCTTACAGAGGCAAAGTTTCGGGAAAGGAGAATGATGAATTCAGCACACTCAAGGTCATTCCCATGGTCATTTGCCAATGTATACAGAAATGCAGAACATTTACTCTCCTTCTCCCTTACTTTTTCCTCTTTTAAATCTCTCTGGCCATATTGTTTATTAAAATTCCATCTATAAAAGTATTTTTATGGAATTAAGAAATCCGATGAAATTAGTACATGGCTCTACAGCACTGTAACTTAGAGAATGGAATCTTCTTAAGTGTGACCAAAATTTTGGCATACCATCATCTTCCTGAGGAAATACAAACAGTCCCAGTGCTATGAAGTATAACCAGAATTTCCATAAGAGTTTCTAAACACATTACTGAAACTATTTTTCCAAGCAGAAACTTGAGAGAACATCATCATTACACATCGTGCACTGGAAGAATCAATACATTGGAGAGATGGAACAATAGGTCAATGTGTTCTTTCTTTCTCAAGAAAGACTTTTCCCTAGCCATTACAGAAGTCTCCCTTAAGCAACCCCAGTGAAGAATGTGGAGCGAAGAAAGATGACATTTCCAGAAATATCAGTAAGCAACAAGCACAAAAAATAAACTGCACTCTAGAAGAATCATAAACATTCTGTACATGTTTCATTAGAAAGGAAATAGCTGCTTCCCAGAATTCTTGAAAAAAAAACCCCTCAACTAAAAAAAGACTAACTCTAATCATCTTCTTCAACTTGCAGTCTTTCATTTCTTTTGCACATTCTACAGTGACACACATTTTACAGTGCGTCTAATCTTTTACCTGGATAACTGAATTACCAGGAACAGGAAAGTTAACCCTTCGATTATTAAACACTTGAAACACCTAAGACAGTTTTCCTGTAGATCGAATGCTGGAGTTTAAAGGTCCAGGACCATGGTGATGGGGTCATGAATGATTGCTGTTTATCTTGGACCACCTCACCCACAGTGCCAAGCAGTTCCCTCTGTGCACAAGGCTCACATCTCCAGCCCTTAAAACTGCAAGCCCACAACTTCATCATCCTCTCCAAAGTGCAACTCCAACTGTCAGGGTTTGCAGCACATCAGAGGTGACCACCCCAGTGCTGGCGATGTGGCACTGGGGTAGAGTTGGCACACACCAGAAATTGGCTCTGTTTTCACCTGATCCCCATTTGGGAGGAAGGCAAAGAAAACAGTTTTGTTTTTATTCAGATTTCAATAGCAGCTGTCGGAAAGCTGCTCAGCAGTTTGGAATGTCAGAAGTAGTCTCTTTGGAGCTGGATTAGAGGGAGATGGAGACAGCCAAGAGCACTAAGCAGATAGTCGTGTAACCATGGAGTAAAACTTACTGCATATTCACAGATAGAAAGAACCTATTCTCTGTCACATACAGCTCACCCTCAAATCTTGCAAGCAAGGCCTAAACTAAACCTATTCTTTAGGCTTGTCTAATCTACTTTGACTAAATAACTGTATAAGATGTATTGGTACAAGAACTCTAAAAATAAATCTGCCAGCCTTATTGGAGGGGAAGCTACAATGTCTGCAAGCCAACAAAAATAACAATTTTGCATTCTACTCACAGTTCAGGAAAAATATTCATGTTTGCCAAATAAAAAAACCGACAGAACTGATGGGAACGGAAAATATTTTTATGCTGAAAGAGGATATTACAAACAATGGAGATTCAAAGTCAAATGTCTCTTTATCCTTCTTAAAGGAACTTTCTGAAATACAACACCCAATTTTTGCAAGAATTATGTAACCTTTAAACAATACTTCTCCAAATACTTTGTCATCTAACTTTTATATAATTATTTAACAAATTACGATGGAGCTGACCCACCCATGCATACACATTTGAGAATTTCTTCTGGCCTCCTGGCTTTAATTTTCAGCCCTTCTGGCACTACTGAAAAAACTGAAAAAGAGCTGAAAATCTCAGGCCTACTCCTATTTCAGAAGTTATTCCAGAAGGTCAATGAAGAAACAATGTGCAGATAAGCAAGCCTGATGACTCTCAGATTTAAGCCCAGAAAAACTGTCTGTAACACCTGTACTCAAAACTACTTTTTGACATTTCTCACTATTATTCTTCAGAAGAGAGGGTAGGTGGAACAGCTTTTCCATGAGATCAGCCTAAATATACACCCTAGGGCTGATCCAGACAGCATCTAGAAGTACCTGCGGAAGGATCCCTGTTTTGAGGTCACTTGGTCTGTTCAGCCTGGAGAAGAGGACACTGAGGGGAGACCTCACTGCAGTCACAACTTCCCTGTGAGGGGAAGAGGAGGGGCAGACACGGATCTCTTCTGTGTGGTGACCAGTGACAGGACCCGAGGGAACGGCCTGAAGTTGTGTCAGGGGAGGTTTAGGTTGGATATTACAAAAAGGTTCTTCACCCAGAGGGTGTTTTGAAAAGGCTTCCCAGGGAAGTGGTCCCAGCACCAAGCCTGACAGAGTTCAGGAAGCGTTTGTCACATGCACAGGGGATGACTCTTGGGGATGGTGCTGTGCAGGGCCAGCAGTTGGACTCAGTGACCATTGTGGTCCCTTCCAACTCTGGATATTCTATGATCCTACAAAAATCATCATTCATCTCCCCTATCTGAGATGGTTTGAAAAACCCAACCCTTCTGTACTGAAACATGTTACCATCGTTAATATTTTCCACACAAAGTGCTGCAAGAGGAAAAGGAGGAGGGAATGTTTCAGCCTGCAGGACCAGGAACCACCCAGCCTAAGATGGTAGCACACATTCTCAAATGCTTCCCAGTCAGAGGCACGTGCACGATAATCTCCTGCAAAAGAGAGGAACAGCTGGCTAATCCTAACGTCCTAACACAATGTTAGGATGAATCAAACCAGCTACAGCTTTAAAAGCCCCAATACAGCTACAGAGAGGAAAAGCTCTGCTCTGCCCTCTGTATAGTGGCCAACAAGCTTGTTCTACGCCACTTGCAGAATCAGTTACTCCAAAGCATGAAAAAATTTCTGCAGACCCTGGACTTTCAAATGAGAACATGCACTCATTTAAGAAATGCCAATTGAAATCTAGCAGCAGCCAAATGAAAACTTCACTACTTATAGAAATTAATTTTTCATCTTGAAAGTAGGTTATGATACAGTTATCTGAATAAGTTTACACATAAAGACATTACATCCCACTGTCCTACTTTACACATTGGTAAGTTTTGCAAGAGAGAAGACAACTAGAAAACCAAAGGAAGTAAAATTCTGTTGTGTTTTGGCAACTAGAAGATCGAAAGAATACAATTAATCAATTCTCAATATATCAGGATAATATTCTGGGAATCTGGATCCCTTACTAAGTCCTGATTCTTTCAGCATTGAAGAGATCAGCCAGCAAAGTGAAAATACATTCTTAAGTATTGGGTTCAGAATTTTACAATTTGAATGCACACTCTTTGAACATACATTTTAAAATACTCATCCGAGTTGCTCTTACTAGACAAAGATAATAAGAATCAGAAATAGGCTTGGACTGAGTAGATTAAACTGAATTCTTGGAGACTTTCCAGTAAATCCACTAAAAAAATTTCATTTAAAAATGTAGGTGCAATTGTCTTGTATGTAATAAATACAGTTCTAGTGTTCCTCGAATCTGTATCAGTACTTCGGCCAAACAAAAAGTAAGAACGATCCTCTCCAATACTTACAATAATCACAGGTCTTGTAAAACATGTTTTTAAATGTAAAATATGTAGTGTTCAGCACTACAATAAAATCAGAAAGAGATAATAGCTGATGCAGTTAATAATATCTGCTGGGGCATTATTTCCTTCAGCTGCTCAGAGGAAGGACAAAATTCAAACAACTGGAATAAGTACTAATTTATAATAACTGAACAACTGCAGGGTAGCCTGTGCCTTGTACTGAGTCTAACAGCTCATATTTTACAGCATCTTAAGCTTGTAGTTGACATCCAATTCACTACTTCCCAAAAAGTCATTAGCAAAAGCGGTAACATCTGAATTTGCAATGGAAAAATGAATCAACATATGACCTCTAGTCCTACTGATCTTTTAGGCTCCCACAAATTCATTTTTCTCTCTTTCAGAGGTCAACCACATTTTGCACTTCCCAGTGAAAGCACTACACTACGATGTTAGACAGCAGTACTACACTCTTGGCTCAGGGAGAGAATTTGTTCTTTACTTTGCATGCTTTAAGTCCCACTACTGCCAGAAAATGTGCCAGTAAGAGAAGGGAAAAAGGTAACATAAACACTCTTATCACACAGTATTTGACACTGGCTGTGCCCAGTCTCATGTAATGGAACTCATGCTGAAGGATGGAGAAAACGTTCAAGCAGAGTGCGTTCTATTGGATTATGAAATATTTTTTGTAAGAAACACCAAGTTTGTACTTTATTAAGACCCCAATTCCAGGTGACCTGAAACATTCTTTGAGTTGCATTCAACATGTGAAGCAGCTCAACCTACCACTTCATTGCATGTACCAATCAATTCAAGTTAGGCCAGCACTTCTAGCTTGTTGAGACAAGAACGCACTTCAGTTACTTTTTGTTTGTCTACAGATACACCCTGAGATCAATTTAAAGATTTTATTATTTAAAAAGGTCTTATTGTATTTAATGACAAACATTATCTTTTTTTTCTAGCTGTTTAGAATAGTATCAAAACTGTATCAACATAGTTCAGTGTTTTTGCAGATCTCGATCTCCTTTCAAACCCAGATGCCACTGGATATTCAGCAGATGAATTGCTTAACGCTTAGATAGTTATCCTGTGTGCAAATATTGACAGTATTCTACTAGAGAGGTCTTTAAAACAGACTAATTTCATTTTACTATTACAAAAAGTGTTTAACATCCTGCTACAGACGCACACCATCATCTGGCATGATGGTGGACATTTAAGTTCCAAGAAGAACAGCATTAAAGGATCCTACTACGAGTTTTAAGAGAAAAATTGGTCTCTAACACCTTGGGTTTGGGACATTTTGGAGCTGTCTGAAAGCCTATTAAATTGGTATGATTCAATGCAGATAAGATTTGATTTGTGATGCATCACAGAGGATGAAAAGGGGAGGGGAACTAGATCTAGCTAATTATTTTTTATCCCATGGCTTTCTAAAAATAAAATCCCGGGGGTTACCAGGCAAATACTAGTTCCAGGAAAATACTCCAGGGCATACAAAGGATTCTTTTTAATTGTTCTATCTTCAAGGAAATCACATGCTTACAACTCACACCTGAGACAGCAAAACTGTATTTGGGACATAGAAGTGGATGTGATGATGGTATCATATCCCAACCCTGAGAAAACCATGAATTTTGGTTTTTCACAGAATCATATAACAGCTTTGGTTGGAAGGGACCTTAAATATCATCTTGCTCCAACCCCCCTGCAGTGGGCAGGGACACCTTTCACTAGACCAGGTTGCTCAAAGCCCCATCCAATGTGACTTCCAGGGATGGGGCATCCACAGCTTCTCAGGGCACTTTGAAAGCTTTAGAATTGTTCTGCTGACTATCTGCAATCTCCCAGGACCTTCTCTGGCAACAAAGGTGAGACTGAGCACAGGTTCCCGTGATTTCCACTGCAGTTAGAAGACAAACACAGTATGCCAAAAAAGAGGCATGGTTGAAATCTTGATATTTCCAAAGAAACACACAAAACACCCATCTAGGTGGGTGTAGGCCAGGATGTAGCCCTTTTATGAATTTGCCCATGAGACGCCTCTGCCTTAACTTGCAATTAAGTTTTTGCAGCACCAAAACCAGCATCAACCCTTTGAGGGTTTCAGTAAGCCCAAGGCCGTGGAGAATTACACTGCAGGACACAGTCTGAAGATTTTTTTTTTAGTTTATGCAGACTCGAGCTGCTCTTGCATTTCTGATCCTGTCATTTCTGACTGCACAGCAGTGGGTCTTAAAAGCTATTTGGACTGGGATTGTGGCTCTAAAAAGAGATGTATGGAACTACTGAAAGTGCTATGAAAGAAAAGAACAGATATGTAGGCAATACACCTTTAAACAAACAATGCCACTGCACACACATTTGTGAAACATGCTTTTTGAGCAGCTGCATTTGATGCTGTCCAGAGATTGCAGCTTAAGATCAGAATCAGCCTGTACTGTGACTCCTGAACTCGGGGACCTGCTGCTGTCCATGAGTTGGGCTCACTGCGTGGATGCATGTGGGTGATTCGGGATGGCAGCTGTTACACACCCGCAGGAGAATGCTGCCATCCATCCTACTCTTGGAGCAAGGACTGCTCCCTGCAGTTTTGATTTTAAGAAATTTGTTGGAACTTAGCAAACATCTCCCAGAAACCTGAAGATGACTTTATGGGCTGAAGACACTGCTTACAACTTGAATCAAAAGTCATCACAAAAATATCATTTTCTATGTGAGGAAAGGGAATTGTTCCATTGAAACTGCAGGAACGTGCTACAAAACAACCTCTTAACGAGGTATAAAATATCTATAATTCACAAAAGCTTGAGAATACCTAAAAAAAACACCCCAGAACAACCCTAGACCAAACTGCTCTATTTAAACAGGAAATAGAAACAAAAGCTTCATCTCAAGAGAGAAGTAACTCAAATTGTAAACCAAATTCTGCTGTAGCCCTTCATCTATTCTACACAGCACCTGACTACATCTTGCAGCTGAGCAGTGCTTCTATCATTTCCGTATATAGAAAAATATTTTTCAGACATGATTAAAATCTTGCAAAAGCCACACAAAATACTTGGGCTAGGCCAAGACATACCTTCTTTGTTAATTTGTCCAGTACGAGATGCTGTAGGTCAAGTTCTGTCCTAACTTGTAATTAACTTCAGAGATTTGGAAAGATGAAGGGCAAAGAGAACACATTCTTACCTGCTGCCTGCCTGACACACACAGCCAGATTAATTCTGGCAGTCCTCACTGTTCAGCTACTTGCAGTGGACACCCACTGGCAGGAAACAGAGAAACCTCCCTAAAAGCCATTTCCATTGACAGTGAAATTAGTGTTTACAGTGAAACAGTGTTTGCAGTGGTCAGCTACACATCTGTAGCTGGAAAAGGCATCCACAACAAACTCTGCAAACAGTTTCTTAATCAACAGCTTAATCACAGCAGTCACACACCCATGCTCATAAGTGTAAGAATTAAGGAACAGTGTTCTACTTTGCTTGCAGTAATGAGGTTTTAATCTACTACTGAATTTTTTTCTTTACTACAGGCAAAGTCACCACAATGTGGAATTGCTCTTGACCACAGACATGCTCCTACGTCAATGCAAGCATCGGTTCCGGGGCCATGGCCCAGGTTACATGAAACAGGGCTCTGTAAACAGACAGTGCAGGAGGAGGCGGATCAGGCTTGTTTGGCAGGAGGAAGACTTGAAAAAAGGGTATATGCAGTGGTGATGAATCCAGCCTCTTCCAAGTGCGGGAGAACTTCACCTAAATTATCTTCTCCATCCTATTCTACCTTATGCTTGCAGTACACAGCACTTAACCAGTACGTGTCTGGCAGAGAACAGTGCTGCTGTAAATGCTGTATACAGATGACATAGCGTTAGACAGTAGCACTTCAATCGTTTTGAAGTCTGGGTGAGATGACTATCTTATACAATTTCCAAATGCAGAGTGGAGAGCCAGGAGGAGGCAAAAGGACAAGGGAATATGATAAAACACGAGAAGCCTTGGCTTACCACTTCTATAGTAATTTGCTATGCAGTCAGACCTGACTCCAAGAAAAAACTGAGATAACCAGACTGCTAGGAGGATTTCTCAGGTATCCCTTACAGTCCAAAGGAAAAAAATGAGCAGCTATTTAACTGAGGAACGTAACTGCTCATAATGAAAACAGTGAATCAAGAATTGGAAAACTGTCATTGCTCACCACAGAGTTGCTCTTTCCATTCTCTTTGTCTTCACAGATGATCTTCATCAGCTTCTTAATGTCTCTTGAAGTTTACCTATATGCAATGCAAGGTGTGAAGATGTTTTGAACAGCAGACGCATTTACAGTAAATCATCCTTACATGCACGAAACCATAAATACCAGATTTCTAATCAGTGGTGAACAAATCGTTTCATGGAGAATGAGGTCACAGCCTATTTAATAAAGAATCAGATCCTGCTCATCTGGAGACAGGCAAACTGAATGGATAAAAAAGACTAAAATGTGAGAAAGCATCAAATACTCCAGACTTCATTGGCTGTGAATTTCTTTTACATTTCAGCCAAGTAGTTTCCTAGTTAGGTGCAAATTGACCCATGGACTCTGGCTGTGAAATGCACAATACTGAGAACTTGATTCTGATGTCACATTTATTGGTCCAAGCTTTTTCACCACTGGAAAAGCAGAAGCTAGCCCTGCCTTGAGGGGTACACATTAGTAATCCTTCAGTTCTTCAAGATTCCAAGAAATCTACCTCTCCATTCTGGAATGAAACATAGCTGACAATGATTTTCCAGAAGGGGAATCGCTCCAAGCCTTTTAGACAAATTAAGACCAAAATTTAATAGAAGAGCTAGCAAAAAATCCCCAAACCAAATAATTTATCTAGTTCACCACTTCTAGTTTAAAGAATTTTTGGCTCCAAATTCTGCTCATGAAGAAGGATGCTTGTTTTGAGTAAACAGACACACGTAGAACATGAGACTATTGAGACTATTTCAGCCTAAGTGCCTCCCCAGGTAGGCTTCAGCAGCTGCATTCCACTGAACAGCAGCATGAACCTACCAGCAGGAATCCAGGGCTTTTCCTCAGTCCTGTTCTCGTACCTTCACTCCCAGGAGAACACACGCTGAATCCTTCAGTTTCCAAAATCCAGGACTTAAGGCACCTTCCCCTAAGAGTGGAATTGTGTCCTCGGGAACTGACCAAACTTACTGCAGATGAAGACAGGGAAAGGCAAAACTTTCAGGACTGTTCTCCAGGATGCACTGGAGGAATGAGGGCATGGATTAAATAAAGATTTCCATCCTGATGAATTCTTTCCAAAAGGGTTTAAAAAGTGCTTATTTTATTTGTAGTAAATGCCCACTACCCTCAGGGTAAATGCTCAGGCAAATCTTCAGACTGTGAGAACACAAAAAACCCCTTGCTACTAAAAATAAATCCAAGATTAGCCCATAGCTCGAAGTGACAACTTTTTATTTTAGGCAAAAACAAAAAAAAGGCCAAAAACATTCCGCTATTGCAGTTTGTAAAATTTTCACTGTTTTCCGTAGAAACAGTTCACAAGTCAGAATGCAATATTCAAATAACATTGTGCAAAATTGTACTGGCATAACTACACATAGCAAAAAGACTAGTGTAAATCAAGAATTCCATTGAAATTAGTTGAGCTGCTCCAGTTTTACAACAGTGTACATCACCTCAGAATAGGCCCTTTTTTGCAGAACATCCCTGGAATTCCTCTTGCTTACAAAAATCGCTTCACATGCAACAAGTAACCTATCAGTACAACATAAGCAAGAACATCTCCACAAGTTATCACAGTGTAACAGAGGAAAACATATCAGCCAATTTCATACAAAGGCAAATCTAATGGCAGTTTTGAACATCCCTTGACTGCTACCCTCAAAAATTGCACATTTCAATAAATGAAATAATTTAGAATGAAGCCAAGCTACGTTCTTAACTATCAGTACATTGACAATTAGGATGGATGATGTGTTCGGAAGGGGTTTGTTTTCTTTTTTTTTAGCTTAGCAGATTTTCCAAAGAGAGTTGTTTCAAAAGAAGTTTGTGTAAGAAATGTTAACTTGCAGTGTTATCAGGCCAAGTCCTCTTCTGCTATTCAGACAGACCTGTCAACACTATAGAAGTCTCTGTAGTCAAATACACATCCCAATGAAGGACTCTTAAACAAAGACCATACCTTAAGTATTTACTGATGACATGCAATGAAACCAAGCAAGCAGTAACAGGACTCCATTCACGTTTGGAGCATTCAGAAAGAGACCGGTTCAGCTGGGGTACAGGACTGGAATTTCACAGAACACTTGGGAATAGTTAAAATTCTCTCCCCACTTGACGTGCAAAGTAACAGTTTCCAAACAACGCATCCAAGTCATTCTTTGTATAACCAGAACGCTAAGAGCGGAACTGATTTCCAGAGCTGCTGAATGCTCACAGACTCACATCGAGAAAATACACAGGTACATCTTGCAGTGATTGGTCACTTTGTTTTCCTGTATACCCATATTCAGGAAAACAATTCTGTAAGAACTCTTTGATCACAGTAAAACCAATTGTTCCCCAGTGCTTTTCACCTCCCTTGGTTATGAAGAGCACACCTTCTATTGCCTTTCCTAAGAGCAAACATTTTTGGTTTAACATATATCAACCCGGCTCAGGTCTAAGTCATCTGATGAAGGGCACACACAAACTATGGAATTACATGGAGAAAGCACAGTCCTGATATTCTGGAGTGTTTGGGTGCTTTTATTTCCTTTTTCCTAATCTCATGAGGACAAGTAAGAGCAACACACAAGCTTTGCTTTGGAGATACATGTAAGTGTGCGTCAGTTCTGGAAGAGAACAGCTCTGCAAGTCTGTGTATAGGAAAAAAATAATAAAAGGTTCTCAGAAATACCAGCCCTGCCTCCAACCATAGAGATAAAAGCAGCAGACCTATGCAGACTGTATGTGTGCATGCACACAACGAGCCAAGCGGAAATCAAGATACCCAAGAAGTCACCCTGCATCAATGATCTCTGTAACTGCAAGTCTCTGGTGACTCCCTATGCATCCTCCTTTGCCCTCTCAGCTTGATGGAGAAGCTGTCAAGTGCTCAGCAAGGAAACATTTAGCAAGGAAATATGGACGACACTGGCAATGAGTTTCTGTGAAGATTTCAGTCAGCATTTCAGAGATGGCGGGGAGAAAGAACAGATAATACATCAGCAAGGAATTACTGTGGCACCACTGAATTCTCTTAAACTCAAACAACAAGAAGTTAGGCCTGAGGCAGAGGAAAGGTTAATGGATATGACTTTGTTTCCTTCTTCCCAAAAAGCTCAGCTTCAGTGTTTTTCAACAGTCTCAGACTCTGAATTCCAGGAAACTGTATTTCAGAACAAATCAAAAAATAGCCCTGAGACTAAACATACTTTATAAGAGCTGCTATTGCTTTACGTAAGTCAAACACAGCAATCGTTTACCTCCACAGAAAGCAATATTTAATTTTCACTCCCTTTTTCCTCATTTGGGATACGTACCTGAAACCAAGAATTTATTTTCAAGATTTATGTACTTAAGCACATCTGTTACTTTTCCGAGTACTTAAATGCTACAGGATTATGGCACCAAGCAAGGAAGGAACAGCTGATGCAGGTCAAACTTTACCAAAGGAGCCCTCTACCCTTGTGCCTTGAGTTTTTGAAAAAACTATTCCAATAATCATAGCTGTCACCACGGACTTCATTACAATGAACTCCTTCCTTGTGATTTAAGTAGAATTTACAACTGGAGTAACATCATTTATTATATCTCAAAATCAACGGTCAGCGTTATTGAACACAACCACCAGCCTTTACGTGTGGCTAGAAGTGTAAAATACCAAGAAAACAAGAATATCAAGTGTGTCAAGTTGTGCATAAAAAATAGACCTTTACTTTATCTTAAGCTACAAAGTAGGCAATCAAGGAACTGACTAGGTCTATGCATAGTTAGGATTTTAAGCCAAAAGAATTTGAACTCTTTCAGTAAAACTGTGCTTGTGTAATGCACAGGTCAGCTCCCCAAAAAAATGAACATCGCACTCTATACATAAAAGAATTCTTTAAAAGCTCCATGCACTCTCAAAGCTATTTGCAAATCGATTTAAATAGTTCAGCTAACAGCTATGCTATGGCACAAGACAGCACATAAAAAATTTAAGGCTAATTTTTGTCTGCACACATCGAAGCTGGTCTCAGAACAAGAGCTGTCATATTTTCTTAATTCTGAGTCTTTAGTGCGGATTCATAATAAAGTTGAGCTGCCACAGCAATAGTAGAGTTGTCCTGCATATAAAAAAGACTGAATGTTGTCCTGAATGCAGTTATTTTATAAAAAGCAAAAACTTCACACATTTACATTTGGTTTTTATCAGAGCAGCTCACTAATTTGTACAGTACATTGTCCAATAACATACAAGGTAAACTACCAGAGAGATACTCGAAGTACTACAACAACAGGTGCAAAAGAAAGTCCTAGGGTAAGAAAGCCCACTGCTATTTGGAAGAGTCACACTGTGATGAAAACAAACATCAGAATGCATTTTGGTGAAGTCAGTTAAGTGTCAAGGCTGTAATAAAGGCTATTTGTTAACTTTAGCCCTTCGGTTCTTAACCATTCAGTTAAGATCTCCTAATAAAGCACTAGGCAGTTTGGCAACAATGAAGAAGTTCTTTACATGCTACTGTTACAGAAGTAGAAAACAGACTTAAAAGCACTTCCTTCACCTGAATATGATCTGGATCCAGTCACACCAGGTTTAAACAAACCTATCTAAAGCAGTAAATTTTAGGCTTCAAATTGCACTGGAGTGTTTCAGAAGAAACAAATTAATATCCACAATGCCTAGAAAAGAACTATCAACTGGCGGAATTACACAAGTTTGATGCACAAAGCTGCTTATTTTAAAACTCTGTTCCTCAACAACTTCAGGTGACTGACAATGTCAGCACATATCAAAACTGTTACTTCAAAACAATCCTGTCCACTTTCATGGGAAGATAGATAGTTAACCAAATTATGCTTGTTTGCTAATTTAACAGGTGTAATACTTTAATACTTCCTGGTACAATCTTCATTTACTGATTTTTTTTCGCGTAATGTTTTAAGAAGACTATAAATAGAGAACTTGCACATTCTAGTATGATTTACACTTACTTGCTGAATAAAGTACACTGCGATCATAGTAACTAATACAGGACTTAAAGGAACAGCAAATATGCATCAAAATTACGGTTATCATCTGCACACATACGCAGGGGTTTTTTTCTCTCAAACGAAATGTTTGCAAGCAAATTCAGCATATTAAGCACTGAACAAGACTGTTGTATTTGCAGTATCATCTTTAAATAGTTGCCATTATGAGGAGACCTGAGAATACAACTGATCCATGGAAGCCATGTAGATGGAAGTTGTGTATGTGCAAGCCAGCGAGACCTGCTTGCGTGTAACAGACCAATATTCAGACCCAGAGACTGCCCACAATGACACTTACTTTGAAATTACTGAATCTAACTCTGTTAAAGAGATACAAGATCAACTGGTTTTGTAAGTGATTATGACACCGGTATTCAGGTCATTGCAGTTTTCTGCATATCTATAATTGTATTAACTCAAACCCAAGTAAAGCACTCCAGGAACACACGAGAAACCTCAGTGAAGCTCCTGAACACTTCCTGTTTGCAGTTGCCTTTCCCCCCATTTCTGCCTTTTACTGTAATTTCAAAGCAACCATTAACTGCCACATTATCAGGACACACCAAGCATCAAAAAAATCCTCTGTTTTACATGCCAGCCTAAGCTGCTAGTCAAAAAGAGAGAATGTATCTGCTGCTGTAAACTTCTGCATAACAGATATCATGCCTGACAAACCATCACCTTCAACAGACACACAAACACCACTATGACAAAGGGAGGAAACCATGCACAGGTATTTCAGTATTATGTGGCCAGGGTCTATAATACAGTGATGAGTCACGTCAGAGCAACTTTGTACCAAGAGTGATTAATGATCCAGGCTGACTCATAAGGAGCTAAGCAAGCCCGTAAGAGCCAAGTATTTTCTGGAAGAAAGAATACCGAGGAAGAGGATAACATGTTTTTTTCCCCACATCTGCACAAAAATTCTATGGACAAGTAGAACAATACCAGGGCAAGTGCTTTAAAATGCAATTTTCCAGCCAATAAACCAACACTAGTAGGAATTCTGTGAAGGAAGGAGTTTTAAGAATGTGACTTACCAGAAGCACAAATTTTCGATATAAAAAAAATGTACACTATATACTAACACTGTTTTTGCATACTCTTCTGTTTTAAAAGTTTCAAACATATTAACTTGTCTTGCTTTGTTTAGGTCTGAGGCTGTTCAGCAAGGTCACGTAATTCGAGACTGCCGTAATAGTTCAGCAATCCTTTGGTCCCAACAGCTGTAAGCCAGCCAAGTATAAAAGAACCTTCCCTACCAAAGGAAAAAAAAAAAAAAGGGGTAGGGGGATCATCACCAGGAGACACCATCTGCTACAAACCAGAAAAGGCAAAATTTTGTTACAAAATACACATTTTCATACAAAAGACATCTTGCAAAACCATCCGATTGCCCCTCCCTCTGCAGATTACAATGGTAAATGGGATCAGCTGGCTGGTCTTGAGACTTGTTTAAATGGGGAAAAAAAGTCAGAGGACACACACCATCACAACAACTGGTCCTTTAAATGGCAAAGGATTATGACAGTCTTTGTTTTCACCAGTGTTTAAAAAAGCAGGAGAGAAACAGAACCAGAGTCTTCAAAAGCAGAAAGTGCAACAGCATATCAGCTGCTGCATCCTCCTGAACTTCTCAATGTGCTACCAAACTGTCAATTATACAAACAGTTCGATTATGGCCGTGCCATAAATTGTTAAAACAATGCGTGTGTGTGATCAGAAAGGTCCGGTCAACTGGTTCCATTTTCTTCCCAGTAGTTGCCCAGAAGAACGTCAAGACAATCTAAATTATTCTTCAGCTTCCTCAATACATCCTGACTGCTGGAGCAGAGAGGTCTGTGGCATTACTGTACTTGTTCCACGAGAGATCCTGTCTTGATCTGTGTTTGTAGTCAAGGAGGCCATAGAAATGGGCTGTAACAAACCAGGCGACATGCTGGAGGAGACAGTCAGGCTGTGTGTAGTGCCCTTAAGTGTGAGATCCTGTGTGGGAAGAAGCGGCTTGAGGATGCTGACAAGACAGAAAGCAGAGCCACTTTTCGGAATGAAATTCACTTTGTTCTTGTCAGGGCAATAGAAGGCTGGAATTTCATGCAATGGCTTTGGCCTAGAAATAAAATACACACAATAGTTTTATGGAACAATCAAATTCTGCCAATGGCAGGGATGTATTGCTGAACACATCATCAGAAACAAGTCGAGGTTTCAATTTGAAGTATTTCAGCTACTCAATAATGCCTTAATGACACTCACAGCACACAGCAAATGACAAGATGGTTTAAACTGCTTGTTTACGTGTGCTGCAAGGCAACAGCATGTTCTTAGGGCAGGCTGTTTCCAAACCTAAGGAACCCAACCAACTTCATGCTTGATCACAAACCCTGCCCGTGAACTAGCAACATTCAATATATGAGAAAGTATTTTTCAATTGTGTTCTCCAGGAACTTTCACAGCCCAACCAGTTCTGTCCCACATACAGCAAGCCCTGTGAAAGAAAGGTGGCATACCAATGACCCCAATATTGCATATCTCTAAGGGGTTCATGATAATCGGGGGTTCCCCTTTTCTATACTTTTCCCTTCTTTGCATGTTCACGAGTGTGCCCCGACTCTCCGCAGAAGATGAACCCATCTTACTGAAAACTCAATGCAGAGAGTAAAATGTAGTTTTCATTATCAAGTACCTATAACCTGGGAAGGAAGTGTGGAACACGTATTTAGATCCTGACTTGCAGTTTTGCCATTTCAGCATAGAACTCAGCCCAAGACATGCTTTAAGAAAAACAGAGCTGGAATGGAAATCATGGATAGCTTAGGAACGCCTTCTGTGTTCACTTCTAACACAGCAATGTAAAATCTACTTACAGTAGCCAAATTCTGCTTTAAGACAGAACTACAGAAATCTGCTTTAAAGTCTCTCTTTACTGCTTGAAAATAGTCATCAGAAATTTTTACTCACTTTTTGTTATTGCCAGCATTGTCCTTTAGCCTATAACCTCCCCCTCCCTTCCTTGTGTTTGTAAAAGATAGCCATGTGCACATCCGTCTTTGTTTTACTAAGCCAAGCAAGCCAATCTTCCAGTATACTCTTATAGAGATACTCTATTCTGAAAAGTAATTCTGTTCATGAAATAGGGTACATCTCCATGCTAGTTGACTCTCCCAAATGTCCAGAAAATTCAACCCTACTTGTAAATTTTCCTCCCAAATGAAAGCCCTGTATAGGATTTTCAAATAGAAATTATGTTAAACAAAGGTTGAGCTTTAAATAGTTACACTCATGTATTCCACATACACATGGAATTCAAGTAACAGATGTGAAAAGATTTTTTTTTTCATGAGATTGCAGTGTCTGAGAACTGCCATAGCTAGGTAAAAAACTTCTGTAGAAACCTGCTTCACTCTACAGCAGAGCAGTCCTACAGTTACACAGCAAGGGCTTCCAAAAAGAAATGCAAATGCAAGTCAAACTGCAATAGAACATGTTCCTGTAGCAAGTGAATCCTATCTAATCTGTTGGTAACACAGTGCACACACGCTAAAATAGAGACAGGTAACTTACTGTAACCCTTCCCACATTGCTATGGGACAGGCTGTAGACACCTCTCAAAATCCATTTGCACAGGTCAACCAAGCTCATTTTTTTTAACTAACATTTATACTAGATGGCATTCTTGAGATAATATAGGCATAAGAGAATTGTAACTAATCTATACTCCTTGTGTGACAAGATGGAATTTTTGACTGTAGGTTAAGATTCTTGCATACAAGTGACCTAAGGGTATAAAAACTCTGATAATAATAACAAAACATAACCTCCCAGAATGTTCCCAAATGACAAAAGTTGGCTTTTTCAGAACAATCAAAGCATCAAATACTCAGGGTGAAATTCACTCCTCTGTCACTAGAAGTATCATAACTACATTGATTTAGCTGAAAAGAATATGGTCTTCAGAGTCTAGGTTACCGGATGTGCCTATCGCCTGCACTACAGGTTGTTGTTTGATAGATCTCTCTCTATATGATTATTTGAGTTCCTCTCCCACTATCTGCCAGGTAAGAGACAGTCCTCTCAAATTATGCTGGTTTTGAAAAAACATCTCTCAAGATTTTAACACAAAATTCCAGCAGTAAAATACATACATATATGCCAGTATATATTCACACCAAAAAACAGAGATCAGACTGTTAGCATGGCTTTAGCAACTGGACTAATAACTTCTATCTGACACAAAATCAATAAAGCAACAATTAATCTGATTGTTAGATATTATTTCTTATGTAGCAAAGGATCAACTTACAAGTTCTCCTCAAAGACTTTCACCTTTTCACAGCCCTCAGGAGGTTCACGCTTGAACATGTAGCTGTTGTTGGGTTTTGGCGAGGTAGCGTATTTTGGCAAGGGAGAATTATTCCCATTTTCTGCAGGAACAGAGTTTCTCATTAGTTAAATGTGTCACACTATAAAAAAAATCACAAGAGCTACCTTTAAAATGCTCCCTGAATTTAAATCCACCTCATCACCAATGTTACAAAATTAAAAAACATTTTCATTTGCTTTCCAGCCTTCATTCGCAAATAAGCTTTCTTATCTCAATTCCTTTATTTCTTTCTATTTCTTCCTTATAACATTTTCAGGCTCCTCTGCAATCTCTCACCATTCCTGGACATTTTCAATTTGTAACTGCAAACCTAAATCTACAGTTCTGTGCTGTCATCATCTACCCAAAGAAAACAGGCAGAAGCCATATTCCTTAAAAAAACAGAACAGGTTTATGCTGAATTATAAAATTCTCTTAGGATCTCTCAAAATACTTCAGATAGAAAAAGAATAATTAAATAAATCCTAAACACTTAAACTTTTATGAGTGTGTGTATGAAATGCTGTAAGGTTGCCCACTTTGTCCAAGATCATAAAAAATACCAAACACAAGCAAAAGGATTACTGTGCTGTTTCACCTGATACTGTAGATTCTTGCTTCCTCAACCTGCTTAAAATACTTGGAAGAATCTATTATTTAAAAACAAAAGCTTTTCAGGAAGCACATTCCTCAGCCACATCTATCCAGCTTTAATTAACATGTGCACACAGTACTTGGAGCAATTTGGAAAAAAGCAGATCACGTACAAAAAAACCCCACGTGCTACTGTTTCTCCATGGATACAGGGAACAAACCCTCTCTTACCTATGTGGTTATGAACACCACGTAAGCTCAGCATTGTTGAGCTTTCAAAGTGGCACAGTACCTTTATCTCTGGAATCACCAAGCAGATCATCTACAGAACATGGACTTTCTTCGCTGCCCTCATTGCAGATGGTAAGAAATGAGGTGGGAGACACCGACTGGGAGCGGCTGCTGTTGTTACTGCCCTTGTCCGCCCCACCGGGTGTTTGGGTATCGATGCTGCGAGTGCTGCTGCTGCGCTGCACCAATGGAGGCGGGGCACGGTGCCCGTCCGGAATATCTTGAGGCTGTTAAAAATTAAAGGTATCAGACAGCTGCTCTTGTCTGGGTAGCAATTCCTTTAAGTCCAGTAATGGTGAGGGTCTTTTTGGGTTTCATAAAACCATTTGAGGTAGAAAACTTTATTCATTACAGCAACTCCAGAAGAAAATAAAATGTCAGTTTCAGAAACTAAGGACAACAGTTCTTAAGATTTCACATCATCACAGAATTCCTGAGGCTGGAAGAAACCTCTTGAGATTATCAAGTTCAACATCTCTGCTCAAGCAGAGTCAGGTAGAACAGTGTGTCAAGGACTCTGTCCAGTCAAGTTTTTAATATTTCCACAGACAGTGATTCCACAACTTCTCAGGACAACTTGCTCTGGTTTTGCACACCCTCATGCATCAAAAAAACCCCCAAAAAAATAACATTTTAAAATTTAAGCCCACTGCCCCTTGCCCCATCACTGGGCACTACTGAGAAGAGACCAGCTCCCTCCATTTCCGCACATGAGATATTTATACACATTGATAAGGTCCCCCGGAGCTGTCTCTCCTCAAGGGTGAACACTCCCATCTCCCTCAGCTTCTCCTCATATCAAAGACATTCTGGTTCCTTAATCATCTTCACAGTTTGTATTTCTGATACCTTATTACTAAATTCACTTCTAAAAACCATTAAAAGAAAAATGAACATTAAAAACGGGCAAATTATGGTTCACCTGGGATAGGGACAGTTCAGCACGGGCAGAAAAGAGTTACTACAAAAACTCTGAAAACAGACCTTTTGCTTCTTCCCGTTTTACTGAGGTTTCTTATTTAGAGGAAAATGTTCAGATTAAAGCTTTAACTCTTTCCTTCCTCTTGCTTTGCAAGAGACTTTTCAACTAACCTTATTAAAGAAAATAATAAATGGAAATATAAATAAAATTAATGTCAGGCAAATTTAATTCAAAAACAGTGCAAAATAAAGTTTATGACTTAATCTCAAAGCAAAACCAAAATAATTATATAGAGCAATCATGGTGGCAGATACATACAACGAGTTGTTCCTCTTTGTCTCCTGTCTCCTTAATTATTATCTCAATCTCCTGATTCAATCCTTCTACGCTGTTTCGGAACCGTGATCCCGTTGATTTGGTAATAGGTATCACAGGAACGAGAGCACTCTTTGGGATCGGAGCCTAAAGAACCAGAGACAATGACAAAGCAATGTAGATTTACTTACAAGACAAAGCTACTATTCCTACCCAACAGTGATCCTTGAAACAGAACACATCTACACCTCAGTATCAAGGATTTACATGAAACCGTAGTGATTGTGTTCAAATGGATCCTTTAACTGAAGACAGACATCCTGAATTTTGTTTCAAATCCAATTTCTAGCAGGAAAAGCTATATAACCAAGTCTCAAAATCTCCCTTGATAGGGTCTCTCTTTAGCTCGACATAGCTTTACAAGTGAAAATTTAACAGTAAACATCATTTAAATGTAAGTAATTTTGAAGCCTTTAAAATACATTCACATTTCTCCTAAAGTGAGCGATACCACAATGTCACACCACTCATTGTTGGATTTACCACTTGTAACCTCATTAAAATTGTATTTTAATGGAAGTCTGTGGCCATCTGCAACAACATGACACATGCAGAAGGAAAATTATTTCACAAATGCAAGATGGCATTATGTTAGAAATTAAGACCAACATTATTAACTGTATTAAGCCAGAATAAAAGGTTGACAGAACAACTTAGGGAGACTTCCACAAAAAGAATAAAATCCCAAACCCAAATGTCAGTACTTAGTTGCTTCAGAATGAATATTAACATTTTAAAAATCCAGTGTTTCAAAATATGCACAAAACCTTCATTCTCAGAAAACACATTGCTGAAGTTTCCCAAAGCTGCCTTTGGCACACCACAACTTCTTGAGATTTCCCAGTCTCTCCATTAGCACCCACTCTCCTGTTAAAAAAGCCTCACTACTACCAGAATATTAGAAGATTCTGCCCTCGTTAAGCAGGGCTGTACTACAGGCAATATAATACTTCCTGCAAACATTTAGTTCAACTCCAAGAACAGCACAACACACTTAAGTCACAGTAGAATTCCCATGTAAAATTCCTGGACTCTACAGCCTAGTGTGCCATGATTGAGAGCAACTCCTCTACTGACTGAAGGACCAGCATTATCTGGTCTTCAAAGTGTATTTTTGTCAGGGGGTTTTATTTTAATTTTTCCTTTAAGTAACAAGACAACATAGACAGACACCACACCATTTTAATTTCCTGTGTACGTTCTCAAAAACCACACAAAGCTTGTCTGGCAAAAAAACTACCTCAGAAAAATTCATGTAAACAAGACATTTTAAGTGCAGATCATAATGGAGACTTCTTGTCACAATCACAAATCTCTACAGCAGCAAAATTCATGAATTACATTGGTTCTGCTTTCCTGAAACATTAGGTTAGCCATAAAAAAAACCCCAAAAAAAACCAACTGAAAAAAAAAACTTGCACAAGAACTACAAAAGCTTCTGTTCAGGAAATGCTTGTCACTCTGTTTCTGTCAACAGAAACTAAACATTCTCATAATGGCCAAGCTTGTAAAGAGCTTCAAAAGTCTTGCCTGAAGATGAAAAAAAACCACTGAAGAAGAGCAAAAAAATGTCTGAGAAAGCAACACTGCTAATTCTGTTCCAAGCAAGGCCTTGGATCAACAATCCAGTAAACTAATGCAGGTTAATATTCAGTCATAATACAGGTATATCAGCACAAGTTCAGGCACTAAAGACTGTTTATGCACCCAGTTATTCAATATACACATCCTTAGGACAAACTGAACTTGTTAAAAAGTACACTTTAAGATTTCAGCAGCAGTTAGTAAAATGTGGGAATTCTTCACCTTTTAAATGTGACTGCCTACCACAAAAATTCTTAGGTTCATGCTACTATTTGAAGAGCTCAAAGTAGATTCAGTAGAGTTCAATATAGTTCAGTACAGCATGTTTCACTTCCAAGAAAAATAATATTCTGTACATGACTGAGGATGATTTCTTAGCCCAAAGTGCCTTAGGGTGGAAAAGGAAGGAGGTATAGTGACACGGGTAGAACAATCAGCCTCAAAACAAGAAACTTTTTATTAGAAATACTGCCTTCACAGAGGTCTGCATGGAGCTGGGCCCTGACATGCAGGAATAGGGCACCAACCTTTACTACTCATCTGAATACCTGGGAACGTTCACAATGAGGCAAGGTGCCAAACACAGGGTAACAATTACTGTGCTCACATCGTAACACACTGGCAGGGAGTTTTCATGCAGGACAGTTAAGAGTTCTGAAACTTACAGGTATGACAAACTCATGAGCTAGGAAACAGGGGTGATGAAAAATCGAAATTGTTCACAGGCATTTCAAGAAAAATGCTCTAAGCTCTTCCAATTTTTCACAAGTAACAAAACTTTAAACAGAATCCCAGGACGTGTGATGTTTTTACATCAAGCCACCTCTAGGTTGAACGGTAATTCTACTCTAAAAATGAAATGTTCCACCTAGTGAGGTGGTAAGAGTGACACCAAAAAACCCAAACCCCCAACACTGCGAACTGCATGCAGTTGTCTCAATATTAGCATCAATCAATTGGTCAGACATTTGGGACACATGGTTCCCAGGATCATGAAAGGAGCAGGGGCCTTGATGGTTCATAGTGTCAAACAGAAATGCAGTATCAGCCAAGAGCACTGAGGACAAAAACGTTATGTTGGAAGAAATAATCCATTTATTCTTCCATCTGGTTTCAGTTCTGGCCTCGATCCTAGTTTCTCCATTATACCAACACTGAGAATATAGAAAGATCCCATTGTTTTGGCTCCTGTTTACAGGTTTAGTACCATCCAATTAATTCAAAATGTTCTCAGAAGCATCCTGAGATCACCTGAGGAGGCTATGACCTTACTGCAAACTCCTCTTCCAGTTAAGAGAGACAGAAAAGAACATTTCTGGCATAATGAAAAAAACCACAGAAACAAAAAATATTCATTTGCTCTGAAAAAAGGCTGTAGTCAGCAGCAAGGACTTGATCAAGGTCCTCACCAACTATTTTCTGATTCTGAGCAGAGGGTCAGGAACAGCTGACAAGCTTATTCTATAGAGACTATGTGGATTTCTTTCTTCACACAAAAATCATATTAGAAAGAAGCACAAATAAACAATCAATTAGAAGCTTAGTTGGCAAGAACCACTAAAAATTCTGGTAAAATTCAAGAACTGTGGTTAAGTTTAAGCAGGGAAGAAAAGAGGAAATAAATCCACTGAAATTTCTTCTTTTAACTAGAAGAGCATGCCATTTTCCAAATGTTAAACAGAGTTTACCCATTCTCTGTGAAGGAACTACTGGCACGACTTCCTAACACTTTTTCTCACCTTGTCAGGAATCCAACTCCTTGACCTCAGAAATCTTTACATGACCCTTTAGAGTCAACAAACACAAAAGTTTCCTTCAAGCTAGCAATGAGAAAAAAAGATTTCTAAATATTCTAATTACTAAATTCTGGTTTCTGCACAGTCCTTCCCACAAATCCTGAAGGAACTGAGGTGCTGCCAGAAATTCGAGTTTAGCAGTACTCAAAAAAAAAAAGAGAAAATCTAGGAACTTTGCCCTCAATGCCTACAGTTACAGATTTTCACTCTGAGTTAAAAAACAGCTGCTAAATGTCATTAATCTAAACTCTTCACTTACTCTTTTAATCCTTCTTTAACTTCTTCCCTTCACAAGTAGCTTGACACAGCTGGCACAAAATTCACCAAGAAAAACATTTTGTTTTGTAACACAGTCCTGGAAAAGCTGCTTTGCTTCAGTTTATATTTTATACTTTGTTTCACAAGCCCAAAAACTAATTATCCATTGCACAATATTTTATTTACATACTATAAAATTTGGCAGAATGTAAAGTCATCCATACCAGCACCAAAATAATAACATAATTAGGATTAAAAAAAAAATTACATACATAATTTAGGGGGGGGTATTTTTCAGAATAGCATTATCACTGTTCATTTTTTAAAATTAAAACCTACTAAGATTATCTACACTAAAGTGGCAATACCTCAGCATTCAGACACCCACAGGTTTGCAGAATGCCAAGCAAACCTGTTAAAATCCATGTAATTCTCCAGTGTACTAGAGGGCCTACACCAAAAGCTCCTCAGTATAGTTTTGGGTTGAAAATGTCCTCAAGTTCTACAAATTTGGATAAAACAGCTTAATCAAGTATGTTGGTCCATCTTTTGTTTCGTTTTTTTTCTAGCCAACAGTTTGACATATTTCATGTGTTGATTTTCAACCCCCCTAGAAAGGGGTTGGGTCGTTTATTTGTCTTTCTTCGTTCATAATTTTGGACTGTTCTGACTCCAGCAGTCAGTAAAATCAGCAGCACAGCACACTGCACCCGCACTTCAGTAATCTCTAAATTGTTATATCAAAAAATGTAATTCTAAAAAAAATCCTAAATACTTCCAGTAGCAGAGAATTCAAACTACCAACAAACTGAATTCAAGAGGCACGTAAATCCTGAAAAGTCATGACTCCTAACTAAAGGTCCTACAGCAGGGATAAGAAGTTAGGGTCTGAGACAAAAGATGCTAATGACTTTCATACAAAGTAAGAGTTAAGAAGAACAGAAATTCAAAACACTATTCTATTTTCTTATTTTCAGTCTTGAAGAGTAACACATTCACTCAGACACCTGACTTTACCTACGAAAGAACCTGGCCTAAAGTATTGCCAGAAGGACGGAATGACAGAAATGAAACTTTTTATTAACTGTTGTCAAATTATGATATTTATTGGAACAATTAATGGCATTTCAGGAGTAATTGGGAATTCGATTAGATTTTCAGAGGAGCGTCACAGCTGAAGTACTTTCTCAATTCACAACATGACAGTTTCCTAGTTTCTTTCAACTACATTGCCTTGCCAAGGCTATCGTGAGGGATTTGTTCCTTTTGTAACTGTTAAAAAAACCTGTGTGCATCAAATATACATTCATGAGATATCAGTAGGGAGAGAAAAAAAAAAAGTTTCCTGCTAAAAAAATGACCAAACTTTTCTATTGGTTTTCTTAAAGTTACTCAACCAAAACACACTTGAAAAAGGATCTGTGTTTCTAACAGCCTATAATTTTTTTACACCTGTTATCAATTGAGCTAAAAATAATACACCTCTGTCAACCTGACCTCATTAGAAGCCTTGAGATAAAACTGAAACTGCACACAGAACATGTGGTGGCCTAACCATCAAAATTTTTGTAGAAGGGATTATTACTTTAAGTCTCAAGGCATGATAAATGACAGGGGGGAAAAAAAAAATCTTAAAAAGGCTAAATGAAGTCCTGTCGTGCATGAACACTTAAATAAATAATCTCATGGAATAGCCTTTTGTCAGGTAAGCTCTCTAAATCTCATCACAGTATTAGACAAGTGTTTGGCAAGACAACAAAATGTGCTCTGAAAAGCTACTTTTTATTTGAGTACACAGTTTTACCAGCAGTTTGCTCCATGCCATATTCTTCATGCAAAGTCATAATTGTTACAGCAACATGTAATGAAGAAGATGATCTATAGTTTTAGATTAAACTTTTCTCTCATCCTTTTGCAGAATGTACTTTAAAAATCTTGCTTTAAGGAAGGATTTAACTATCTGAAATTATTTGAAAGTGGGAGTTCAAAGCCAGCTCACCCAAGCAACAAAAAGATATGGGCCCCCATTCACTCAAGCAGTCAAAAGAAAGAGCTCTGTTTCATAGAATTCACCTATAACTACACCATATTTAGCAGCCTGTGGTATTTCTAAGTTCCCTCTAAGACAAATCACAACCTTGAAAGGAGCTAAAAGTAGTATTAGCGACCCAACAGGGCCGAAAAGCACACAGCCTTACCTGACTGTGGTTAATGGCTGCATGGTTCCCATGAAAAGGAGACTGTCTTTCCTTGTCACGATGATGCCTGCTGCTGTGTTTGCTTCTCTGCAGCTGCTGACGCAATTTTGCAATCTAACATAGGAAAAACTCATATTAGATTTCAACAGGTGTATTCAGGTACACATAATTTAATCAATTTATCCTATCACTTAGTTTAAATTATTTACTACCACAACATTCATAATTATTGCCAGCACTAAATTATACTCAGGTTCTTGCAAATCCAATACATTAGCTACCAGTTCAGCTGACGCTCAGAAGACACCTCTGCAGGTTTAGCAAAAGAGCTTGAAATACATAAAGTTTGAAAGTAGTGTGGTCATTGCTGTTATTTCCTTCTTTGATGAAAAAAATGTCACCTGCATTTAACATCTTCTTTCCAACATATTCAGATTAAAAATATCGATAGACCTGCATTGTTATATTAAATCAATATAAAATGAAAAGCCATTTCATATTTTTTAGAAGCCCACCATCTGTATAATTAAACAAAGTAGCAAAATATTCCTGCCTTCCTGAAGGATCGTGGTATCAGTGCATACCAAAAAACCATTTAATCCAAAGGTATTTCTGACCTCCTTGAGTTGTTCATTGCTGCCCCATGATGATGAACGTTTGTGTGAGCTTCTCTTCTTTTCTAAATACTCTTCAGCCCAGGCACTTTCTGTCTGTAGGAAGATGATTACAGGATTAATTAAAAAAGGTAATTGCTACTTTCTGGCAGAATATTTCGAGACAAATTAGAAAAGGGAACATTTAAGATATGCTAGATTCAGAACTGAAAGTGAACAACAGTAACCAACTAGAAGCCTTTCTCACAGGTAAAGTACAAAAAAGCAGAGTGAAACCGTATAAATAACAAAACCCAAACCCACAACTTTCAGACCCACTGTAATACAGGAATGTGCTGGTTTCCCTTCCAAATGACTGAGCATAAGGTAACATTCACATGTACCACAAGCTGCCAGAGAGCTCTGAAGAACCAGTGTGACAGTGCTGAACTGGGGGGAGATGGCACATTTCATTTCCTGCACAGATGCTGACCTTGTTATTTCTGACGCATTAGCAAGGGTGGCTTGGTGTAAACGCTGTGAAAGCCTGCACCAGCACAGCTTCAAAATCACGTTCTTGCTCTCAAGAATGAGAAAAAGGAAAGCAAAGCATTTAAACACCACTAGAGCTATTGCAAAGTAGGGAATTAATTTAATAATGCCTCAAAGGGTCCCGGGTTCACAGTTGCCCCAGGCCAAGCAGAAAGTAACACAGATAATACCAAGCTGGTTTCACTAAACCAACAGAGCCATTAGTGTTTAATAAAAAATCTCACAAACATACTGTGGTGAAAGAGCTCTGAGAAATGCAAAGTATCATTAAGACACACTGTATTTCAGGTAAGAAAATGCACAGGCAAGCCTGTGATAATACTGCATGCTTTATGGGCAGTTTGTATTCAAACCTAGCCAGCTCCAGGAATGTCTGCAAAAGCAGTGAACTGTAAAGGCTCTGAGAAGACAGATAGTAACATCTATCAGGAACCTCTGGGAAGTCACAGGAAATACACCTAATGAAGCAAGGGGAAGGATTTCTGGAAGCAGCTTACCCACTGAAACAGACAGCAAATTCCTTGAAGTTCACTGTTGCCACCATGCAGTTCTTAGCACACAGTGATGATCTAGCTAACCTCATTTTCTGGATATCTCACCTTCCCCTATAGAGAAGAACTTTGATTGCCTCTAAGTCTTCACATCTACAGCGCGCAGTGGTTGTTCTCACATGTGAGACTGGCAGCTTGCAGAAGCCACATGCTGACCTTTCCTACCCCAGCTGCACTTGCATCACAGAAACTCAAGTCTTTTGTGGTATTCATCCCTATTTTGCAGGGAATATGGAGCCTTAACTCCAAATATACAGGTTGCAACCCCACCAGTTTCAGTTACAGACACAAGTTTCATATAAATGAAACCTTCACTATCAGTACTTTTTAATCTTCATCATTCTAAATCAGAAACTAACTAGGACAAATCTGAATAATAAAGTTAGTACGGTTGCTTTGAAATTCCTATTTCATAGCAAAATCAGAATCCATTACAATCTGTTTTTCTAGAAAAGCACTCGCTGATCTTCATCATAAAATAGAATAATTGATAACCCCCATTCCCAAGTACCATTCTTTGTCTAGTCAATTCTCAAATGTCAGTCAGGAGTACCATCCTATCCTCTAGCTCCTGGAGCAGTAAGCTTTAGCTACTAATTCTAGCTTCCCAACTCAGCACAACCATTACGCTTGCCTACAGGAGAATAATTAACACTCCAATTAGTCTTTGCCTTTAATTTATATTCAAGACTTTGACTCAAGAATTATTTAACAAATTAATATCTGATTCATTTTAAAGCATTAAAGTTGCTTTGATGCTCGTCCTTAAAACAAATAGTTAGAAATCTTTTCAGATTAAACTATAGGAAACCTGTACATCAAGACAGAGATGCAATACTTTAGCAAGCCTCCTCCTACTTATTCCCCATATTTTGTTTATAATACTTATTATCAAGAAATAGGCCAAGTAACCAATAGGCAAAGTGGGATTTATATTTCTCTAGGTTCTTAAAGCACTACTACTTGCTTATTAGTTGTTACCATTCACAACATCCTCCCCTCTTTCTAGAATTACAAAGAAATTAGTTTAAGGCTAAGTTTGTTACAGAGAGCAGAATGCCTCAGGAAAAAAAAGTCTTAAGAGGCAAAAACTTTGCAGTCAAAATAAATTATTTAAGAATTAAAAAAAATACAAAGTAATCGTCTCATTTTAACTCATAAGACAAACAGGTTTCATTTAAAGCAAAAAGACAAGATTACTAACACCTGTTTTATGAGCACTTAAAACAACATGCACAGGAATGGATTCTAGCCAGACCCTTGGATGCTCAATAATACACCTACTCATCATCCAACAAATATTGTTCAGGTACATAATTCAGTCTAGTTTTATAGACAGCTTTCATCGAAATACTCAATTGAAGGAGGAGTCTGATAGAGAGACAGTCTCTGCACGACCTGGGATCTCTTACACAGTTCTCAGCTATGACCCATGGGCATCTCCAGAAAGGCCTGCAAGCTGAAGTGTGCCACTAATTGCTGTCTGCTTCCTGAATGACTCTACTCCTTATGCCATAGCTCCACAGAATCAAGATACCCTGCTTACTCAACTTGAAAACCTTTTACACCTTCGTAAATTCAAGTCCTGTTCTCTAAAGGCTTGAAATCAGAACACACACATTTCATGTCAGACTTCGTGAAATCTGAAGTTACACACTGGAACCAGAGTATCTCATAAGTGAAACTTCACCCAAATATGACATTTTTGCAAAAGCTGAACAATACAAATGGGCAGCCTGTATTATCTTGGGAAGCTAACTATTGTAAGTCACATTTTAAATTTGTCCCTAGCTCCAGTGGTTGCTCTCAGGCCCACCAGAAGATTAAAAGCAACAATATCTCATCAGTGTCATATCAACATCAGCTTTGGACATACAGATGTATGTCTATAGCCCTACATTTTCTACTGGTTCGATAAATTTTAAGTTAGGAAGTGCAAACAGATCATTCTAGCTCTCTCAGAAATACACTACCATAAATCACCACTAAATGTACTCATTCTGCAGAAATCTCTAATGCCCTTTTACAGTCCTCCCATTAACCTTTCAAATATATTTCCTCTTATATACAAAAGCCCCACTACCACAGCAGTTAGATGTGTCAGAATTGGGAGAAAAAGGCAAAAGAAAAATGCAAGCCAAAAAGGATGATATCTGGCAAACACAGACATTATAAAAGCCAACCATGATTCAGATTATATCAAAACTAAACTGAACGAGATCAACCGAACATAGCAAACACTTTGGCAGCGGTACAGAAATATAATTATTTTGAAAAAAGTATTATACCAAGAAATCAAATATGAATATAAATTGTTAGGACACCCATAGGGGTTTAAGTTCTGCCCTTTAATGATGTCTTTTAATAGCTAAGCATGAACAGCCATTCCTTGTATATCACATACCTTCCTTCATCCTCCTCCTCTTACTTTAACATGCTTACTTTTTTCACCCTGTCTTCTAACCATTTTTCCAATTCATTTCCCTGCACAGAAAACTTGCTCCTCAGCTGTCCTTTCTTCTTCACCAGTTCCTAATTCCACCTCATCCACATGGGCATATTTCCCTACAAAACACCTTCCTTCTCTACTGACCCACTCTCACCCACAAAAGGCTGTGGATCTGGAAAAGGCCCCACAGTAACACTGCAGAGCTCATCGGCTCAGCACCCTACCCGTCCTTAGACACTGAAACTATGTAGACACATTTCTGCTACTGTTACCAAACCTAACAGGGGTTCGAACACAAGGATGTCCCACGTGCTATGAGGTCCTCTTCCAACTGCATCTTGCTTATGTTCTTTGGAATAAGTGGAGACTTCTTGTTGAAACCATGTTCCAGGAACAGGGATTTACAATCTGATGCATTTGCCTCTTTCTTTCACTCTGCATGTTAGAGAAAGCCACTGCCAGACTGCACCCACAGAAGGAGAAATGAAACACTGGGATATTTTAAGGAACAATCCATCTTGAACCACTTCTGCATACAGAAGGGATGTCATGTAACAACGTTCCCTTTAAAGGGGAATGCCAAAACAAACGTCACGCTTCAGTCAATTGTTTGTTGTTTCCGTTTATACAGGTGGCACAGGACTGAACCTTTAAAGCTTGTGAAATCTTCTTAAGCAGTTGATGTTTATTGGCAAATCATGTGCTTTTTTGATACTTTCCGGTTGAGCTACATTTCAACACCATTCACAGTTCAGTGAGGCAGTTCTTCAATGCATATAACTCTATACTTGGCACATAAAACCCAAGTGAACATTATGGGGCTTTTACAATTAGAGGATGAAGAGTTGGAGACAGACATACATATAAGGATACATCACTAAGTTCTCTGTAAAAATTTAAAGTAAACAGTACTTAATTCCAGTGCTATCTAGTGTACTGCACACTGTAAGAACAATGAGAACACAGATGCACAATGCACTAGTGATTTCCTGAGGCAAGAAGGAAGTGGAACACCTAAAAGATACTACAGTTCTCAGCCTTTACTTAAAGAATGCAAATAATTCACACACGCAATAGCAAAGGTAGGATTCCTGCAATTTGAAAGTGAATAGAAACTCTCGAGCAAGAAAGCTAAAGTGAATGTTTGCAAGGGAAAAGCTTCTTACATTTGAATCCCGTCTTCACACTTAAATACTCCAAAGACAAAAAACTCTGTCCTACCTGTGTGGCTTTGTCTCTCATACAGGGAGCAGCTTGTCCATGATTATCACGAGGCCACTGTCCAGCAAGGTACGGAGCAGCGAGCGTATCCAGTGAAGACGTCCGGCGAACAATACTGGAAGGGCTTGATGAAGGTGGTCTTGATTTGTCTGGTAGAGCAAGAACATTTGATTACAGAGAAATCAAGACAGAGTGCTTATCCATTTTAATAGTCTACAAGAAATCATATCAAATTGGAACTATGCTGTTAAGTATACAACAAGATCCTTCTAATATGGAAATTAAGTTTGCTTTTCCAGGCTCTATTCGGTTCGAATAAGCTTGAAATCTGTTTTTATGGTTTCCTTAAAAACATCCTTATGTCACAAATGTTGCCTTAGTGTTTGCACACCACTATTTACTCCTTTAAAAGTCTAAGAGTCATTTGATTCTTAAATGATGAAGGTGTAGAAGAAATCAAAACAGCAATGTTTAGGCATACATGAAGGTTAATGAAGAAAAACTGCGTTGAACTTTTTCAATTTAAGGCTGAGTTTACAGTTCATCCCACTAGCCCTTCACCCACTTTACTTCAAGGGACACTATAAACCAGCACGTTCTAATCACCCAGCACACAATATATGGCATAACCCTTAGATTCAGAAGTCAACTTTCATAAGGTAATGATTTACATTTCACAAGCTAATTGAGACATCTCCTCCCTTTACAGGCTACTTGGTAACCACATCCATATTTGCCTGGTGCTGTATCTTCTGCAACGCCTCATGTGCGGTGTTTATATTGGTACCCTATTTTAGAACTATTTAGATATGAAGAGGAATCCTTACTAAGAAATGGTAAATACAACAACCATAGGAAATAATACGAGAAGGAAGAATATGATTAAAAATAAAAATTTGTATCTATCCCACCCGTCAATGATGTCTTAAATAAAGTGGCAGTAAAAGACCACACTGCAAGCTATGAAGAATAAACACTGAAGAAAGTTTCCTCAAAACAGAAACTGAGGTTGTTAAATTTAAGAGATCAATAAGCAGCAAAGACCCGGGGTTTAGATATACATACATGCTCACACATTTTGAGATGTAAAATGCAAATCCTGAGATCACAATGATCTAAGCTTACTATCAACTCATCTATTCCCCACAAAAAGAATTTCAATTATACTTGAAAGAACTGTGCATTAATCTTACCTATAATGAATAGAAAGTCCTAAAATACATGGCTAGAACACAGCAAGCATGCTTCAGAAATTAGAGGCTTTATAAAAGGGCACTGGAAAAACTCAGCCATGTGTCCTCCCTCACTGTGCCTTGGGATGAATTCTGCACTAAAAGTATCATAAACTCATTTACATTTACAAAGGAAATTGTGCCTGATTAGTGTCTGACTGCTAGTCAGAAAATAAAACCACTGACATCAAAAGTCCAAAATTCAATTTCTAAGCTGTTGCAATCTATTAAAAATACATATGATAAATACTAATAAAACTTGTTAGGTATAGATTTCAGTGGAGTGGACAGCACCTAAGTCTAGTGACGTTCTACACTAAATGGCCTCATGCGAATTTATTAGAAAAGTACACAGTAAAAATGTGGGAAATATTTCAATTCAACTACAAGGAAACAATTATTAGCACTATAATCAGCCCCTCTTGCACAAAGCAGTCAGGAAACCTCATCTGGTTTATTATTTCTACAAGCACCAACAATGATACAACCTTACTACTGAGCTCACAGCAGATTTGCTCTCAGGGTGTAGCAGCAAATATGTTTTGGAGTTTGCACTTAAGACTCCCATGTAAAAGAAATTCTCTGACTACTACTATCACCACTCAGCACACTGAAGGGTCTGTTTGTATCAGAAGATTTCAAAATGATTCCTTTTGTGTGTACTATAGGACAACGTGGCATGCTAACACAACGCGTCATTCCTTTAAAATTATGCTTGCTTCCAAAGTTAAATCAAACATGTTATTTGTCTTAGAATTAGCTGCCATATTCTCCCTGTTTGTTTTTCTTCTCAGTTATCATTCTTCCTCTTCAAGAAGCTTCTCTCTTTTTACCAAGGGGAAACAGAAAGGATGTGAAAAAAAATTATGAATCAGGAAGTGTACGTAGTCAGCCACATCATCTGCAAAGCCACTGCAGCAGACAGCTTCAAAACTGGAGAAGGAGAATCTATTACTCTCTCCTCTCTGCCACAAAAAAAAAAAGAAAACCAAAACAAAAAACAGTCTGAAAGACCATTTTGCTGAACAAAGAGAGAATGGGAACTGAAGAGCCTGTTTACTATTTAAGTTCAAGGGAAGCTGCTCATTTCAAGGCACAAAGCCTGTAAATACTCTCCCTCTGATTTAAAAATTCATTCAAGAAATTCTGTTTTCAAATTACTTCTATTTCGATGGAGGAATGATGTTCGGATATGTTTTTACTTACTTTTCCACCTTCACAACCTGTCTTTATACAAATTGGCAAAGTCTACTACACAATTCTTCTTACTGTTTCAAAACATTTCAATGGGAACACATACAATGTTTTCATTGCACTTTCCCCTACAATACTTGAAGCAAGTGTTCAGCTGCTATTTTTCCTTGATGTGACCTACATAACAAGAGATCTGCCTCCATAGAGATAACAGTTACAACAGCTGTGGCTGATGAAAAACAATGGAGCTGTTTCATCAAATAGACGCTTCTTAAATATTAGATCTCTTTTAATTGGCCTGATTATCACAAATACTGGTTTAGAGAGATAAATATCAACCCTCCTATCCATCCGCCACTAGTATAAATCTATTTAGAAACAAAAGTCTTTCTGCAATCCGGTCTCAAACAAAGCAAAAGAATAGAACAAAAATAAAGAGAACACACACAACACAAACCAATGAAGTCTCTAACGTGGGGAAATAACAAGCGAGTTGCCGTGTCTTCACCGGTCACTGCTGTACAAGTGACCAAGAGAAGCTGCTGCAGGCAACCTGGTATCACACACACCTCTTGCACAGTAAAGCCAGGCACCCCCAAAGGCAGCGCAAGCTCGGGCACTACAGCAGTGGGACTGAAGAGCAAAATTGAACAAATAGAGATGCTCACCAATAACTAACTGAAAGGTATGAGAGAAACATTGTCTAACACATACTGGGAGAAAACAAGCAGCAGAAAAGCCTAAGACGCCACTGAACTCACAACGTTCCCTGACAATTCCACTTGAGGCTTTTTTTATACAAGTGGGCTACCCAAAGTAGTGAGAAGGAGTGAGACCTAACTAGCTCCTCTGGCATCAAGGCATACAGCTGACCTTTTTGTTCTGTTTTGGTCAGGCTTTTCCCAAGAAAGGACCTTCATGGGATCTCTCCCATGCACAGCTGGCACAGCCGTCTTTTCCAAAACTACAACTGATCTCTGGGGCTTCACCTACTTTTTCATGTTTCATTAAAAGAACTGAACAAACTCAAGAGCACTAAGAACAGACACACCACTCAACTGTGTATACTCCCTTTGGAAGATAATCCTGGCTATCATCCTCACATAAACTGAAAAAGAACTATTCACTAGTAATTCAAAATTGTCCCACTGTAGAAGAATGACTGAATTAGTGGTGTTTTACAAAACCAAACCTCAGAAAACCCAAGATGTTCAAGTTACTTAACTCTAGTAAATGAAACTATCCAAATAAACTCCCCTGAAGTGCGTGCCACAAGAAAAGTACAGCATGATGCTGCAAAAATGAATTCACTTTCTTTACACCTACCATTTGTTAAACAGCTTTGGTAAGCAGTGCAGGAACGCAGTGGTACACAGAGCTCTCCCTCTTATCCCACAGTAATATCTTTCAAAACTACTGCAAAACCTTGGTCATTAAGGTCAACAGGTCTGCAGCTATTATTGTGTCACCAAATTATTAAAATTAATAAATTCTATGGTGAAATTTAAGAGTGTAATGGAATTCCATTTCTTCCTCTCTACCTCCAAGAAAAGGTTCATATCTGATCTCTTTTAAGACTTCATACACTATTTTCATCACTTCCATTCACACAAGCAGGCTTTAGTATTACCCTTCCATAGAAATTTCTCCTTAATTTTCAGAATGCGTTTAGATGTCCAATACAGCCAACTGGAATACACCAGGAAGTCCAGCATCCAGCAGAGAACTCTCTCCCTACCTCAAGGCACCTGAAAGTAAACAACTGCTATGGCTCTGGTCTTGATCTTCTTGTTTACTCAGCCTGGTAGCATTTTTGCAGCTGAGCAGTTCAACTCCTCCAAGATGTGTTTTATATAAGAACACGAATAACAAGATCCCGTTAGATCTTTACTCAGTGAGTAAACCAAGGCAAAACCAACGAAGATAGAGCGCACACACTTCTCCATCTCACGTTGCAACAGTGTACTCGTAAGTCAAAACAATGTCCTCCACGGGGTTGTTTGCAGACAGGTAAAGAGGCATATGTGAAACCTGAACCAAAACTGGAGATTGCAGGACAGACACCGCAGTGTAGAAATGAGGCCACACCAGTGATGGGAAGGGCAGGACACATTAACAGGCAATTAGAAGCTGAATTCTGGGAAATAAGTGCTAGAGGCTGCAGAAAGGGAAAGTAAAAGATGAAAAACAGGTAGTAGCAAGATCTAGGTTCCTGGTCATATTTAGGAGGAAGGGAGAGAAGTGGCAAGAAAAGCATGGAAAATTAGAAGTTGTACGACGGAATCTTCCATTTGTAATTACCCCATAGTCAACAGAAAATTCAGTTGAGTATTTCCAACAATTAATTGCAACTCGGATCAGAAAACAAGGGCTAAAAAAACCCTCCAAAAACCACACCCAAGACCCATAAAAGTCACATTTGTAAATTCACAAATTAGGGTTCTCAAGTGTAAAGCAGGCTCCTGAAAACGAAGTTCAAAACTACTCAACTGCTTCCCAGGAAAGAAAATCTGAAAAACATGAAACTGAGCCTGAAGTAGACAACTTATATTTAGATACAACTTCAACTTAGATACAGCCAGTACCTAAGTTCAGAAAAAGCTATCATTTGTCTAACCTCAAGGTTCATTTTCATCTAAAAAAATGTGTCTGCAGCTATAGGAATGAACAAAAGCCATCATTAACTGAAAGCAAGAAACAGAAAAACCCAAGTTATTCTGCAGCAGATTCTGACCAATACTCTCAAGTGTCCTGCGTGTCTGCACAACCTCATTAGCAAAAAAAGTTCCACCTCCATGTTCTCAGCTAACACTGTTTACTCATTTAGATGAAGAAAAAACCTGAAGTCAACTCAGCCTCTGTCAAGCACTGAACTACACAATACGAATGTTAAGCAATATTAAAGAGGTTTAGTTTGCATTTGAGGCCAATACAAGTACTGCTCAGAAACTGGAACATGTGGAAGCAATTAAATGGACACCACTCTCCTGTTTTCACACATCTTGTAAAAAGCTAGTGGAGTTATCTTAACACGGTGGAGCGATCAAATGACTTGTTGCCTTGCATATGTTAATTCTTCAAAGTAGTAAAGAGGCCAGCACGGTTTCAGCAGGCTCCTCCACAGTGACTAAAAGACAGTGCAATTTTTCCACCCTAAGTGGTCTGACGCATGCCTTTACAAACAGTTTCTGAACCTGGACCTCAAGGCTAACCATGCTCTTCCTCATTCTCCAGGCCAGCAGATTGCACCTTAGGCAAGAGTTCTATAAAGTTCACAGGAAGAAGACAGGATTTTGTGTTGTGTATGAAGTGTTTCAGATTACTGATTAACAAGAATCTCAAAAGAAGAATACGCACATTCCTCGATCCAAAGCCTTATAACATAATACAGCCTTAATAAAACCCTCATTACTCTTATCTAGAAAGTGGAAAATCTAACTCAGAACCTTATCAGTACTCTCTTACTCTAGCAGACTAGGAGGCACACAGTCATCTTGTACCAACTGGTTATGACTGTCTCATTCGGCAGCATCGTCCCTCAAGAGCCAGGATAGGAAAAAAGAAAAAACCTAATGTGGTAGCCTGGTTATAACCATTCTTTTAGAAAGGGGGAGGAGTACTAGGAGAAGCAGAAGTGTTAAAGGGAGGGCCAGTCCTAGATTTCCACACATACACTTCTGCATATTAGTCAACTTCACTGTTTAGATTACCACAGGCAATTTCACAAAAGAGAGTAGCTGCAAGCTTTGGTATCTTAAAAGTAATGTTTTTTTCCCAGATTTGAGGACATGAACACAAAGCCTCACTCATGCACTTTTGAGGAAACTTTTATCCCAAGAAGGAAAAGGACTTACATATGTCAGCCGCTATTATCCTCAACCTGATGCCATATATTACTTAAATCCCACCACTCCCAATAAGAATTATTTAATTATTCAAAAAGTTAAAAAGCAGTTTGCTACAAAATGTATGCTATCCCCACGCTATTTTCTATCTTCACTATAGCACGAGCTTGTCATCACTCTCAAGCACACACATCCTTCTGCAGGGCTCATGTTGAAAGCAACTACTAAAAGAGATACTGAGTACTTTTGTTCTACAGCTATGTGCCATGCCTACAGCGCTAGCTAGTTCTTCAATCGCAAGCTTAGGGACACTGTTTGGATCACGACCACATCCACCATCTGGCACGAGGTGTGCAGAAAGGGGAGACGTGAAGGTTTCACAATAGCCCCAAACACCAAATTCACCTAAAGTTTGCGCCCAAGTACACGAAGGACATCCACCCCACTGAAACCCTCTCATCTGCCAAGCCGAGGCAGTACTCGCGGTACTACAGGAGCGGTCACAACCCCCACATGGCACGCTTCGCTCTCTCTCCCTCTTCTGAAAGCCAGGGCGCAACAGAGCAGCAACAAAAGCAACGACCCCTTCCACGCACACACGCCCGGCGAGCCCTG
>VZTA01017459.1:308405-427656 GCA_013398855.1 Mohoua ochrocephala
GGCCCCCTCACAGCGCCCTCACAGCCCCCTCACAGGGCCGGCCTCCGCCGCCGCGGGGAGAGCTGCGAGCCGGCAGCGGCTCACCCGCCTCTCGGTCCCGTTCTAAGGGACCATTATCCCTATGCCATTATTTCTAGCCCGCGGTGCACTCCAGGAGGGGACGGGGCTCCGCAGCGGTTTATCCAATCGCTTTGCCACCAGCTCGGTGTTGCCGATGATGGCACCAGAGACGTGGGCAATATCCAGGCAGACTTGACCCCCTTTTCCCTTAATTGCTGTGTTTACTCTCCTCCGTTAGGTCAGATTAGTTGCATCTTCGTTGTAATCTTTTAATAATATTTGTTAACTGCTGGTATCCTCTTAACCAAATTTATACAGCAGAGCAGTGAATACGTGCATGGAACAGGCCTTAGTTCATGTGTTTGGTTATTTAGGTGCAAGGCAAACACATGTTAGCGCCCTCAACACAAGAAAGAATGGATAAACCTTTCTTCTGTCTTTATTGCAAATGCCTTCTGAGCTACCAGGACTTACACAAATTCTTTTCAATACTGCTCTACAAGTTGCATGTTGCAATTGAAAAGCATTGCTATTATACAAATGGTGTGACAATTTACATGCTGCTCTCTGTTCAGCTTGGTTGCGCTTGGGTTTGGTTTTTTTCTCCCTCCTTTGCTGTATCTGATTGAAGCCCACTTCACTTAAAAATCCCTACTTCCCCTTTGAAGAGCTCCATCCTTGTGGCTGACAAGTCAAACCAACCTGAAAAGCACGATTATGTGCACAGGCCCTTCTTAAGTATGCCTGGATACTGGCCCACCTAAAGACTTGAAGGGTAAAGCTCTTGTCAGAGTTGAGAGCTTTTTATGAGGAATCAGATTGGTAAAAGAGAACAGGACAGATGTAGCGATGAGGTGCTGTGAAGTAAGCTCTTGCGTTCTGGATTAATTACATTTATTTTGAAAGGCATTATGCTCGCTCACAGGCACTGTAAATGCTAGTAATATGGCCTGAAGGAGAGCTGCATGGGTCAATCAAAACTGGCTGCAAGAGCCTGTGCCCAGTCTCAAAAATTACCCTGTGCTACCCCTGAAAGTGGCTGCCAAGGGAAGGCACCAGAAGCCTGGCAGATCTCCATCAGTCTTATTGTGTCCCTTTCTTCAGCTGTGCAATTTACTTAAGTTACCTTGTACATCACACACAGGGACACCTCCCAGTCCTTTTCTTGTAGCCATCACAAGCACTGCTGGTACAATTTGGCAAGGCCCCAAAATCCCAGATAACCCATAGTAAATGAATTATCTGGGAGACAGTGCTCTCGTCGCTGGGGATGGCTGAGAGGCAGAGAACAGAATAAGCTGCGTACTGCTGTCATTGGGGGTGAAGGGATCTCGTAACTCCCTCAGTGACTCCATGTATATATTGAAAAAGAACCTCAGCTTTAAAGCTTTCCACGGGTAAACACCCAGGAAGTAGAAAACCAGCACCCAGCATGTCTGGAGAAATAAATGGAGCCTGTCTGCTGCTTTGTCCTTCAGTGGTTTCTGTGATTCATCTGTGGGGCAGCACAGCTAAAGAAGTTTTTGAGAAGGGGAAGAAAAGAATCTGAAACCTTCCAAAAGCCAGTTTTGCCACAACACGAAGTCAGGTCAAGGGACAAGGAGAACAAGTTTTTAGGAACTAAATGGCAAGATGGACATCGTCAGATCCCAAGGGATGTGATCAACAAAATACCAGCTACGTTTTCACCAACTAGCCAAACACCACAGCTGGAGAACAGCCCTACCTGGAGCTGCTGGCAGAAAGCACCAGGGCAGATGTGAACTTCTCAGCTCCTCAGCCAGTCCCACAGCAAGGAGGCTGGGGGGCACAAGGGGCTGGGGGGACACAGGCAGGACAGCTGACCCCAGTGGGCCAAAGGGATGTTCTGCACCACACAGCATCAAACTCGGCACATGAACGAGGGGGAAATCTGGCTGGGGGCTGCTGCTCAGGGGCTGGCTGGGCTGTGGTTGGCAGGTGGTGAGCAACTGCAGCGTGCATCACTTGCTTTCTGTATTCTTCTATTATTGTTATCTATATATAATATCTCTATATATTATATCTCTATGTTATCTGTTATATTAATATCTATCATCATCATCATATGCCCTATTAAACTGTCTGTATCTCAACCCACAAATTTTACTTTCCCCCCCCCAGCTGACTTCCCCCACCCACTGGGAAAGAGCAAGTGAGAGAGCAGCTGTGTGGGGTTAAGCTGTCAGCTGCCTGACAGGTTAAACCACAACAGCAGCCCAGAACAGTGCGCAGTTACCCCAAAGAAGGTTAATTTATGCAGCATTTGTTTCACTTCTTTGCTGCAGTTTTCAGTGAAGAGCAGAAGATGCAGTTCTTCCTACTGTGACAGCACCCACTCCCAGCGCCTGCACACTTGTGCAGCAGAGTTTCACCCCAGTTTATGCTCACCAGAAATACTGGAAGCAGCATTTCCCAATGCTTGCAAGCAGTGTGCCATAAAGATACTTCTAAGGCACAAAATATTCTGAATGCATTCTTATTCCTGTTTTGAAGAGGCCAAAAATGACAGGTACTGATTCATGTTTATTTTCATACCGCATGCTACGGAGCCAAGTCACGACTTGGATTGCAGAAGATACCTGTGACAATTATAGTACTTCCCACATTATTGTCACACTGCAGAGGTGGCACCGCTCCACGCAGTTGCTGTGAGAATATAAAGCAAAGCATTTCTGTGTACTGCTCATCGTCAGTTGTATTGCTTTGCACGCAGCAGACGTGAGAGCTCAACATGTAAAGTCATGTACTCAGACCTACTCAAACACCGTGTACTTCTTACGTTCATTTGTTTAAACTGTAACAAATGTGTTACAACAGGATCTTACTCCTACACCTTATGGAAATAATGGAAAGAGCTAAAGCAGGATTATGAACTTGAAAATAGTTTTGAAACTCTTTTTCAATTACAAAATAACCCAAACCCTCAAAACAAAACCTCAGCCCCAAAAAATTTGGATTCAGATCCCCCAGACTCTCCTTGCAATTCACACCTCTCAGGCTCTGGGTTTTTTTCAGCCGTCACCTTCCTTTCTGCCTGCACACTTTGCCAAATGCTGTCCAGGCCACCTCTGAGCAACACATTTCAGATGGTCTCATGTGGAACCTCTAGGCCAGGGTTTCTTCAAAGCTGTGACACCCTTGCTCTGGCCATAACACCTCATGTAATGGTGCCAGCAGTGATCCAGAAAATAGGAATGGAACTNACAGCTGGAGAACAGCCCTACCTGGAGCTGCTGGCAGAAAGCACCAGGGCAGATGTGAACTTCTCAGCTCCTCAGCCAGTCCCACAGCAAGGAGGCTGGGGGGCACAAGGGGCTGGGGGGACACAGGCAGGACAGCTGACCCCAGTGGGCCAAAGGGATGTTCTGCACCACACAGCATCAAACTCGGCACATGAACGAGGGGGAAATCTGGCTGGGGGCTGCTGCTCAGGGGCTGGCTGGGCTGTGGTTGGCAGGTGGTGAGCAACTGCAGCGTGCATCACTTGCTTTCTGTATTCTTCTATTATTGTTATCTATATATAATATCTCTATATATTATATCTCTATGTTATCTGTTATATTAATATCTATCATCATCATCATATGCCCTATTAAACTGTCTGTATCTCAACCCACAAATTTTACTTTCCCCCCCCCAGCTGACTTCCCCCACCCACTGGGAAAGAGCAAGTGAGAGAGCAGCTGTGTGGGGTTAAGCTGTCAGCTGCCTGACAGGTTAAACCACAACAGCAGCCCAGAACAGTGCGCAGTTACCCCAAAGAAGGTTAATTTATGCAGCATTTGTTTCACTTCTTTGCTGCAGTTTTCAGTGAAGAGCAGAAGATGCAGTTCTTCCTACTGTGACAGCACCCACTCCCAGCGCCTGCACACTTGTGCAGCAGAGTTTCACCCCAGTTTATGCTCACCAGAAATACTGGAAGCAGCATTTCCCAATGCTTGCAAGCAGTGTGCCATAAAGATACTTCTAAGGCACAAAATATTCTGAATGCATTCTTATTCCTGTTTTGAAGAGGCCAAAAATGACAGGTACTGATTCATGTTTATTTTCATACCGCATGCTACGGAGCCAAGTCACGACTTGGATTGCAGAAGATACCTGTGACAATTATAGTACTTCCCACATTATTGTCACACTGCAGAGGTGGCACCGCTCCACGCAGTTGCTGTGAGAATATAAAGCAAAGCATTTCTGTGTACTGCTCATCGTCAGTTGTATTGCTTTGCACGCAGCAGACGTGAGAGCTCAACATGTAAAGTCATGTACTCAGACCTACTCAAACACCGTGTACTTCTTACGTTCATTTGTTTAAACTGTAACAAATGTGTTACAACAGGATCTTACTCCTACACCTTATGGAAATAATGGAAAGAGCTAAAGCAGGATTATGAACTTGAAAATAGTTTTGAAACTCTTTTTCAATTACAAAATAACCCAAACCCTCAAAACAAAACCTCAGCCCCAAAAAATTTGGATTCAGATCCCCCAGACTCTCCTTGCAATTCACACCTCTCAGGCTCTGGGTTTTTTTCAGCCGTCACCTTCCTTTCTGCCTGCACACTTTGCCAAATGCTGTCCAGGCCACCTCTGAGCAACACATTTCAGATGGTCTCATGTGGAACCTCTAGGCCAGGGTTTCTTCAAAGCTGTGACACCCTTGCTCTGGCCATAACACCTCATGTAATGGTGCCAGCAGTGATCCAGAAAATAGGAATGGAACTCCTCATCACCACAGAGGCTGTGAGCCTTCTACCAGCAGCATGTGAATCTGCCTTTTAGTGACCACAGTCACCTTAGTGACTCCAAATGCCCTGCAGTCACACGTGATCCCACGTACGCAGGACCCATCTCCGTGTCTCCAGCTCCTCTCTGCCTGGAATTTTTATCAACCCATTGGCCCTGGGAGCTCAGCAGATACTGGTGTGCTCGCATACCAGGCTGAAGTGCCACCCCAGGAGGTGGTGAGCACTCCCACATCCCACTGACTTGGAGCAGCCATCCCGAGTCCTGCCAGAAGTGCTGCTCTCTACTCAGCGCTGGGAGATGAAAGCCAGGTATGGCAGCCGGCCCCTTGTGTGCAAGCTGTTGGCTCTTTCCTTAAAATATGGTGTGTGGTAAATGCTGCAGATACAAACAAATCAATCCAAAGGCTGGAAGCATATTGAATGCCCTCAAGGGCAGACTGATCAAACACACAGAGATGCACGAACAAATCTGCAACCTGCTGAAAGCAGGGATGTAAACAAGTCAGGGAACCGCTCAACTGCTAGCACCAAATGGAAAGCAGAGAAACAAGGGTCAGAGAGGTTTAACTACGCTGAGAGGCCCAAATCCCACTGTACAGCTAGTAAAACAAATAATGCTTAAGGAGTTTTCTGGTACTACAGGCTGAAAATGTGTGAGTAGTACTGCTCACTGCTCATAATAATATATATATAAAATGTTCTGTTAAAATAATAGTAAACTGTACAGAAAATGACTGTACTTCAAGCAGCTTCAAATATGTTATTATCTTATTCCAAAATGAAATAAATGCAAAGCAGCACATGTAGAGGAGCAATCTACTGCCTGAAATTGTTTTTTTACCTACAGTTAATGTAAGCAATATTGAAGCTTGAAAGACTAAAGATTCTGGGAGTCTAATCTAAACATTAGATTGTGCCTCAGGATATTTCATTGCATTTCTCATCTCTCCCCTGCAGAGTGAGTTTGTTTTGCTTGTTTATGTGGGTGTTCAACATCAACTGGAGAAAAAGACATTTAAAAAAATAGGACAACTATAATAGAATTTGCTTCACACAAAACCTGTAAGAGCCTAGTTAATATTCCAGAATATCTGTGGGGATTTGAGAAGGCAAACAGATTGAAATAAGGTATTAAGATTAAAACAATAAAAAACAACAGATGGGACCTTGGACATAAATCAAACTCCGTGCGATAAGAAAAACGCAAAATGCGCTCCTGTCACATTTTATAAGGTACAATCTTTAAGAAAAGTTGTCATAGAAATAACATTCAGAGGCTTCAGTGCCTCACAGGCATTAAGATAACACATTTTTGACAAAGAAACTCAGTTCTCAATGCAACACTTAGACGCAGGCTTGGGAGATGCTCCCACTGCCCATTCCTGGCACATGTAATTAATTGGGAGAAGCACAAGGTTAATTTCTTTGGAAGCCAGTGCTAAGTTCACCTCCATGTGACATGTTTTTCCACACCTACAGGTCTCTTTTCTGAGGACGTGTTCAGTGTCAGCAGCAACACCAAGCGATACCCCTGTGGTGAGTGTCCAGCTGCCGAAGGACAGGGGCAACTGGAGTCCTGCTTGCTTCAGTGATAGGACCCGAAACCCTTCAGGATCGGGATGAGGGAAGAGAACGAGCAGCAGGAAAGGCACGTTGTCCACCAAAGTCCAGAATCTTTTTTTCGGTAACACTGAGAGAAGTGGCCTGGTTCACTTAAACAAGAGACAGTATAATCTCCCCCAGGTATCCTACAAGATGCTGAACGATAATTTGCACATGATTCCTCCCCTTCAATAATAAAACTTTCCTTCCTTTTAGGAAGCAAGGAATTTTTCTTTATCTTTCAAAAACTTAGCATTTTTAGCTCGTATTTACAGAGCTTGCAAATACAGTAGGTTTGTCTGTATTTGTGTTGTGTATAGAGATGTAATGTGTTTCTGTATTTCTAGTCTCATGCTAGAAGAACGTGTGTGAACTACAGAAGGAAATTCTTGATTTACAGACATTAAACAGTGATCGCTCCGGCAAGGCACCAGCAGTTTCTGTACTGTGAGCACACTGGAATTACATACTATAAAATATTTATTCCAAATGTTGACATTATAAATTAATTTGGTAAGTGACAGTATTTCAGTTATGCAGCTTTTATGACCATGTTGTCATGTAGGATGACAAACATTCTGTGTAAGTGATGCATAGGCATATAACTACAGACACTTAAGAGAGCAAAGAAGAGAGTTCACTCTTTCTGATTCGGGCCTACAATCTTGTTTTGCTTCTACTTGTTCATATAACATTTAGAAAAGCTAAAGAGTTGGTGGAAAGCACGTTGGCATGGCTTATTCATGCACTGAGAGGCAGCGACAGAATGATTTTTCTTCTCTCTCCACAGACATATACTAGCTCTGCAGTTAAACTAATTAACTCGAGCGGAGTGTGTGATGAAGTGTGAGCGTGTGATTCTCCACTTTGGGAAAGCACTTACTGGGAAAGAATGGATCAAGCAGAGTTCTGAATCCTCCCTTGCACTCAGCCATGGGTAGCAGGGGAGCTTTTAACTTGTTTGGTCACATCTGAACCAGACATCAATTTATCTCCATGGTACCATCCCGTCCTCATGCACTGCACCTCCCATTCAGCCTGACTGCCTCCAGGAGAGCCAGAGAGCCGTCAGGGAGAGAGAGGCGATGTCATCCTGGAGAGGAAGAAGGCAAAGGTGGCCAAAGCCCCAAGCCCCACCGCTGTTCACAGCCAAGTGCTGGGACAATGTGTCGGGCTCATTCTGCTCGGCAGGAGCAGGCAGACATCTCCAGCAGCTGTGGCTGGCATGGCTAAGCTGGTGCTTCATCACGGTGAGCCCGGAGGGTGCCTCTTCCCCTCGACGGCCACCCCGAGCTGCGTGCTGGGCTGTCCCATCTCCCCCAGGGAGGGGCACCTGCCTCATGGCTACACGCTGAGCAAGCGCTCAGCCTGCGAGAGCTGCTCTCAGCTCTGCCATACGCCAGCGCGGAGCCAAAGCTCTTCCAGCTGGCACCCCACCAGGGGCTCATCCTGAAACAACCCTGCCCTTCCTCCTGCTTCCCTCCCCCGCTTCCCCAGCAGACTCCGGTTCCTCTGCCTGCCTCCCGCACCCCAACCCAGGACAGGGGAAGGATTCCCGAGGCTGTTGCTGGTTTGCCACAGGAGAACCTGTGAGCCCTTCCTGTGGCTGGCTGCAGAGCTGGGGTTAACGCAGTGCCCAAATCAAGTCTTCTCGGTACTGCTGCTTGCTTCTGCCTGGCTGCAAATACTTCTCGTGTCACTTACAGTCTCAGTTCACAGCTTATGTAAATAGACGGGAACTTCTGCTTGTCTGTGCCTTAAAAGCACATTTCCGTCCCTCATGATCACAGGGTGAAGCTCAAACACATGATTTAGTTGCATTCTGGTTTTCTAGAAGCAAACAATAAATAAAGTTAGCCTGCTTAACAGTGATTTTAAGCCAGCCATTTCTGAGGCCTAATTCAGAATTGTTAGTGGTCCTGCAAGAAAATTCTTGGAATGGCAACAGAAAACAGGTTCCCAATAAAGTATTTCCACCTCAGCAGAGATCAATCCTGCAGGAAATTCTCTGGTCACCCATACACACGTTGGCTGCACCAGTACAGCTGATGTGTGCACAGCAATGCCTACCTCCTGGGCTAGGCAGACCTATACCCTGCTACAGTGACTTGTGCCAGATCTGATTTTTTAACTAATCCAGAGACCTGGAGGTGCTAGAAGTCACTCTTTACAACACATCTGCAGGGATCAATTACTACCTTTCCAATAAGAGGAAAGGGGGAGGGGGACAAAGGGAAAGAAAGGGAAGGAGACGGAAAAAACAGGTGTAATTTCAGTATTACAGCAGGCTGGCCAAACACCAGTGACTGCAAAGCACACGGACTGTCAGGAACAAAACCAGGAACCGAGCACAAGCCAACCTCGCTTCCCATGCACACAGTCCCATGTGCACAAAAGCACCTTATGAAAACTGTATTTCTAGTCACTCCGATTAGGAAATCTGATAGCTTGCGGCACGAACTTCTCCCAAACAAAGGCTGCAATAGGTGACAGGGGAGAGCAAGCAGGCCTGCACCACTCCTAGGAGCTGCTTGCAGGCCTGCTCCAAGCAGCGGCACTGGTAAAACGAGCTGTACAACCTCTGTACCCTCTTTATCACAACGCCCTACACTACCTTTCCTGTTAGCACTTGGCAGCAACAACAAAGAAATTGGGCCAAAGACAAATGCTGAGTTCTACAGTGTTGCTGATGCCTGAAACGAGTCTCTCCAGCCTCCCTTCATGCTTTCTCCTTTCTCAAATCCACCTCATGTACTCGAGGTGCTACCCACTGGCTTTTGTCCATTATCTGCCCAAACCACCTGTGTGCTCTCTACTGGCTGCATGTCCTTGTTCTCAAAAGGACTTGATGGACCATGATGGAGGGTGCTGGAAAGCGCCTGTCCTGTGAATTGAAATGCACCTGGATCAGCTGTTTCCAACATTTCTCAATATTTGCATCCTTAACATTTTTCCAGTGCTCATGTGAGCCCCGTCTAGAAAAGCCATTTGCTCAGACACTGCATAGTAAATACAGACTTGCTTTCCTTAATCACCTCCCACAGACCAGCTGTCCTCAGGCAGCCTTATTTGTTGTCTTTGTGAAAGAGGCATCAGTGATCCCCAAAGCATGACTTCGGCTCAGATCACCATTTGTGGATTTCTCACAGACTTTCCCCGTGGTACTGAGAGCTGAAAGAAGATCCCCTGACATAAAAGCAGAATACCCAAGCGTGCCATTTAAACGCCAGGAATCAAAACATTTCAACTCTTCAATGGACGGAGAATGACAATGTTTCAGGTTAACATGAAAAGCTGAATTTATACAAATATTTTGGTACGGTTGAGTTTTCTTGCCTGTGGAAAATTAACCTTCTTATCCAATAGAATGTGTTTTAGGTCATGGCAGTGAGCAGATGTCTATAATCTCCCGCACGTGGAGAATTTCCATAACATCAGAATTAGCAAGAAGTAAATAAGGAAAAAAACCCTGAATGGAAACAAATGGAAGACTGACGTGGCTGTGTTCCACAAAGTACGTTCTGCAGCTGCATCACTGCTCTGGAACAAAGGGGAATATAATTATTGTTGTTTTACTTTCATTTCCCATTAGCAAAGCAAAAGCAAATAAAAGTGGTTGTTATTTCTGCAGGGGAGAGCTGGCGGAGGTGAGTGCATGAGGTCACACAGGGAAATGATGAGGAGACTTTCTTAAGCCCGAGTAGCTCATGCACCCAACGAAAAATCTATCAGTAAAATTCACCATTAACACTCTGCTCCTGCAGGGCTGAGCCAGGCTTCTCAGATGCCTTGAGGATAAGGCTCAGCCACACCTGCTGGGCTAGGGCAGGACTTGGCTGCTCTCACTGTCAGCCAAGCCAAGAGTGGGAATTGCTTCTGGGGACACATCTACTTTTGTCATGCTGGCCCCTGCTCCCGGCGTGCTTCCTGCTTGCAGGGAAAGCAAGGCCTGCCACGGTCCCTTCCTGAGGCCAAAGGTTTCTACGTTCACTTGTGGGCTGAGATGATTTGCCATACAGGCAGATGCTCAACCAGACACTACTTGCCTCAGTTTGTTGCTTCCTCCTTATTTATGACAGCAAGAAATTAAGCTCCCCATTCTGTCTCCCTTCTTTCTTTGAATTTTGGAGTTAGTTTTTCGGCCAGAGACTTGCACCGCTTGTTTGCTTGCAAAAATCATCACTGTGGATAGAGAAAAATAAATTAATAATTGAGGAGGAGAGACAAAAACAACAAAGCAACTGAGCTTCAGGATGGATGCCACCAATCTGTGTATAGTGGAAAGCACCAGTCGAAATTTGCAGCATCCTTCTACTATAACTTAGTCCATCTTTTCCAGTACTGCTGGGCAGGGCAATAGCTCTGGGCTGGGAAAGCTTCTGCTTGTATGAATGCCAGGATATTGTCTCTTCATGGGGAGGGGGAAGTGCAATAGTTTGTGTGGGAAGGGTGAGAGGTTGCTCTCAATTCCTGTCCCAACTGCAGAGGTTGTTGCTTGCTGTGTTCCTTCACATGCCTGGTTGCCATAAATCCTGTGCTCTCCCCAAGCACCAAACAAAACTGAAGGAGAAAAGTATTTAGTTTAATACCTCTTTCTCCTGCTTTCTTTTTGTTTTTCTGCATTTACACTTAGCAAGCAGGCAAAGTGTGACAAGAGGTCATGCGAGGCCTGCTGCTTTGAAATGTCTGCAAAACCACGTTCAGCTCCAACACAAGCACCTGACGTGGCTGGCCAGTGAGAAAGGGGGAAGAAGGGAGCAGAGGCACTGCACTACTCCAGCGAGGGCAAGCCCCAGGGATTCCTAATGCCCAGGACCACCTGGGAACAAGGCAGGGTGGGACCTGCTCATTTCAAAGGTGTCTGGAAGTCCTGTTCAGCCCTGAGTCATCAAGTAATTCCTTATCCTCCAACCAACCAACACAGCTCCAACGGGGGTTTGCTCCTCCTCTCATTCCTGGAGCACATTGCTGCTCGTGGCCAATAACGACATGAACCACCAACAAAAGACCATGCTTTTTGTCATTAATATGATCTTTAATAAATGGAATAATGCACCATTTTTACAGCAAGCCTTTTCTCTCAGGCCTAAAGAATAGCCTTTTAAATGTTCTTATCCAATGTCTCTGTATCAATACAATCTCTTTATTTAGGTTTATATATAACAAAGCAATTCTTACAAGTATTCATAGAAAACTCTGTAGTGGCTTTAACAATGTCAGCTTTCATAGTGGCATCCACAGATGATTAAAAACCAAAAATTAGCTTTTTATTTCATACTCACACTGTTCCATGAAACACAACTTATACAGCATAGCAAGGGTATTGGGTAGCTTATACAAAAGAAATAACTGAAAGCAATTATTTATAAATTCATACATGATATTTCCTCAGTCGTTTGAGAGGAAAACCAAAAATACCCGTTAACAAAAGGGTTCTGATGAGACTCCATATTCTAGGATTTCTCCCCCTCTTCCCCCAGAAAAGCTCGCTCAGAAAGTAATGCTCTCTTTACAGTCTTTCATAAGGAAAATGGCAGTTTCACATCTTCTTATTTCAGCTTTTACAGAAGACCAAACCCTAGAAATTTGTTCTTGCCATGTTTATTTTCCTCTTATACTGCACTTGGGGGGGAAAATAATCAACAGCGATTGTAAAATATGATTCCAGCTTATATAAATGTGAATAGAGCCCGCTTTCCTCTAGAGACAAAAAGCAGACAAGAAACATATACATACAAACCGTTTTAAATACGTTTCAACAGCGTGAAAGAGAGAGAAGAGTCACCAGTCGGGAAATTCAAAAGCGACAAATGAGTCAGCTATAACTTGGACTTGCCTGTTTGTTCTTGTGACTTCTTACAAACTACAAAGACCAGAAACATTAACTGTTTTCTGAATAAACAAGACTGAAGCGTGATACTTCATGATACAGTTCTGAAGCACAAAAAAGAAAGTGAATCAAGTGCTCTAGAAATAAACCTCACACGTTTGCTGTCTTAAAAACAAGCGAATGGGCTACAAAAGTGAACGTTTGGGAGACCTTGGAACTAGGAAGTTAAAAAGGCTAATTGTTTCTGCTTTAGAATAGTGACCCGGTGAGATGCTGTGCCCCTGGATGGATACACTCCAGCGATACATCTGCAGAAGCCTGCAAGGACTGGGAAGAAACCCTTCCTTCCTGTGCCGTGGAAGCACGGTGTACGCATTGAAGTTAATCAACTGAATGACTTGAAAATTCAAACAATCGCTGAAGAAAACAGCAATAGGCTTTGAAAAATATCGGATGGTTACACTATGAATTAGCTTAACTCCAACTAGTTCCTGCTTATTATGCACATGAGTACATTAAACCACAGTGAAATAAACAGAAATGGCCACAAGAAGTAATTTGTATTTGTAATGCACTGCCAACACAGACCCGCATGGAGCCCAGATCAGCACCGAAGGGCCTTGGTGTAAATGAGGATTGATCTTGAACCCCTCCACTGCCACTCCCCCAATGCAGTTCCACTTCTTGACAAAGCCACAGCTGCCCTGTGCCGACCCAGCCCGGCAGCCTGAAACCCCCATCGGCAACCCCCGGCACGGCTCAGGAGCCAGGGCTGCCCCTGCAGTGCCACATTCCACACCAGCTTTCCCAGGGCTAATCCTCCCCAGACATGTTTAACACCACAGCCAGCAGAACCCACCCCTCCCCTGCCCACAATCAAAGGCAGACTCCTCTTGGACTCCAAGAGCACTGGGCTCAGCCGTGAGCCCTCAGGAACACCAGTGCCGAACACAACGTCCACGTGGATTTGCAGGAGCACCCACATCCGTCACTGCAGAAATGGAAGCTCTGCCTCCAATGTTACTCAGTACAGAAGAAACCCCAAAATGAGAAATCTGATTTGTTACTCTTTCATGTCAAAACTGAACCTACTTGGGGGGTGGGTGAGATCAAAAAGGGATGTATTTCTATAGCTACAGTTTCATATGACAATACAGAAGCCTAAAATGTAATTGGATTTAATGGACTAAAATACTATGTTTAAATGGCAACCACACACATAACTATAGCTACTACGTAAAAAAGCCTTGTAAAAATTACCACGTGTTAAGTGTTTTGGGTTATTTTTTGATCTTTGAGAGAGGTATCTTAAATTACTCAGCTTCAGATAAAGCCGTCATGTGCATTTCCAGGTTTCTCTCTCTCTCTCTCATAAATCCATTCCACCCAAACAGTCAGTGACAAGTCTGTCACGGGAGATCTTGAACTCCTGGACTATGTGTTACAGTCTGACCCCAGCTTTACTGTGATGCACTACAGACAATTTTAAAATGGCATATGAAAAAAAAAATACCCCACGTTGTACTTTCTACCACTGCTACCATCTGATGCTGTAACTCACAGAATTTAATCCTGGAACTTACACACAACATACATATGCATCTAAATACATACAGAGTTTACATAAAAATATATATATCTGGCTTCACTGCAATATGTATAGTTTTTTCACTGAAGAAAGGCTTGAGGTTGAACAAAAAATAGTAAGGACATTTTTAAAAGAACGTTAGTACATTTACCTGTTAAAATGGGTACTGGGAGACCAGACAGAAAAGTTCAAACAATCCAAATTTATGCGAAATTCGAAGTTGTCCAGTCTATGATCCAACTTTCAAAGACTGATCAATCATATTTCAATTTACTTCAATGAGCCGCTACAAATTTTCCAATTAGACATCAGGTCATTTGTATGCTACTGTGCTTGGCAATTATTATTTTTATGGCTTAAACCCAGCCTGTTTCAGCAATGGGACCAGCCATCATTTTCATACAAGTAAAAATTACAGCATAATTAATTTCTAATGTATAGACTAAATATGTGAATTTTAAAATGCTCCCTAATTAGGCTAGAAATGTCCACAGTAACATTTCAAGGGCAGAGTGGCTATGAACTTTTGAGTATTTTTCATTAAAGAAAAATATAATCAGAACATAGACACAGTAACGTTATATTAGTGTATATTTTTTAACATTTTAAAAAGGAGTATCATTAGAGCAAAATGCACTGAACACTGGAACTGGGGCATATACAATGTATACATATATATTTTTAAGTAAGGGTTCATTACTATTAAGTTTGGGCCAATAATTAATTCCATACAATTAAAGAACTTCCTTCTTGTCCTCTCTGAGGCAGGTAGGATTCTAGATTTTAGAGAAAGCTGACAGGTGGGAGGATATGAACTTTCTAAACATATTTATGAGGTGGGGTTTTTTTTGTTGCTTGTTTCCTGAAACTTGCCAGCATCTACCTTGCATTGTTTTGTGCCCAGTGCACTGAAAAAAATCAAAATGTGTTGCCTTTGAAAATTAGGTAATTTTCTATATGAAAGCATGAGACAAACGAGTGGCACTAAGAAAGCAAAACAAGAATGGAAATGTTGTTTCTGAAAATATTCTAATTATGATACAATCAGATGACTTTCTTTTAAATTAGGAATCCCTTTACTTTAGCTGTGCAGTTTAAGTGCACGTTGGAGTTTCAGGAAAGGCCATGGCAATGCTAATTGGCTAGCATATGAAGCTATAAAGCATTACAAAGAAATTCAGGGGAAGTGTTGCAGATAATCCGACTTGTAAACACCAATTTTAGAAGACTATGAGGCACGTCTGCTCAAATGGTTAGAATTCACACTCTAAAAACCACGTTATGTTGGTATCTCTAGTACAGGAAACAGAACAAGAGACAATGCATTAACCTAAGCAACTCTCCTGGCTTCTCCTAGTAAGCCATTTTCTAAAACCAGCAAGATTTTGGATTTTGTCTTATATAGACAAACGTCAAAAATGTTTGCTCTATCATTTTACTTGAATTATCCATTATAAATTACCATCACAAATATTCTACTATTGCTTATTTGACAGTGGCACAATTAATAGGTATTTACACTACCATTCTATTTTCATTTTGCTGTACTTATCTTGTCTGCCAAATACATGAGAAATTGATAGAAAATTATCAACTTTCATAATTTTCCTTTTTTTGTAAAAACCAAAGAAATAAAGCAAAATCATAACTCACAAGGAAATAAATCACATTTGTCTTCCTTGCTTATCAACTATCCCTGTGTTTGATTTGCAGAAGTCTTTCTCTTACGTGTATTTTTTTGGTTAAGGATGATTCCCTGTGGCACGAAATAAAATTCAGTATCATTTAACTTACAGAGAAAGTATTCTATGGAGACTGGACTATGTACTGTGAGAAAAAAAAATGGCATTACTAAATTAAACATTAAAACCAAACTGCTAATCTGATTTCATCTAGCTGTGCAAAATTACAGTATTTTGGTACCTACTTAAAGAGTTTGCTTTGACTGACCTTTAAAAAAGAAAAGATTTGTCTCTATTTAATCTACAGGGTATTTCGTGATAAAGTACATTTTTCTACCACGTTACAAATTATATTTATCCATGGTAGATTGCACAGCCAATCTTGCTACTAATTATAATTCAGTCCAAAGGCCCTCCAGCAAGTAATAGAAATAGACAAAGGGAAAAAAAAAGGTATTGTTTAAGAATGCTGAAGGAAAACTGCAGAACAACATTTTCATACGGTATTAAAATTATTTTGATTGCATTGATCACAAAAAAGTTGGATTTCTTACAAAGGCATGGCCTGCAAAGAAAGGCTAAAAGACTGGTGCAAATCTGTCTCAGCAGAAAGAAGCAGCAGTCACAGAAGGAATTCTTCTCTCCCCAGAGCAGTCGGAGTTAGTGGGAGTCCTAAATGCTCTTTTCAGCCCACATTCTGAAATGCTGATGGATGATACATGCGAGGCAAAGCAAAAGTCATTGGGGAAGTAGTGAAGAGTCTCGGGCACCACGATCCGGCGCTCGCCACAAAACAGCACCGGGACTCGCGGGAGGCCACGAGAGAAGAGAACCACAGTGAGCAATGTGAACAGAATGCCAGAAATTCTGATTCAGGTCCTGAAACCCAGCTGAGCAACTGGCAGGTTTTCAACATCTGGGACATGAGACTGCAGCAGATGGGAAGCCAGAGAGTGAATTAAAAGTCAAACCAGAAGAAGGCTGTGTTTTTGAAAAGGGGAGATATAACTGTATTATCCAGGGGGAAAACATAATTATGCCTCAGAGACGAAAGGTACTTTTTGAACTGGTGCTTAAAGAACATAGGGAGCTCAAAATGTGCCTCGTGGCTTGTATTTCTACAACTACACTTAAAGTCTGGATTTATAGTGCTATCTCTTGGAGATATCTAGGAGAATCTAAGAAACGTTAAGAAGCATTACAAGGGAAAATCACAGCAATCAAGCACAAGAAAGGGATTTTGGGGAACGGCAAAAGCAAGACGTGTATTAGGCTACTTGTACCAACAGATAGAGAAGAACAGGGTTGGCAAAGTTTACCTTCGGGGGGGAAAAATGGTAAAACGGCAAGGAGACAAATGAGCTTAAAAGCAGAGAGCATCTGCTTCAGTCAGCTGAAAGGAGACAGGCTGGGGGAGGCAATTGTTTGCTGCCAGTATCCTGCCACAGGAGTCTGGCAGGCTGACTGAATTGATTTTCTTTCTCTGAACATCACCAGTTTTCAGATGAAGTGATAAATCTTTGCTTGTTACCAAAGACTGATGTGTTACACCTTTTTATATCCAAATAGTTTTTACTGAAGTGTTTTCAATTGGAAAGAATGTTTCTCAGGCGGAAGGCTATTTCTTAGGTGGAAGGAGGTTCTAACTAATAAGAAAATTAATTTTCTTTCAGTAGACAGTGAAACCAATCATTCCAAAAAAAAAGGAAAGGTTTACTTGAGATAGTGAAAAAACAATTTATCTGAATACATATTACATTCACATTCACTGACAGCTAAAATCAATGTGCATACAAACTGAAAGAAGGGACTAAGCAGAGGGGGAAAAAAAAATCCCCAACCCTCCCCCACAAACACCCATGAATTTTTAAAGCATGCAATAAATTTTAACAAGATGAATGAGGGCCTCTAAGAACTCTGAAGGGAGGACGAGTTTCAACTCAACTTGGCAACAACAATCAATTAGGATGCACCTACCTGCATAAGTAATCAGGCTGATTTTTACCCCATACTGTCTGTAAGGAGGTAAATCAGGAAAGACTTGTGACTCATCACAAAACTGTTTTGTGCCAAGTAAGATTCATGATTTTTTCTCTGTGTAAACAAAATACGTTCACAACCTATCTTCACTCAAGCTTTTAAGTATGACAATTATTAATATTTCTGAATAAAATGTCTTTTTCAACGTACATCATTAGTGATCTAAGTAAGGTTTAACATAAATACAGGGGTGAAACTGCACACAAAATAAAATGGACAAAATGGCTGACACTGTTTCCTTACATTTGTTCAACACTTTGTTACTCAACTTCACAGGCTGGCATCTACTACTATAAAGGAAACACATTTTGATTTGGAAGGATCAAAAGAAAGGTACGGAGCTCAGATTTTTCTTTTTTTTTTTGTTCCTTTTCTAAAGCCCTTTCAAGTTGGGGAAAATTCATGCATTGTCATCTCTGAGCACAATGTGATATTGGCAGCTGCTTCAAGCTGGCTACGATGTGCAAAGTTCACTGTCATGACCGGCTGACTGCTCAACTGTCAAGGAAAAATTAACAAATACAAAAATGGGAACATGTGGCAGTTTTAGAAACACACTTTTCAATAAAGCCTACTGTGAACTATAGACTATTGCACATTTCAACATGACACAAGGAAAATAAGGGGTTCAAAAGAGAATACACTTTGTAACATAGAAATATACAGACTAGCTTGTGCACAGAAATCAAAACATGGTTACAAGACACCACTGCAGTCAAACCTGTCTTATAGTCTGCTTATGATCTTAGTGACCTTAAGAAACTGGTCCAAACTGATTATCAGCAATACTTTTTTTTGTTACTTTTTTTTAAAAAAATATTTTGAGACCACATCTTTGATACACATATATATATTCCGTGGTCAAAACAGACAGACTTAACTTTAGCGATACTAAATAAAAGTGCAAAAACATTCAAAAAATAAAACAAAATAAAAAAATATGGAAGCATAAGCTAAAAATTTTCTGCATAGCTGAAATCTATTTAAAGCGAGTCCTTGGTAGGGGTTGCTGACAGGAGGAGAAAGCAGTTTTTTAAAATGTCTTCTGCACGTTTGTTTCAAATAATGCAAAAAAAAGGTCATTTGTCGGCTTCTGAAGTATTTCACAGGCAGTTCACCCCTGCGTCCTTCGAGACCATGGTGGTGGCAGCGCCCCCCTCTGCGAGGTACACGGCAGTGCTGGATTTGGGGGGCAGCGCCTGCTCGCTGCCGTTGTTGTTGACCTCGCAGTGCAGCGGCTCCGTGGAGATGACCCACGTGGACGGACGCCACCGCTTGAGAGAGTACGGAGTTTTCACACGTTTCTTGATCTTCTCTCCTGAGCCTGATTTGCCATCCTGTGAGGAGTCACCTACTGGAGGACAAAAAAACCAAACCAAACAAACACAGAATAGAAAACAGTATTACGAGGAAGGTAAGATTAGACTGGAGTCCAGGGTTGTTACGTATGTGAAACACAACAAAGGAACAAATCTTTAAACACAGAAGCAACTGCGTGGCAGAGGCATGACAGGCCTATCAACTACAACAGCTGCCACTAAAACAAAGGGTTACATTCTGTTCTCTGTCAGAAATTACTTCAGTGAAGTAATTTGTGTTACCTGGAATGCACATTGGCATCAAAAAGGAGAATCAGCATTTGACATTTGAGGGGCTTTTGCAACCATAGTATCTTACATTACCTGTAATGGGAGGTACAAAAACATGTTGCTACTACAGGACAGCAAAGGCTAAAATTTAAATAGCGCAATAAAATGTTAGGTCCCCTAATGCTACTCCACCTGGCAAAGCCTTTCACCTGAAGACAAAATGGTCCATTCTCTGTTAAGATACTAAGGCAGGATTTGGGATGCTGTGTTGCAAAACTGGCAAAACCAACTTTACTCGTGATAAAACTTCAGCAGTTGAAATCTGATTGTAAAAAAAACCTTACACAACCCCTCTTTTAATTTAAGCTTCAATTAAAGAAAGCCACTGCAATAATCTTTTATCTTTATCTCGGTAAGATTTCAACTCACATCAACATGTTAAGACAAAAATTAAGGTTTGCTACTTAAAAGGAAGGCTTAAACATTCCATTGCCGAATATTCAACTACATTTCTTGAAAGACATGTTCTGGTTTGGTTTTAAACCTTTTATTTCCAAAGATGCCTGGCATCCCAGTTTACTCCACCAGTATCACAGCATCTTCCTAAACGGAGTCGCGAGATCTGCAAGCACCTTTCAAGACTACAGTGACTTCTGGAAATATATTTTCTTTAAAATGCACACCAGGAGGTCTTTCCAACAGCTCAAACAGGCTCAAACCTAGAGGATGTACCTAATTTAACTATAACTACATGACTACATTCTTACTGTAAAAAGGAGAGCCCCATTGTAGCCTCTTAGACCTCTGCCATAAAACACTCAAAGAAGTTATTCTGAAAGAGACTATTAAAATCAAGTCCTTCTCTAATCACTTGGATTAATTTTTATGTACATGGCAAACTGATGAAGAATTGCTCTAATTGTTAGAGCTAGGACAGCAAAATAGAAAATGCCTGACCCTTCATTTAGGCTGGGCTAATACAGTAAAATCAGTCGCTTTAAAATCGTGAAGCATATGAGTAGTTATTATAATAAATTATTTTAATCAATGCATCTTAGAGACAGCTACTCTTGAGAGAATGAGGAAAAGTAAGGAAAAGAAGGTATAATGTGCCCCTGAAGAAAAAAATAGGATGCTTTTTCAATATGCTTTGCAGCTACCAAAGGTAGCAATCTTGCAAGGAATAATGAAAGTTAACCTAGAGTCAGAGTGGATGGGTTAGAGAGAGACAGATTTATTCTGTGTATGCAGAAGGATGATAGTGATCTAATATACTGGAAATGATGGAGACAGGACTTTACCAAAAAGACTGAAATTGTGCTGAGAGAAATTAAATTTATATGAGATTTAATAAGTGTGCTTTGAGGAGAGACAGGGGAGATGGAAATAATTTCTATTCAAGCAGATCTATGCAGTTATTAGCCAGAAAAGTGTCAGGGAAACGGTTCAGTCCTGCAGGCACTTACACTGCATACTACTGCTATCCAAACTACTTGTGGCTGACAGATCCAGCGAGTTAGGCCTCTGTGCTCTTCTGGTCTGGGTCTGCCCAGGGTTCCTCACTACATTCTGGACACTGGCTGCAGCTGTGTCTGGACACGGATTGCTGTTGTTGTTGTTGGCGTTTGTTCGGCCGTTATCCAGCGGTCGCTCCCTCCTGTCCACCAGGCGGTCCAGAACGCCTTCATCGTGGCCAACCTGCTGCTCCCGCCTCAACAAGGGCTCGTGCTCATCGGGACTGGAGTTGATGTTCAGCCGACTGTCCTCCCCACTGAACTGGTTCTGAAGCATCTCCTGGGCCCTCTGCGCTACCGAGCTGCTGGTCTGGCCGGAGGGCACCGTGCCATTGGCATACTGGGTCGTGCCAGCATGAGAGTTTATGCCGTGGCTCCTCCCGGCCACTCCATTCATGGTAACTGTCACGACGTGAGGCTCTGCAGCATTGATCGTGTTCATCTTGGCAACGCCCGTTTCCACTTGCTTCAAGTTTGATTTGTGCTTGCCACCAAATTTTAACCGTGGCTCCTTTGTTGAATTTTTGGTGTTTAGAGGGAGGCTGGTAGGCCTCTTTGGAAGGTTCTGTTGCTTGGGTAGAGGATAGACCTGAGCAGATGGGACATCCGGAATCAAACATGCCTGACCGTTGCTAGCTTGTGTGAAGTCCTGTTGTCCTGTCACCTCTACTGCAAGTTTTATCAGTGGATAAAGCAAGCTTGAACTAGTGCTGCTGAGCGGATCTGGCCCGCTAAACTGCTTAAGTGAGTGCTCCATCAGATTCTCATCAGAGCTTTCTTTCAGGTTCTTATCCACTTCTTTTGGATCCAATTTATTTGTCTCCAAGTCCTCCTCTGTTAGCTGCAGACAAACAGGGGTGGGCCCACCCGGCTGCATGACATTTGTAGTATGCAAGTTTGTTTCATCCGAATAAGGCATTTCGGATATGGTGGTCATGCCAGTGCTAGGAGTGAGGCCAGTTGTGTTGGTGGTGGACAAACTGGTGACACTTGTCTCAGGACTAGGGATGCGAGCCTGTGCTTGTTGTCGCTCGTAGTTAATGGAATTTCTATTCTTTTCCCCTGAAGTCAGTGGTGTAGTGGACATTGAATGTTCAGAAGAAATGTTCTTCACTATGCTGTCAGTGTGGTGAATTGAATCTTCAATGTAGGAAGAGGAAGAATAATCTGGATATGGCCTTATCTTTGATACACGTCTATGATGCGACAGATTCCTTTAAGAAAAAATAAGTGACATTAAGATCATATATGTAAAAATCACCTCATACTATAAAGCCTCTCATTTAAGAGAAGTGAGTGTCTTTCTGTTTCTTTGCATGCATAAACTAAGGACAGATACAGTACAAACTGAGATATTTCAGCAACTTCCTTGAAAAGTGCTAGGGACAAGAAAACTGGTTTTACTAGGGCAAAATTTCATCGTGGATGTTATTTCCTAAGAGAACAGTAATTTTCTTCTATTTGTCCAATATGCTGTTTGTCCAGCTGACAAATCTGGATGCAGAGAAGTGCTGCTGAAGAAGGCCAACAAAAAACCATCAGACAAGACCAAGAAAGTGATGCTGGGAAAACGTCACAAGGTCCTAAACCATGAAAAACTCTACTATTTCGACAATTTAGGTATTCGACGATTTGAACACAATTTTTTTTCATGACAATAAATATTGTCATATACAGCAACATTACTCTTCTCTCAAATCCCGATTTCTAGAGTATACTATTAAGCACTAAGGTCAGTTCTGCAAATTCTCATTCCCTCTGAATCATATATAAGCAGAGAACGTGCAGAACTTCGCTTGCTGGGCTCAGAAGAATAGCAATGACTTAAACAATGGCCCTGCAGTTTGTTAACTGAAAAACTACAGGTTTGAGACTTGGTAATTTCCTGAACTCATACTGACTGCAAATTCACAGTTTTTAGCAGAACACTTTAAACAGAAGTTTTATGCATCATTTAGCAAGTGTACTTAAAGACAATTCACTTTGTCACTTCATGTCATGGCAAGCCTGCTGAGACAGTTTGCCTAAGCTCAGTTTAAAAGGCCCCTCTGTGGGAAATACAGTTGTTTACATAAAAGATGCCTGAATTCTGGGGACACATAGGAGATCTCAAGAACACAAGCAATTGGGATTATGTCACGCAATACCCACATGCAGACTAGGTCACGTAACACACACCACTTCATGGGTGCAGCAAGCTGTGGCTTCTGGCCTGGAGTGAGCTGAGCGCTGCATTGAGCATTTCCGGCTGACTAAACCCAAATGTGTTCTCTTCTTACCTCTCATTTTGCATGGCAGTTGACATAGGGTTGACTGTTGGACTAACTGATTTATTTCTCTCCCAAATCATCATGAGTTCTGCCATTCTCTCCTCAGCACACTGTGCTGTTAGCCGAGCTTCCGCATCTTGATCCCAACAGTCTTCAATTGTTTCTTTTAGCGACCTCACGGCCTGCCAGGAGACAAAATCCCTTTATCTTAAGTTATTTTACCTTTATATTGTGGTTCTAATTGACTGTTTTATGGCAGCATTCTGCATGCATGAAAACGGTTATAAGCTGGTGAAAGCGAGAAGCAGAAGATACACAATTTCATTCAAAGCTAATTTAACCTAATAACAGCAATATGCAAGTCTAATATTGTCACACCTCACATACACACATCAACTCGGAAGACACTTACTTAGGAAAAGCTACATTCACCAATGTCCATACAACCTTCAGCCAGCCCTCTGATGGAGGCACGCTCAGCTTACTCTCCCTGCCTTATGAGAGCTGTGTACCAAGGATTGCTGATATTCTGGGAATGCTGTCACAGTTATCCTCACACTTCTGCTAATGGTCACTGCCTTGCTCCCCTGCACTGTATGCAAATAACAGCCACGCTCACTTCATCATCCTTGTCTTCCTCTCTTTACCACAGTGACACCCAAATGTCTCATAAGTATCAATGAATTTATCTGCGCCACGGGAGGAGATTTTTGTTGCACTTGTTTTACAGGTGGAGAAACAGAAACGCACACGTGTTCCTGGCATCACACTGTGGGATGAACTGTACAGTCAGGATTAGAGCTCAAGACCTCCAAAACGTGCTGCCATATGCTCAGGGAACCGGAGAGGAAACAACCGAAATTACAAGCACTGAACACTTCTGTTTCCGCTCCATCTGGAGTACAAAAGCCAGGCAGACATTTCTGGGCCCCTGCTGCCAGTCTATGGCCCATGGAGAGGATCTGGTTGGCCAGCACAGCTCACATCTACAGCCCACTTCAACCTCTCCAGGACTGAGGACTCTGCATAATCCCAGGTGGGCACTAAGGCATTCAGTGGGTCCTGCTGACTGTCTCTGTGCCAGAGCTGCCTTGTGCCCTTCTGGCACTGGAAGCCAGGACTAGCTCTGGGTATGAGCCAAGAGCTCCTCACCCGCGGAGTGGGCTCCTGGCATCGCGTGCATCTGGCAGTCGCTGCTGCTTGGCGATGCAGCTCTGGCTGCACAGGTGGGGACGAGCTCCCCCACAGCAAACCTTTCATCTCCCGTCCCACAGCAGATCACAGAGGGGATAAGCCAATACCCTCCCCTTAGCTGAGGGACACAAGTCTAAAAGCACCCTCAGGGACAAGAGAGGATACTGGATCCATTTTCTCTCCCACACCAAAATGCCTTCATTCAGCTTTCAGGACTTGATTTCGTCACAGTTAAGACTAAGTATCTAAGTCAGTGGACACCCTAATCTCCTGTCCTGCCTCTTTGCAAGACTCTCTCCCACAGGTTTCCACCAGTGTTAAATTTAATACTGTCTGTCCTCTAGCAGATCCTTTCCTTTTGATGTTTTAAGGATCATGAAAGGAACACAGTAATGACTGTATGGACAGTTATCAAAACTGAAGTTCTTTAGCATCACATTTACCGCAATTACGTGTTTTCTATTAATTTCAGGTTCAAAGACATCTATGCTAAAATGCACTATTTACAAGTACTTACTAGCACTCATCAAAAAGACAGAAGGGACCAGAAATCTGCATTATTCTATTATTCTGTTAATATCCTTCAGTGCTGACCTCTGAAGTCAAGAGTGGACCCCACTTTGGCAAGCAAGACAAGAATACTGTAACAGCTCAACACAGTTTATAGCCCTTGAATTGTTTTATGTACATCCTCTGCTCAGGTTGCTGCTTTATACTGTGAAACATGACGTAGACGGTTCCAGAAGCAGACTGAGACTGCATAGGTAACCACAAATCAGGATTCCACATCTTTGGAGTACCGTAATTATGTGATTAAAAATAAAACATTGTTTTTTATTTGTATTTCTCAAATGAAAAGGACAAATGCATTTCTTTCATAGATGAATTTGCATGAAGGTGTTATAAACCAACATGCCAGCAGAGCTTTTAAATAATGGAAAAAAGTCTTTTATCCCATGCATTAGATACAGGAGGTTAGGACCTGGGTCCAGAGTGAGGTTATCTGGAGCTCAGTTTTCTATACTATCTGCCCTAGAGTGCTCATTCAGATGTTATCCTAGACTGGCATAGGGTGGAGGAAGTTGTTTGACACATGTGATTACTTATTATTTTTTCTCTTAAAGCAATGGTGTAGATCAATCCTTAGAGCTGGAGTTATCATCACCATTTTCGTTATTCAGAAAAAAGTCAGTAACAACACAAAGAATGTGTTAGGCATTTTAAATATGGGGATCATCTAATAAGGCTCGAGTCTATCAGCTTGCTAGAACATAATTAACATTTAAAATGGTAGTCTGCAAAACAAAACAAATCTTGAACTGTTTTAGTTTCAACTGTGTTCAGAAACAGCTGTCAAGCTTGGTTCTTCCAAGACTGCATTTGCCAACACGGGTATAGTTGAAACAGCTGTTGTTTGATTTTGTATCTACTTTGGGCACTGATTCCTTTTTTTTCCTCTTCTCCCCCTTTGCCCCCGAGACTGGCTGTCCAAAAGTTTGTAATAAAAGAACCTCTCTTGGAAGCTCTCAGCTCGGTTACAACATGTTTTACTGCAGTGCACCACTGCAGGCTATGCTCCTCTCTGAAAGCAGGTTCCTACGTATTTACAAGCACCAGCACAGGTGAGGCCTTGGGCTCCTCCTTGTCTGCACAGTAGCCACAAACTTATCAACCACCAAAGTCTCTCAAGATTGAAGGGCATAATTTCAATAGGGGAATAACTGGAAGTATCTTTTTAAATAAGTCAAATATGCCATTTTCATACTTGCAATTAAGCTATATTACCTCATATCAGGTGGAAGCCAGTAACTGTTTGCATTTCCCTTTCCTTGTAATAAAAGACAAACAGCCTCCTCTAAGCCAAGGGGATTCACATTACCTGACCTTTGCTGCAGATGAAAGCAAGCACAGACTCTCACCAGAGTTCAGCTGACTTGCTCTAACTTGTTGGCCTGCAGCAGCAAGGCTCTAAGCCACAGCTACACTAGTTCAAAACAACAAACAATATTATGATGTTTATAGTCTTGAAAATAAAAACTGCAGATCAAATGAAGCCATATAAAATTCTTAATGTAGTTGTAATGAAATGATTGCTAGAAGCTTTAGCCTCTGCAAATTCTGAGGACTAATACAAGTTCAAAAAAGTTTATTGCAATGTTTACCAATTTTAGTTTTGGAAGAGTATACTGACATTTTTGCCAGCTATTTTAGTCGGTATTTTAGTTCAGGTTTATTAGTTTATTAGTTTATAAGATGTCAAAAGGCAAAAAATGGCTTCATGTTTCTCATTCAGCACACAGAGAACACACGGGTGCTTCATGCACAGTACTACAGGTAGTGTCTAAAAATTAATGTAACGGGTTATCTTCGGTATATCACACTGCAGCATGCAACAACAACAACAGTATTTTTCCTTAAAAGAAATCTCTTTTTCATGTCAGTAACTTTTAAAAACTGAATTCAATATTTAAGAAGGCCAGGCAGAAACAGCTCTCAATCCTTAAATACTAACAAAGAGGAAAAAAAATCCCCAAAACCTAAAAAACTGCTTTTAAGAAATGAGTACACCCTAAAGCTGGTTAAAGCACTGTTTCTTTGAAAATATTCTCTCTCACCAGGCTGTTCTCCTTCCATGCTTCTGGGAATTTTGGTCTTTGCTTCTCTCTAGACACCAAGACTTGCATATCTTCAAAAGTGGGATGGTTTCCGACTTCAGTCTGGAAAGCCATCTGGTACTCTGGCACAGATTCCCCTGTTAGCAAAAGAAAGAAAGGAAAAAAAAAATCAATCACAGATTAGAAGGCAGAGCAAAGGCTTTCAGTTGATGAAAGGCATTATCAAAGTTGCTGTCTATCGAGATGTTCCCCACTCTCCCCAAAGTCTAACTTCCAAAAAAAAGCTGAATTAACTGCAAATGAGCTAAGTGCTGTTCAGCAACCTTTCAAAGGAATAGCATCCTCAGACTTCACTGGTTCAGTGGCACATTTGGAATGCCTTGAGGCCTGAGGGTGACACCTACTTTCTGTGAAACACCACTGACTGATTATATTCACGTACTGCGTTCGGGAGGAAGCCCAGCAAGATTACAAGCCTCTGCAGATAAAGTGCAGCTGTTTGACTGTACAGAGAATGCTGCATTTTAGATTCATTCTATACGCTGTAGCTTGGGAAGAAGATGGTGGACGTGGCACAATCTCACGTGTAAATTTTAAGTCTACTTCCTTTTGGTTTATGTTACAGGTATGGAGGATTTCCCCGACTTTTCAATGTCACTGTCATAAATAAAAGCATGACTGACTAAAGGCTGTATTAAGTCCTAGTGTTTTTTCATGAGGAAAAGTCTGAAAGACACTTCAGGCACTTCTATCAGTTCTAAGAACTGGAAACACTGCCTCTGCCATCAGCCTAACTCTCAATGTTTTTAAACTCTGGACAATAATAATAACAACAACATTAATGCTCAAACGGCACTCAGCATGAGGCCTGAAAACCGCCTGAACAGGTCATACCAAGCCTTTCAGCAGGAACCACGCCTCGCCCTCAGATGCACTGTCCTGACAAGCACCACCTCGAACACTAGATGGCACCGACTTAATGGCAGAAGCAATTGAGAAAACTACTTCCCTTCTCCACTTTCAAAAGCTCGGGCTCGGGAGTAGCTTTGGTTGCTGGTGCCACTTCCTGCTATTATGGTTTTCTCCAGTTCTTTTAGTTACCTGGGAAGAGGTCTGTACATCTCATGAATATCTCCCAGTAGATAAGGCCCAGCGCATACATATCTACTTGCTTCAAAGCAGATTCACAGTCCCTCAAGTTCACTGCTCCTTCAAGCACTTCTGGGGCCATGTAGCGGATCGTCCCGACCTGGGGAAGCATCAAATCAAAGCTTCACATCAGGAAGTAATTTCCAAATTCAATTTAGTTTTTTAACATCCTATTCTGCTTGGCATTTTCTACAGTTAAGGAAAACACAGCTCGCTCCTAATCGCTGTCCTCAGCTTCTAGATTCTTACCAGTCTAGTCATAACAAAACCCTTCCCCTACTCTGTCACTTTTTTGTATGTACCAAAACAAAATCATTGTGTCCCTTACTTAATGTTCTCATATGAAATATGATATAGTAGAAATGTTTCTTTTTCCTGAAATTACACTATTAAACACCAAGCTATGAATCATAATGGAAGAGGATCCTGTTGAATAGGAAACTTGTTCTCTATTCCTGGACTGTCCGCAAGGTTCCACCCTACATCTTCCATAGTCAAAGGTTATTAAGTCTTGGAAGATACCTATTCATTTTCACTGGGACATGTGCTAGATTAGAGCACTTACTCAGCAGTACTTGTAGGACAGTATTTTATCAAAGGACTATTCCACAACCCTCCATTTTAACCAGCAGTTTCCCTGGTTCTTTGTTCAGTATGGGAAGATCTAGAAGGAGCTCTTTTGCACTAGGTATTTTCAATTTAGCACTTGCTTTCTAAGGGAAGGTGATTAGCACTGTGAAACATGTTCTTTGAATGAAATACAAAGTTTTTCTGTAAAAGCACAGACAACAACTACACTGAAACATTAGGCACTTTGTTTAAAGCAGTCTCACTGTATTTCAGTAGCCTGTATTAGATGCCAAGCACGAGATGTAGAATGTGGTATGTCACCATTTCAGACAAATTAACACCAAAACCACCAAAGAATGTTTGGTCTTCAGTTAGCACTTGCAGTACAAGATCAAAGGGACCTCTACCACATAATCACAAAGAACATGGCAACCAAACCTACCTTGTGTCTTCTCATATCTCACACAGAAACTTCAGCCTGCCAATCCATCGCCTTTCAAAATGGCAGGTTTGTGTTGAGTATTTTGAGAACAAAACCGGTTTCCTCCTATGGAGCCTTAAGCCACTTCTCACCCCCAGTGCAGCCATTCCCCATTACAGAAACTGTACCACCTGAACATTCATCCAACCATTTGTACTTACCTCGCTAATGGCTGCATTGTCTTCCTCACCTGGTCGTACCAGTCTGTTTCCAGTTAACTTCATGGAGAGCCCGAAATCACTGATTACACAAGTTCCATCGTTCTTTACCAGTACATTGCGGCTGTTCAAGTCACGATGGGATATTGCAGGTTTGTAATGGTCTGTTTGGACACACGAAAGTGTTCATCACTATTTGAGCAATTCTACTGCTTGGCAAAATGAGAGAACCTCAGTATGTCTGCTCAGCTATTATAAACAGAGAATCAACTTATTTTTTAGAAAGCTTATGTTTTTGCTTCTTTACAATGAGCTCCAAAGTAAGCCATCTAGAGAAAACTGACTGGCATTGAGAGTTCCACTGTATCTATATGATATATTAGGCTACTGACATATACAGCTCTAATGTTTGCCAGTTGTCTAGTTCTCAAGGGATATTTCAGCATGATTTTGGCAGTGGAGACATTGTGTACTTAAACGCAGACCTGCTGCCACAGCCCTAACAGCCATTCCAAATACTCTCCATCATTTCCACACTCCTGTGTCAAACACGGCGCCAATTATTTACATTATGATTGGAATTACCATTGGCACCTATTCAGAAGATATGCAGACAACATTATTCCAGGGAGTCTGAGCATGTTCATCTTGCAAGGGATCTGATCTTTTCTAAAGAATAATCTCAGTTGTTCCCAGTTTTTACTTATTTTGTTAGTAAAGCAGCCAGCAGTATAGAACTCATTTTACTGTGGAATTTATCCTACTCCATGAGCTCCTTCCTAGCATTCACAGACTATGGCTGTCTCTCCTTTATGATGGAAAGCTTACACATTTTCTGGCTGCTAATGGACACACCTGTCTGCACATTTCAAAAGGATGAAGTTAAGATGATAGCTGCAGTTTCAATGGCACATAGGAATACTGATTTGGGTATTTTCAGCACTTTTAATAGCATCTTTAGTTGTCATTCTTTGCTAATGCTCATGCTTATTAACATTTTGAAATACATAGTTTGAAATTTTAATCCAAACATTAGCACCTTAATATAGATATAATGATATCAGCCTTTTATTTACTGCCAAAAACCTAACATTTCAGTGCCATATTCTGCAGCCTGATACATCACAGATCTCAGAATATCTACTTTATAATTATGATATTTTAGCTGCTGAAATACTGGCTGAAGCATGTATGCAGAGATATAAAGATCCAAATCAATACATTGTCACAGCCAGTACTCTAATAAAGTACCAGAAGTCCAGCAGTATTGTTTGTACACAGCAAACACTAGGCCCAAACGCTCAGACAAAAATCCAGAGACATGATAAATAAAACTACAGTGGGGTTAGAAGATTTAATTATACAGTACACAGTTCACACACAAACTAAAAATTGCTTTGGTGATCTGTTTCTGAACTGCAAAAACAGACACAACACCTCATCTGTTTGCCCTCTGCCAGAGAGCCAGACAGTGCTTCAGGTCTTCAGTGATCTGTTGCCATGACACAGCAGCACTGCACAACTCTGCCTCCTCCTCCTGCCTCTCTCTGGGGCTCTCCCAGCTCGTACTCCATGTTTTCACACAAGGGTCACAGACAGAGCCCACAACACGGGGCTGTTCAGAAGAAGGGAACGTATCAGAAGTTCTGAGCAATCTCTATTTGCATTCATCATTTCCTACTCGGAGTAGGAAAAAAGAAAGGCTGGAATCTACGACCTGATAGAAATAAGAATATACGGGAGATCCTAGCATCCCTTCCTGGCCTTACCTCCTCGAGGCAGCTCCGTGTGCAGGTACGCCAAGCCCCGAGTTATAGAGTGTGCCAAACGACAAGAGCTCACCCAGTCGCTTGTGTGGAGACTCAAATATTTGCACAAAGAACCCTAAAAAGAACCCAAAAAAAGACAAAACAAAAAACACGGATTAAAATCATTGTCCAATAGAGTAATTCAAAATCTTTTGGAGACTCAGTTTATCCACAGCTTCTAAAAGGTATAAACCTGCAACTGGCTTATGTGTTTACCCACATAGTCTAAAACACAAGATTTGATTGAAGTGTCATTAAATTCCAGTGCTGCCATTTCGTTTCTCTAAAGTGGAATAGAAATTTTATCACAGAATGACAGGGATTGCCTCTAGAAAAAATGATATTAATTATAAAAGTCTTGCTGCAGAACAGAATAAAGGTAACTGCAGACGTAACAGCCTGGGTTTCTGAAATGTGGGCTTTAGACCATTATCACTTACAGAGTACTCGACATCTCTCACTTGCTATAATCTATTTATGTATCAAAACAAAAACACCTCAAAGGCAATTCCAAAAAGGAGTGAGTCCCCATGCACTGAAGAAACATGGAAAAAAAGAATGCCATATTCCCCTTTTCTTGAAAGGGAGGTTACATGTATAAAATGGGGGATATTCTAGTAATTTGTCGTGAAATCTCTAAGGAAACCAGAAGGAAGCGTGTCAATTATGATATTGAGATAGTCTAGAAACTGAGACTGCTATCCAAAACAAGAGCCAGACCCTGCAAACTGTGACACTTTTGACGCACAGTCCCCAATGACAATATACTTAGTTTAAACAAACTAAACAAACTAAATCCTCAAGCATGAGGAACAAGTAATCTGGCTAACTCTGAATGCTTATTATATTTTTTAGGACTACAAACTACCCTGGTTTTGCCTATTTAGGTCTGTAATCTTAAAGATGCACCAATGTGTAACATCTTATCAGATGCAACTAAATACATATCATTGCAAAGTAAGTCCTGTAACATTTGGTTCATAAAAATTTGGTATGAATCCCTTTGGAGCTGACACTCGGGTATGTTATGCATGCACGATTCAGACGGAGGCACACAGATACCAGAATTTAAAGTGACCAAAGTATTAGACATTTTTTTAATCCAGTGCTAAGACTAAAATCTTAAGCTCTTGACACTTCTTAATAGAATCATGAAAGTCTTACACCTTTTCACACCTAGTCTGTGCAGAACAAGGCACCCCTAAATAGGTGACGTCCTCAGTGAAAACACAGACCAAATGTCACTTGTGCAAGCTTCATTGTTTAAAATGCTGTTATATGAACTTCAAATACATTCTGCAATGCATTAAAAAAGCTGTAAATCCACCTAGAAATAAAGGAATTTCATACTTTTCCTTATTGTTTACAGTTTTTTAAGAAATACAAGCACTCTTACTAACCTCCAAATGTCATCAGCTTGGGTTTTTTTCTTGGCTTAGTGGGTTGAGATTCCAGCCCATTTTAATGGAGGCCAAAGAACTGTTGTCATGATGTGACTGTCACTGTATAAAGGTCTTAAACCAGCTTCAAGATCTTTCTGCTGCAGAGCCTGCCCACCACCAGATGTTTTTTAAGCTAGCTGAAGGCTGTGATTTTATGCTTTTAGTGAAGTTCAATATAAATGATAACCAGGAAAAGTTTTAGTCAAGATTTAGAGAGATATGTTTGTAATTAAGACTATCTTGTTAGAGTCACAAGTTAGACGTTAAATTGGGGATATTTGTTCTGATTAAAATTTTTGATAAAACGGATATTTTTAACAATCAGAGATTCTATTTGTGCTTTAGAACAATTTTTCTGTTGTTCTAAAAGGACATGAGTGTCTGACTACTGGGGCAATAATTCCGTGGCTGTAATGTATTTCCTACTATGTCATCCCTCACAACTGACTCCCTTGCTGACCTACTACACCTCAGAGTCTCATCAGAACAGCACGGTGATTGATAAATATGTGTATGGGTCCTTTCACTTGCCTATTCCCTTCGGTCTGAAGGCATGTTTGGAAAAAACCACAACCTGGGTCAAACCTATCTGTCTTGCTTTCACCAAGGTAACACCAAGAACCATCTTCTGTGTAAAAATGCCCTGGTCTGTGTGTTCTTACTTTCAGGAAGGAAAGTATTTTGAGGGAGAATGATGTTTTGGATGTGGAATATTTCACCTGCACATCTTGTATTGGTTAGTCCTTATTGAAATCAGATTTATGGCTCCAGTTTGAACACTGCAATTCCGTTCTAGCGGGGCTGCCACAGCAGGCTTCCTTTTCTGCTGTTAACTCCACATACAGCAGAACATCTGCTCACTGAATTACAGATCACACTGTGCATTAATTACACCTGCTGTGCACTTTTTCCAATGACTTCCAAACAACCAGTGGATTGATTTTAGACTAATCTTGCTGTTCTTAATACCACATTGGGAAAGAATCTGATAATATGATGTCATAAGCTTCATCTGTACATTTAATCAGGTCATTAACAGACCCTGTTTACATAAGCAACAAGACACAGCCTTCAATCGAATTACATTTCAACTGAAAATCCTTTCATCCAAGAAAACAGCCAAACCAGATCACCTGTGAAGACATTTATGCTATGCCCTCCCACAAACAGAATACTCACTTGATTTTACTTAACTCAATTACATGAAAATATGCCAGTTTTGTCAGAGCCACATGCTTTGCCACCGTCCATCTGGTATGGGCACAAGTGACCTTTTTCATGGTCACTTCTAGTTTCTGCAATCTCTTCTTAGATGCCTGTCTCTTACAAGCTGACAGGATCGAGTGCGTTCTCACCTCAAAGATTCAGTTAAGACACTCTTTATGTGTTTGTGCTTTGTTGCCTTAAGTCTGTATATAGTGTGTACGTGTGTAAACACATACCTATGTTTAAGGCACGTATTTACATGGGTGCATTTAACTTTCAACACAGCCATATACATAGAGCCTAAAAGCCCCTAAGACAGGCCATCATTACTGCTACTTAGCACTGTTCTGCTCCTTTTTGCCATTCAAATATGCAGCTTTTGTCCAACTGCCTCCATAAAAGATCAGGCTTCAGCCATTCCCTTTACACCTTGCAGGAAATACAATAGGAGTTTGCTTACTTGCGACCAAAAAGCTTGTTTAAAAAAATTATTTAACTGAATTACTGAAGTTCTTTCCCATACACAGGCAAAAAAACCCCAAGATAAATTGTGACAACATTTTTTGCATTTTCATATGCATAACTCCCATATACATTTTATGATTTTTCATGAAAGCTACTCACATTCATACTGTATATTTTTAAGATGTTTCTGTGTATGTGTATACATGCACAAAACATTAAGTACCCTAATCCATGAATCTGAGAAATAGAGGCATTCAGTTAGCTGAGGAGATTTGAAGATATGCTTCTGGAAAGTAAGGCTGCCTTCTTAAGACATGTCCTACATCATCAGTATATGCCACAGAAAGCTTTAAAGAAGGTAACAGGATAAAAAGGCACCATGATTTATAGCACCACAAACTAGTTTGACAGCAATCTTGGAACTACTACATTTCACTGTAAAAAAACCCCACTATTTACAGCTATTGAGTGAGGTCATAAGACAGAGATAATGTCTTAATATTAAGAAGTTTTAAATTTATTAAATTATTTTTAAGTAAAAACAACTCTTCAAATTCTGTCGTTGAATAAGGACAGAATTGACTAAAAAAACCTTGCACCACAACCAAGAGCAAATACTCCAGCACTAAGAATTTGTAAGACTATGTTTGGGAGCACTAACTGGGAAATCTGAAAGGATATTACAGTAACCCACAATAAGGTGCATTAAAATTGTCATTTATATGGATTATTTTTTACATTGCTGTGCAAGAAGCAGCACCAAAACCTAAAATACATCCTTTTTATGTGGCTATTCTTAGGATTCTTAACCAACCCAATTGATTTCTTTGAAGCACTTACATTGGGGTAATATTCCATCACCAATAAATATTCCATACGGCCGTCCGCAGTGAATCTCTCATCCCCCACGATGAAGCGGGCGATGTTATCGTGTTCCATCAGGGGGATCCTGTAAATGTTCCTCTCATTGACAAAGTTCTGACGATTAGCAAAAGAAAAGACTTTCACAGCAACTGGACGTTCATCTAGGGAACCTTTATACACTGCTCCGTATCGTCCCCGGCCAATCAACTGCAAAAAATAGAAATAATTAGTTCACTAAATAACAGATGAAGATAAAACCCAAGTTTTCACTCTACAAGAATTGTATGCCAACTTCTATCCTGACTTATACTATAAGAATAGTGAAGATAGTGAGTATTTTGTAATGAAAACCAGAATTAGAATGCTGCCATGAAAGCTCCTTTGGAGCTGGAAACCTCAGCACAAGCCAACATAGGTCTTACTAAATTGATCTATAGTCTGAATATCCAGTAAATATATCATAAATAATCTATTCAGTACTTTAATATACAGAATCAATAAAATACATGTGTTCTGTGCTGCTAATTCTCTTACTAACTTTTGCCTACTGGAGATTTATAGCTTTTATGTGATCAATTTCATTTTACTCCAGAGATCACAGACATTAGGCGAAACATTTTAGGTTTAGGACAGTTTACATGCTGTACCTTTCAGGTCAGTAATAACAAAATACGCATTTGTAGTGCAAAACAGATGCCAAAATAGGTAAACAGATTTTAACAGAAAGAAGTAATTAATTCCTGACTACCTGTGAATCTTTATTCTAGCCCCCACTGCATTCGACAGTCTTCAAGAATGGCCTTTCACATCTCCATAGTAACTGCAGAAGAAAGATGCAATCTCTACTCTAAACCATAATGCAGGACCACCTTCAGGAAGAGCCCTGACTTCTGAAGCTCAAAAAATTCCAACTACATAAGAATTTAAGCACCCATTTAAAATAATTTTCAGGAAGACCCATACATGAAACTGTAAGGATTTCATGAGCCTTTTTTTTTTTCACTTTTTAAATACTTACAAATGGAGGAGGAATAGAAAACAGAAGGGATAACAAAAGTAAAGGTTCTAAAGATGATACAATTGTCTTACGGCAAAGTTTTCAAAAATAAAGTCTCATTTAATGAAGAGACTTTCTGTTTCTCAGTCCTTTTATATCACTGGGTTGCAAAGCAGCAGCAAGTCAGCTCAAGGTACAAACCTGGAATGTACTCTACCCACAGAGATGTCAAAAGGCAAGCACAGGTTAAAACATTTGTCACGCAACACCCTGTGACTGGGGGTGAGGGGTCAGCTCCTCAGGATACAAGAAACAGGACAGAAGACACCACAGCATAGATCTCTCTGCCAACAAAGTCACTCCTTTCTCCAAGACTGCGTTATCAGTACAAGTGCTTTCATCTGGGGCTTTGCACACTTCTACAACACACGTTGTTAGACCCTTGTAAACTCTGCCTCGAGTACTTTTTTGTTGGCAGAAGACACCTGAGGTTCTTTGCTGATTAGTCTGCTGTCACCATTAGAGCAGCTCACACTGCATGTCTGCAGTCTGCATCTCTAGGTGGGGCTTCTACTGGGAAAAAAAAGAAAAGCACCGCTCTGCATCTCAGTCGTTCTACTCATTTTTTTCCTGGCTAAAAGGTTTTAAAAATTCCATATGTTCCATCGAGCATACCAACTGGTAGCCTAACATTTTGCAGTTTTGTGATGATACATCTAACACCAAGCTGAGCAGAAAGTTCTGGTTGGCCTCTAGTTGCCATGGAGATAGATAGTGCCCCACACTGAAGAATGACTACACACAAATGCACCGCTACTGAAATATACTGCCCTAGCTGCAGTACATTCTATATTCCAAGAGTGTTACTAAAGATTTTCAAATTCCCACACTAGGACACTGTACTAAAAGCAAGCAGAGTCAAGCAAAAATGGATCTTCTGATGCAATGCTGAAATTTAGCACATTCTAATTTCCCCCACTACCTCACAGTGTTTCTTTTTTGTTCTCAAGGTAAAACATGTTCTAGCTAATACCAACAACATTGCCAACAAAATTAGACAAAATGTACATGCAGTAACCCTTTTTTTATTTTAATTTCTTCTTGAAACTGTGATATAGAAGAAAACATTACAGGAGCACCGATACATTCATTTCTGTAGCTATGCCTGGGATATGACCACAAACACTGTATTGAATAAAAATGAAGATAAAGAACTGAGTTGAACATTTACCTCTAACAGCTTTAGATTATCCAGATCCAATGAGGGCTCTGATGCTGCTGCCTCCATCATGTTCATACTGTGCAAACCTTGTTTACGGTCTCCTGGGGAAGAGGGTGAGGAGGAAATCAGAGAGTTTCTTTTCTGGACATGCTCCAAGTGAAAAAAATGCAACTTACCTGGGACCTGGCAGAATTACATACTGTAGGCAAGGATGTAACAAGTAAAAAGGAGTCCTGTAAAATCTTCTCAAAGTCAGCAAAATGAGCAGTGAAGGTGCTGATAAACTACAAACTACAATACCTGCTACACAACTATTTTGCTAATTCAAAGTCACTGGCAAAAACTATAAAGCATGTTCACCACCTCACTTAAGCTGGGCTGAGCAGAGGATTTGTGGAAGAAAAATGGGTCCCAAAATGCCATCTTAGAGAAGTCATAACTCTCTCCAAACTGTTATGAAAGGGCTATCACCATAAAATGTCAGAGAGGAGAAAGGGGAGCAGAATTATGTACGAGCATGTGATAGGGAGTGGGGAGAAGAGAAGACCTAAGTATAACTTTGAGCAATAGCCAAATGAACAACTGAAAAAAACCAAAAGCCAAAAAGATTGTCAATCCCTACCTGCAAGCATCCTGTATCCAAAGAACAGAGCAGCTACCAGAACAGCCAGGACAGACACAGATGCCAGGGCAATAACGATGGTCTCATCTCGATGAAAAGAATGAGAAGAATCTGAAAGCAAGCAAGATGAGGACTATGAAATTGTAAATCTGAAAGAATAAACACTATAAAACATGTAATTGTTATTACAACAATGAGGGGAAAAAATGCACTCTGGATTGTCAAACATCACACTGAACTCTTTTTCCTCTCAAAATCTAGGGATGGCAAAAGAGCGATCAGCTCAAAACCAGCTGGGCACACATTCACTGGCAGCTTTTCCCAGTCTGCCCTTGCCCTGTAGAGAGAGGCACTGACAGCAGAAAGTGATTCTTCTTTCTATCTGGCAAAGTTCAGCCCAGCCATACAAGGCCAAGTTGATGCACTCCTGCCCTGCTATCTGTGCCTCAATCCAGTTTCTCGTATGTGTCAGGTCTGTAACCTTTACAAGGTTCTTTTGCTGCTTTTCCCAGGACAAAAATCTCACGAGTTTGCTAACTGGGCTGCAAATATGATGAATATTGAATGCTTCACACTCAAATACCTAAAACACACGTAAGTCCACTTAGGCAAATATTTCAAAACACTTTGCGGTTTTGATTTGCTTTGTGTCAGTGCTCAGATAATTTCTGGCATAAATCTTACTTCTTAGTACACAAAAAGACAGAAGTATCTCTACAGACTGCAGCAGGAAACCTGAAACAAAAATAGAACACTAAACAAAATTAAATAAAACTAGTTTTATCGAGTCTGTTGTAAAATAGCATTTGATTTTTTGTCAAAATGTGAGTTTCTTGCTTTTTCGGGTTTTCTTGGTTGGGTTTTTTATTTCCCCAGAGAGGAAAAAAGATTTCATGAAAACATTTGCTAGCGCCTTGAAATGCTTCTCCATGTCAGACTCCAGTCTTGCTTCTTGCAGGCATATAAAAATCCAGCCACTTTAATACAAAAAATGATTAGTGCAGATACTCTTCTGATGTCAGAATCACTGGAATGTGGCACTACAAGACCTCATTTACTTTGGCTTCAAAACCAAGCTTGGGAACTATGTTTAAACATGTCTTATATACTGCAAAAAGTATTCCTTAAAAGACTGTAATGAGATCTAACTATGCTAAAACCACAAAATATAAAATGCACACAAGACTTAAACATTGGATAAACTTTTAGGTGAGACTGAAATACAATTTATCCCAGTCTAAACTAGCTGAATAAACTGATAAATTCACTTTTCTTGAATTGCATTTAAAAGAAATTCAACACGATTCACTGCTTCAAATTCCCAGTGTCAACTGTCATTTTTACACAACCATAATGGCAAGGGGAAATAATAAAAAGCTGGTAAAACAGAACACCAGAGAGAATTTCAGCTGTGACAGAAGTATGTGAAAAATCACCTACCAAAACCCACATGCAGCTCATATCTGATACCTTTATTTATCCTTTAAATAAAAGGAGCTTGTGATAATCACGATACCATCAAATTTAAACTTCTTCTGTCAAAAGAAATACCATCACTACTGGTTTTGGTAAAATAAGTTTCACTAAGAAAATAAGTTATTGCCATAGAACACTAATATGTGGGATATGAGCTGTGACTTCCATAGTGAGGAGATTAAAAGATACACATTACAACTGTCATCTAAATGATGAATTCAAAACATAGACATACATATATATTAAAACCCACAACATCAAAAAGGAAACTGTTACATCATACAAAGCTGTATGAAACATGATAGAAGTGTAAGATGATGAGTAACTGCTGGCAGGGAAATGGTAGTTTTGACTTTCATATTTTTATGAATGGAATTTACGTTTTATTGGGTTATCTTTGAAAATATATATTAAATGTGGTGGGTTTTGCATCAGTTCAAGACGGTGCCTAGCATGCACTAAGAAGTAGCAGGTTTTGAGAGACTGACCTTTTTGTTATAATCCCAGCTGTACTTTTCTTGACTGCACAACTAGAGCACAGCCATTTGCTACCTTCCCATTGCCAAATAACCAGCAATCATTTCTATCACTGTTTGCCAAATGCTATCTGATGCCTAAGTTGGATCGCTCATCTTTAGTTTTCTCTACAATCAAAGGGTTAACAACATGCCTCCATCAGGAGGGCCCTCCTCTACCCTGGAATGGGACTTTGCTGTTCCTCCAACCCTATCGTGGCCCAGGGCAAGGGCACCCTGAGCAACACATTCCTACACAGCTCTGGCTGCCTTGGCACACTTCCCTTAGAAGCCTGGAAATGGTGTCATTCTGCAGGCTGAAGAGATACCAGAAAATCTCAAGATAACATTTTGCTCCCATCAGCAGCTGAAAAACACACAGAGAAAAAGGATTGTTTCTTTCTCCTTCCTTGACGGACCATCCCCTCTGGGGGCTTTTTCTGTTTAGAGGGCAGCTGTGCAACCACCAGGTAACCTCACCGATCTCCCTGGCCTTCAAGAGGAAAAAATGTTTTAATTTTTTTTAATGCAGAGTTGTTTCTTAAGAATCTTAGATTCACTTATCTTAAACTAATTGCCAATTCTTATAAATATTTAAAAATAACACTGTCAACATTCCAACAGCCAAATCAGTCATACAGTGCGAGTTACTACCGTCAGGGTGATGAGCAGGATTTATAAATTTAAGAAGAAATACAAATTTCTTAGTAAGGGTAAGTGAGCATCTCAATGGAGTGATAACACGCAGCTCCAAACAACATGAGTGAGTAAAAAGCTGTGTGTGACAGCCAGTCATTTCCCAGCAAGGACAACTTTACTATCATTTGCTTGTAAATCTACACAAAAAGGAAAGCAGAAAAAACCCACAGTGACAAAAGACCCAGACAGCTCCAACCCGCCCCCTGCAAAAGAGTTATTTCTATCAACCCTCTACCTGCTTTGTAAGACAATAACTTTGGATGTTGTCAGATCATCAATCTTTCTTAAACAGAACAAAAACGTTATGTCACTTATCAACCCAGTTTTAAAACCTTCCAAAACTTAAGAAAACTCTTATTAACTCACTAATTTTATTAATCCTTCTCTTTCTTTGGATACATTTCATACCATACTTACTTTTATACCATACTTACCTTTAAATGCCTAGCTAAGAACCATATAGGACCTCTCAAGGCATATGCAGAGGCTCATGATTCCTCTTTTATCTACTTCTAAGTGATTAATACATGTTTTTTATATACATATGCACAAGAGTCATATTTCTCTTGGTATTATTTGGAATTGTGTTTTAACTAACTCACCAAAAGACACATCAGTGCAGGTCAATAAAAGTAATCACTAACCTTTAAGCAAGGCACTTTTAAAATAAGGATGTAAACTGCTCATGTATAGAAGTTTCTTTTCATGCTTTCTTCCATAAACTTATAGTCTGGGCCAAAACAACCATGACTCATCAGGATTAGGACATTCATTATGAAAGCTATGATGTGATATTACATTTTTCTGAACTAAGACTTGGTTGGTCTTAAGCCATCAACGACCCCTCCCTCAAACCTGTGGACTCTGCTTCCCAAGTTCACGTGCGAGGACCAGACACCTGCCCTACAGCTTCAGTAGTTTTTCATCATGCCATTGTACCAACTGACTTTAAACATGCCTAACAACCACTCAACAATCTCATATGAATTTTTGGAATCGTTACCAATATTTGAGTACTTAGTGACAAATACCAACTGATTAAAAAACACTGTTTTCAAATCTTAAGACTGGGAGTGCTGGTATCTGACTTTTATTCCCAAACTAAAGTATTGCATAAAAAACCCAACAGCATAAAGAGCAGAATTAGCTGCAGACTCTAGAAAATCCAACCATTAAGGGGTTGACTGCTGAGCTAAATTCTGCCTACAGTTGTCCACAGAAGATCTTGTCAGAGCTTCCTCAGATTTATGTTACTGTAACTGAAAGCAAGACTAGTGCAGGTGCTTGTTTCACTGCTATTTGTAAGTGAGGCTTTTATTTCCAGCTTCAACTTAGGCTCCCTGATCTACAACAAAATGTGCCACAACAAAAAAGTAAAACCAACAGAAACGGCTGTAAGGCCCAAACAACCTTAAGAGCCATTTTTTTAACCCACTAGGATGGGAAGGGGAGCACTGCTCGTAGGGCTACTGCCTCTACAAGCAGCAATGCAAAGACACCATGTGGAAGACACCCAGCACGTACACGCTTATGTCTTGAAACGTTTTGCCAGTAATTCTGATAGTAGTCAGCAGTTTACTGAAGTCTACCAATCTCATCACAAAGAAATATCACAGCAAACACTGTAAATCCTTTTTTTTCTTTTGTAAGTAAGAAAAAGAAACAAAGCACGACTCATTAAAACAGAGGGACAACCTCCTTCTGGCTGGGGAGCAGCTGGTAACCAACAAGCCACCATTCCCAGAAGCGTCCTGACCTCATCATCAATAAAGAGCTTGTTTTCGGGTTCCAAAAACCCGAGTACAACAGCTCCTGTGTATGGAGAAGGTACACACAAATCATTGGGAATGTATTTCAGAGCGAACCGTGAAGAGGAATGCTTCTAATACTCAGTTAGGAGTGAGTCATCTGGCTGAACCCAGCCCTGCACTTGGGACACTCCCTGCAGGCACTTCTACTGCATTAAGCACTTCTCTCTCTTTTCTCAGGCATTGCTGCCGTAACAGTTTCCAAGCATTTATACAATATCTTTGATAAATTAAGGTTTTTAGATTAAGCTTCCATACTGCCACACATGGAAGTTGTCAAACTGCTGCCTTCCTGACCTTCCCCAGGAATGACACAGAATGAAGAATACTGCCAGCCCTAATGGCATCAGGAAGAATAATGTTTTTTCTTCAAAGTAACTTTTCCACTATAAACATAAGCTTGTAATATTAATTAATGCAAAAGTATTCCAATCTGCGCCTACGCTTGAAAAAACCTTTTATTTCTCTGTAATTTAACTCTCAAAAATTAAAGCCTCTTTTGTAGGCTTCCTGTTTCCATACTTCAAAATTAGTATTTATCCTATGACCAAAGCACGTTGTGAGAAATCGGAGAAAACTGAGACAAAGCCAGGTAACAACAGCCAATGGGCAAATGAGTCTGTAAACACGAAGAACTCCTTCCTGGGAGCCAGAAAGGGGATGCACAATTCTTCTATCTTCCTTCCCCTTCAGCAAGTACCGTGAGACCTGCAGACAGGAAGTTGCTCTGGACAGAGCACCGACTAACCCACCAGTGCCAGCGTCACGGCGTCAGTTCAAGCACCCACGTCTGTGCTCTTGGAGGTAAAATATTCCAGCCTGGATGAGGAACTGTGAGGAACCCAGGCAGAGTTCTCGTATTTCCTGCTTCACCATTTAACACACTGTTTCCCTAATAGTGTTACTGAAATGAGAAGGTATGAAGCCAATGGAATGGGAAATGAGGACAAGGAAGGATAGTCTCCTCCCTACGGCAGCTGAAAGCTGCCCAGAAAACTTCTCTCTACCCCTGCATCAAAGGTGCTGCACTGCAATGGCCAGAGAGCCCCCTGGGACATCAGAGAGGTCACTGTCACGATGAGACGCCTTAAGACAGCCGTGAGAAAAGGCGGTAAGCGTTAGCCAAGTTGAAAAACTAGGAATCCCAAGAGGAAAGATTTGATTGTATAATTAAAGGCTGTATCCCAACACAAACACACAAAAGGATATGGCCTTGAAACTATGCGGGCAACGACATTGTTTCCTTCTAATATTTGAATATGAAACCTTAGGCTTTTGAATGTTGTTTCAATGCTATATATTTACATGGTGGTGATCATATAATAAAGGACATTTGCACATAAATTTCCACCAGATCTCTATATTGCTGTTAAAGCTTTTCATTCCATTTTCAGAAATCTGCCTGCTCTTCATGTAAATGACTCACAGCTGTGTATCTGCCACACAGTAGTAAATAATTCTAGAAAATATATGTGTGTATTTAAGTTTAGAGAAGCATTGTATAAAAACATTTTAGAGAAACATACAATTATTCTATATAATCTAAATCGGTTTCAAAAATAATTACCTATGTTCCCACAGAATTTCTCGTAGCTATGTATCAAAAGCCAAGTGGTCTTAAAGCCAAGGGGTCTTTGATAGGTACCAAAATATTAACATTTATTTAATTTGCCATATCACACCTAGGTAGCAATGTTAGTCTCGAACACATAAGGAAAACACCATCCTTTAACCTTCAGAGCACAACAGCAACATCTGATTCTTCAAAACAACTACAGCTGTGTGGACTCTGATCAAAGTCAGTAAAATTACACAGGGATTCAAAAGATCTGCCCATACAGATCACTTTAAAAAGAAGCAGAGTCTTCACGCCATCCTACAACTATTTCTTTGATGTGATAGATTCAATATGTTCATTGCCAATCTGGTGCAGAAGTTGCTCTTCCATTAAGGAATCTCACTGATACCGAGGATGAGATCAGAAGGAAGAGGGAAAGCTTTCGGTTCCGTCACCAACGCAGCACGAGATGGAAGGCTGCAGTGTGGGGGCAATGTGGCCTTCAGCTGCAGATAACTGCAAATAGGCTCTGCAGTTCAGAAAGAGGCCTTTCAAGTGTATTCAATTCAACTTGCTTTTCAAGTCACATCTCTTTTCACAGTGGCCCTGCACAATTTTCATGACAGTGATAAGATCTCGGTCCTTTGAAAAAACATACAATTAGCAATCTTTTCCAAGGGCCCACAGACCTCAATCATAATCTGTTTATCTGTTTTGTCTACACAAAGCTTGTATCAAACGTGTCCTCGGAATTCTCCACAACTAGCAAAATATGCATCCCTCATTGCATTCTAGCAGCACATTCCAACCAAAGCAAAACACCTCATCAGGTCTTTTTTTCCCCTCCTCCTTTCTGGATAGTAATCAACATTTCTTTCCAACCAAGTGACCACTGCTTCATTCCTGATCCACTGTCCTGCAGCAAGAGAGTTCTGTCTTCATCAAATTAGAGCAAATGAGAAGAAAGCCTCTGATATAAACACTACACCAGAACGACCCAAACTATTTTATGTAAATCCTAAACTCATTCAGTGCAGGGAACAAAATGTGTAAGGAAAGAAAAAAAAGTCGAGAACTTTTAACAAAAAAATACGTTAGTAGACTTTTAGATACCAGGGACATAGGTCAGATTATCATATAAATGACAACAAGGATCCCATCTACACCAATTTAATTTAAAGCACTTAAACCTGTATTTTTAGTTAAGCTGGAGCTACAGGGTTGGAATACCTTTAAATTATGGTCTACAGACATTTACAATGAACTCCAGCAGGAGCTGTTCCCAATTTTCTATTAAATCTATGTATAGCTGAGAATGATGAAAGGAAAAAACAGCATTTCCTAACAACTTCTGCTACTGACCTAAGCTTTTATAGGTGCATGTTTTAAAACAACTATTACCCTAATTCTGTTTTATGAACTCATGCGTAAGAGGTAAGGTTGCATCTTTTCTGTAAGCATTTGACAAATTACTAATAAAATTAAGATCCATGTCCAGACTTTGCAATAGGACTACAAAATGTTACCAACATGACCATCTTCAATACTTAAACCAAAGTCAGGGTAAGGAACCACTCTTTCACAAAAAATTTTTGGAGGCTCTTGAAGGCACAGTGAAGTTAGCAAGATAATTTCTATGGAAGAGGACCGAGCACGGTGCACACGCAGATGGAAAACACAATGGGAACTGTATTTTTTGTGGGAGATGGTGCAACATTCTTTAACAGAATAATCCTGCCAATCCATAGCCCTAAGGCAATCTTCTTTCATAACTGAAAATGGATGTTTTCCCTGGACTTAAGAACAAGTCTCTGGTTTCTAGCCTATTGGCTTAGATGAAACAGATAATTTGCACTTGCTTCCAATCATTCCAATATTGGAAGAAAAGATTTAAAGAGTCACCAATATGTTTCCACTTTGCACTCAGCATCATCATATTTGATTGATTTTAACTTTTAATATAAAATCTTATACACTTATTGTCATATGGCGCCCTTCAGGATACATCTTTTCATGTTTTTCTCCACATCAGGAGAGCTAAAATTTTAATGCATTTTTCACATTAATCGCATCACTGTGTGGAACCTGGACTGTCAGAAGGCACCAGTCTCTCATGAGACTTGCAGTAACATCAAAACCTGGCAATCATGCATCACAGATCTCAGCTGCCTCCTCAGTGAATGCTCCAAAACATCATACAGCTTGGGCTGTAAAATTTATTTCCCATAATGTGCTCCAGAGGAATCCTGCTACAGCTAGAAGTCAGTCATCCGTGATGGCAGAGTTTCAGTGGGCAGATCTCTCTTCAAAAATCTGCTGCTGGAAAAAGCAATTTGGATTTGAGCTTTGTCTCCAAGAGGAGGAGTCCCTCGCTGTCCCTGCAGCCAGGCAGTCCCAGAGATGGAATCCCTTCCACAGTCCTCCCTCCCTCTGTCCTCCTCCAGTGTACTGGCTGCCACCAAGCACCCAATCCGGAGCCAGGCTCTGGGGTTTAGATTGGCCTTTTTTGTTCATTTTGAATACTGAAGGTTGCAGTGATACATGAAACTCAAAAATGAAGCATGAGTGGCAATGTCTTTGGCAGGGGAGTGGGTTATGAAATCCCTAGCTGCTCTTTCTTTGATGACTAGATACAGAGAGGTGAATTAGCAGCTTGTCACATGTGTGCAGAAGAAATTAATGAGTTCATAAAAACCCAACAAAACTTCTCTTTCTGCCTTTTCTTCTGGGAGTTCAGGCATCTTCAGTGTAATATCTAACACTACTGAATAGAACCTTATAATCAGGATGTATGTAAAATCAACAGCAATCCAAACACAAAACTAAATTTAGGTTATTCTTTCTGAAGCTCCCTATATACCAATAAATATTTGATTACTAGAGAGATAAAAGGAATATCTTGCTTCTATAGTCAAACTGTTTTTGAGCACACCTCAACCTTACCTTCAAGCTAAATGGAAATCTAATTTGAGCACTTAACAACATACTGGGGACATCTTCCACATTGAAATATAAGTCAGAGAAATGTTTTTTAATAAAAAGGCTGAAAACAACATTTACATTATCCCCTTACATTCATCTTGGACCAACAGGACTTCCTGCTTATCAAACCAAATGGTAAGACCAGCTTTAACATAATGGCACACTTCCAGCCTCTGTAACGCACTGGATCAAAAAATTACACGTGCTGCAACGGAAAAAAATGAGTATTTCAGAAAGCCTCTTTAAAGATATTTGAAGTTATTTTAACTCCAGCAGGCTCAATAGCTACATATTTCATGTCTGTAATGTTCCCAGGCACTAAAAATAGAGCCCAAAAAATGACATCAAAACACTGAAACGCCTGTTTTTATATGGGTGAGCGAACAACCAACCCCTCAGATCCTTCAGAAAAGGCAGCTCTGATCCCATGTGCCGCTCTTTTCATGTCTTTAAGAGTGCTGAAGGCCAGGAATGCTGTCTACCAGTCAGTCCCCTCGCTCCTACAGAAAGCCACGTTCCCTCCTCGCCAGCCATTTCCTCGGTGGGAAGGCGAGCCCAGCCCAAGCAGTGTGGGATGTCTGGGCCTGTCCCAGCAGGTTCTTGCTGGGCACACCCTGCAGGAGGGGCAGCGCCTCTGCTCACAGCCACAGAGATGCTGCTCCCGGCTGGGCAGGAACACAGAGCACTCGTGTCCTGGCAGTAGAGCTGCACACCTCTCATTGACATTAAGGTTTTTTTTTTTTCTTGTCAACCTTAGCAACAGGCAATGAAGAATGAACTGATTTAAAGGACGTGATTGTACTGGGTGTTTATTCCAAAATCATTTTCCTAAGCATACAATGAAATCTGAATTATAGCACAATTTTAGGCAGCCAACCTGTTTCACGTATAAGCCCAAGATCAATACAAACAGGGTGAGAATGAGTTCTGACAAAACCTTTCATTACACTTTCGGTTTATGTCCTAGTACTTCAGAGGTAATACCCTAAATCAGCTTAATATTGTAATCCTCAAGTGTAATCCTCAAGTGTAGCAAGTATTTTAGTACTAAAACTTAACTTTTCGTACTCTCTTTAATTCAAGAACATATTTCTATACTTCTAGTACAACTCAGTGCAGCAGTACATTCTTATATATAAAAGGTTTTATGATTGTAAATTTGAAGGCCTGTGCTACAGAGGTGTGAGTTAAACCTGCCTGGTATTTTAGAAACATTCACACAAAGATTGTGTTTGTCTGGCTAATGCAAATTCAGACAATGCCTGTAGTATTCCGAAAGGTATGCATCTGCTCTAGCTCTTGCTATCACGGTTTAGAAGGACAGAGTAACATGAATGTACATGTCCCATTTTCCCGTTAATCCTACCTACTCTCTTATTTTCTCCAATCATCTTCTCTACATGGCCATATAATTTCTAACCTTAGCAAATCCTTTTCTCTAGGATATTCAAAAATATTCAATATTTTTGAACATATTCAATATTTCTGAAAATATTCAAAAATATTTTAGAAGTCTTCTGTAATTTTAAGATGACAAAAATAATTACATTTCTCTATGCTTTAACATCGTACTGGTTGCTCTTACCAGGTATTTCCCAGATGAAATGGTTATTAGGAGGACCTGAGCGATGAAGCAGAAAGTGGGAAGTTGGGACCAGACAGAAGTCCCCCTCCTATCTCGCTCCAGGGTGCCTGAGGAATGCAGCGAACGGTATCTCCCATTCTCTTCCTCAGGACCGTAGGCACTCTCCTCCAGTCTGCATCAGTGTCTCAGAGTCTCACTCCTGTTCCTCACTTGGTCCCATCCAGCACAGGCCATCACTGCTCTCCCCTGTGTCCATGCCAGCGAGCAGAGGAGGGTGGCTGAGCAGCTGAACCTCTCCTGGTTCCTGCCGAAAGCTGCCTCTCCTTCCCAGCTGAGAGGCCTCAGCAAGGGCTGTTTCCCTCTACTGTCCTGGCTTAAATGGACATTCAGATGGTTTCCGGGCAGGAAGAACCTCTCTCTCAAAGATACTGCACAGCTATGAGACACAGCTATTTGGGGACATCCTCAAGCAGAAGGAAATAAAGGACAGAAAAGGCTGTGGGCACCTGACAAGCCCACGAGGAGGAGAGGCAGCGGCAGGGCCAGCACTCGGCAGGGCAGGAGCTGAAACAGTGAGAGGCCCAGAGAGGAGAAAGGCTTTAACCTCACAGGGACCCCAGCGAAATCAATAGTCTCCTCTGACACACAGCTCCTGTTTCCAAGGCACCAGCTGGAATGACCTCCTTCAAACAGAAAACCGCATCTTGTATGAGGGCACACAAGTGCATGCTAGAGATGTGTAAATGCATTTTCTTTTCCTAAAGGAAAGAAAAAATTTCCAGAACTCGAAATATAAAACAAAGAGAAACTCAGATTGTGTTCCTGGCTCTGATACAGAACAGCCTGATCTTAGGTGCATTACTTTGCCTCTTAGTGCTTCATGCTAGCTAGTTATATAATGGGAAAAACAGTACCTTCCCTAACTTCAAAGGTTATTCTGATTACTTTAAAGTAGCACGAAGATGAAAAAGGCAATAATGATAAATAGTAATCCTTAGTTTGCACTTATGCAAAATCCTTCTACAGATCTAAGTACTTGATTTCAGATGAAATACAGACATCATTTGATGTTCAGTTCTTGCAGCACAAGTGCCAGCTCAGGCATCCCTTGCCTCCTACTCCCAGGTGCTGTTCCAGCCCAGCGGTGCCTGACAGCTGTGCTGCACAACCACGGCTGTGCTGAGCTGGGCTGCGGAAGCCAACGGGGAGACCATGGGAGGGGAGGAAGGACCATATCTAAGGCAACATCCCTGCCAAAATAAATATACATCAATCAAGTACAAAGACTGGCATCAAAGCTATCAATTCATGTTACAGCTGACTTCACTTGTATAACATGTTCTGTCTGCCCTACAGTAACAAACTTGTTTCAAACCAGGAATAAATATTTCAACACAAATCTGAATAGGTCATGAGGAGACATTTCATAATCCTATGGAAATTACTTGCTAATGATGTTGGAATCTGCATGATTGCTAGATAGATTTCACAGACAGAATAAAACTTACATATTGAATGATATGGCTTCCGTAACTCTTCTACTTTAAACTTATTTTCCATGTAATAAAAACTTTCTTAAATCAATCCTTGAACTGGTCACAGCCCTGAGTATTGGTTTCAGCTGTTTTAATGATGCTGTACAATTAAACTGTAAGTCTAAAACTGGTACCTTCACAAGACACTTATTTACACAGATACTGTAGAAATTAGAATGGAAAAAGGAGCCCTTAAAAAAAATGAATATAAAGAAGTCTTCTGTCAACCTAATTCACTCAAATCCTGACCGTACCATGAAATCCTATTAAGTGAAAGGCAAAAACCTCAAGTCCCATTAAGCAAGGAGAAATCTTTTTTTGCAAAACAAAAAACCCAAAATTAAACTTGAGACGGACTCCTTTCTGACAGGTGTTCCCACTTTAACACATCACAAAATACATGCAGTCACAGGCAACGTTTTCAAATTATTCTTCTGGCTCTCAACTGGTCACCATCAAAGCATTTCTACACTTCAATGAAGATGCTTTCAATACATCCTTGCTTGGTCACTGAAAATTTAAGACACCCTCAATCCCTAGTCTAGATTTAGGAATATGAAACTCTATAAGCTTCATCAAAGTGAAAAACGCACACCCAGGACAAAAATGAGGATTTATGATTGCAAATCAACTCCATGCTTTCAGCCTTAACTATGATTTGGTTGTTGGGGTTTTTTTTTGCTTGTTTTCCTTGCTTATTCCTTCTAACAACTCACAGGTAATCGCACCAGTTATGTCTCTGAGCAGATATTGTCCTATCATTGTTTTAGACAAGAGTTCTGTTTCCCAATCTATCCTTTAAAAAAGGAAATCCAAGTGTTCTGTGAATTCCATGATGCTTACACAACACACTTTCTATTTTTCTTTCTAAACTGCCATTTGCTGAAAGGTTTCAATTCCTGGAAAGGTCTGTCAGGAGCCCAGCTCGCTGCTGAAGTATAAGAAGTTGTCAAGTACTTGACCACATTTCTACCAAACAATCAAAACATAGCTCCATTACAGGTGGAAGCTGATGGCATTTGCAAGAACATATTTGCTTCTCAGAAAAACCTGCAGCTAATAGCACCTACCTGGTAACTGTTTCATTCCATAACCATCTAGAAAGAATGGAAAAGCCTGCCTTCCAATCTCATTTCAAGGGCTCCATCACAACACAAGGCCGGCATTGTGCCAATAACACTTTTGGGAATAAGATATAACCCATTACAGTGATTACAAAGACATTAAGGAAGTGAAGAAATTCGTGCCATGCTTCTGGCATCAGATGTGCTAGGCTACTCATCAGGTTCAGCTTAAGCACAAACTGTAAATGCCTAAAAAGTGGTAATTTCAATTCTTATACAGGTAGAAAAAACTAGAAAAAACTCTAAATGTACCTGTTTATGTCCCCCTACTGACCCACTCATAAACTCGCATGTAAGTGTGCAGGCATAAAACGAACATGTCCTTGATGAACATTTAGGTGACATATGATCTCAGCTAATCAAATACTTCAGTGCTGTGTTCCCTTATACAACAGGAAACTTCTGTTCCACAGCACTCACGGCACAGTGACCACACAGCCAGACTCTTCTTAAATGCAGGACTGGGCTCACCTCCACTCCCTGCTCTGAGTACAGATTATAATATTACACACCAGCTCAGTGTAGGATCAAGCTCAGCAGAGTTGGGAGAACCTGTTCAGACTGGTATCTTTAGTACCTTATTTCACTTGGTCTATTCTGGAATATCTAGCAAAATCAAGGATTCACAATTTATGAGTTTTTCCCCATTAGCAATATTTAAATATTATTGTCTTCATCACAGGTATCTAACACCCCAAGACTATTATGAAAACTTTCTCTCCATGATAGAGCCTGATGTTTCCAGTTTTAATTAAAATAATAAAAACCAAAGCAAACAAAGAAAAAATGCCCTCCCCCCACCCAAAACCAGACAAACCAACCTTCCCGAAAACAACATGTAACTGTATAAAAAACAGAAAAGTAATGTTAGCACACCTGAGCTATACACTGAAATCTCAAATTAGTTTTGGATCTTTTCCTTGATGCACTCCCTCCCGCTATTACTCACTAACTATTCTCTTAGTGCCAGAGAGAAGTCTCCTATTTAACCCTCCAAAGCTGGGCAGGGACAGCCTGCACCTCCCTTAGCTCCGTCTCCCTGCGCCAGCCCGAGCAGCGCTGGCAGGGCCTGGGGACAGCACCCGCGGAGCGCCTGGCACCACGCTCAGAGATGTGTAATAGAGATGTGTAATGCTCCTGGGTTACAGTCTGTACTTATGTCACCCACACACAGTTTTAGTTTGCTCCAGAGGTGCTATGAATGGCTCTGCAGCTGGGAGTGTCTCAGGCAGGGGTGAGCAGTGCTCTGCTCACCCAAACCCACCGGCGGGGGGGCACGGCCCAGCCTCGCCTGCAGGTAACAAGTGCAGGATGGATCTGCTGACAGTGCTGATAAAGGCAGAGAAACTCAAGTCACTCTTCAGACCCATTAAAAAAAAACTTCTCAAAAAACATTTAAAATATTTTCTAAATGTTCATCTGTCACTGATTTCTCTGGCTTTCCAGGCCTTATTTTGCAGTAGGTTTTCACCAAGTTGTCTCTGCTTTCCCATAGCACTGCAGAATAGCAGTGTCTGGACCTGCGTTCAAAGGAAGAACATTGCTCAGTGCAATTCACTGTGGCTCAGTCAGCATCATCCATTTTGCCTTAGTCACTGCAATTATATCCTCAGAGACCAGAAATGGAGGAAAACAGAACCACGGTTAGAATATAACCAATTTGTATTTACTGTAATTTGGATGTCTACCCTGTCAGGAGTACATGCTGGTGTGAATGTGAGTATTTTCTCCATGCTTGGGGGTTATTTGTCTGTTTGTTCTATTGGGAGCAGGGGGTGGATTTGGGTTTCGCTTCTTTTTCAAGTTTTTATGTGTGTGTTGTTTTGGTTTTAGTTTTTTTTAAAGAGTAAAACCTCCCAGGTCAAAGAAATACACACATAAAAACTGTGCTTCTGTTTTATAACACTAGTATTAATTTATTGGTGTTTAAAGTTCTATTTCTACATGCATCATTACTTTTAGAGCAGGTTAATGCTTTAATAGGAGAAACAGAACTACAACCAAGCAAAAATTATCTCAGTGGCTCCATACAGTTGGTTCAGCTGTCTAGAGCACAAATCAGCAGTGTACTCCTTCAGACAGCCCCATCCAGTTTGTGAACAAATCAACAGACAGCACACTGAACCACAACTCAAAGACAAAAAGAAATAAGATAAATAAAAATATTTTTATTTGGCATAGGGGGAAAAAAATCACTTTCACTGCTACAGCTCCAACACTCGTATTTCCCGTTCTAGCATTACGAAAGTGAGAAGTGTTTTTACACAGGATGCAAGGATACCTTACACTCTTGCTCAAACTATATATAGTTTTAAGTCAATATGAATGTCTGAAACAAGGAATTTTTTTCCTAGTCTCAGAAAATACTTACGGGCCTGCAAGCAGATTCTAAATGAGCCTCATGCCACCAGTCTAAGGGGGGGGCAAAAATCCAGGCCAAAGTCAAAAGTTGTATAATATCATTCACAGGTACTTCAGAAACTTATATGCAAGTTTCTATGTACCAAGAAACATATATGTAATATTTTGTAGGCTCAATCTTTAAAATAAATGCATAAAGCTCTAGTGATTAAACATTGAGTCCACCTCACTGGAATCTTCAAAGGAATTTAAAAAGAATTGGATCACAAACTCCTATCTCACTGCAACTTGGTATCAATGTCTTATAGAAAAAGTCCTTCCTCAGATCTCTCTGAAAATGACAAATCTATCTTTCTACTTCAAAATAAAAGAAAAAAGCTAAAGCACAATTAAAAAAAAAAGCTAAGGTAATAGAAAAATCTTCACACTTCCCTCTTTCAGTACATTCCCTGCCCTTAAAGACTGAATTCCTAACTTCTCCCTCCTAGACATATCTATACAGCAAATGTTTTTCCATTAATTGATTCTGCATAGAAGTATACTACACAAATAAACTGAAATAAGGTAAAACTCACTAAGTTAAATTTTTAGGCTAATTCATATATTGATTTCTTCCAAATTAACAAATGTGTTACATAATAAAACATCTTAGTATCCCAAAAATAAAACACTGATAAACAAAAGAAGACTTCTGAGAAAGAAATATATGGACTGTCTACATAAATCTGATATTTGGTTTTTAAAAGATCAATACCTATTATAATATTGAAAACACGGAAGCTAAAAAACAACAACAAAAAATCTGCAGATCTCTAATAGCTGACATGAAAAATCAGACTTCCTACCACAAAATTCAGTCCTAATGAGAACTGCAACAAGGGAAAAGAAGTCTCTGTCTCACACAAAAATAGACACAACACTCGGTGTCCCAACTCTAATGCTTACGTATTAGTGTCCATAGCAACACCTCACCATTCATTTTATTTATTAAATACAAACCAGCAAAAATACTAATAGTGAATTGTATACATCAACAACAGCTAATTCAATAGATCAGGAAGGAACAGTCCCAAACCTATCACAGAAAGAAAAAAACCACAACATGACTGGGAAGAGTAACACCACAAAATACCAAGATAAAATAAAAAGACACAAAGAAATATTCAGTATGGGTATATAGAAGTAGTTATGGATTGAGGAAATCTATTTTTTATAGTTCATTTAGGTCTCCTAACAACTTTTTCAGGAACTCACCACACCCTAGTCTGCCCCAGTAGCCACAGTAAGCTTTCTTCATTATACAACCAACACAAATGTAAACAGATTTTTGGTATCAGCTTGAGTCCCTGTTTAAGTACAATTACATTCACAGGAATCTTCACCAAGACTTTAGTGAATATACTGTCATCATCTTCCATATGGACAGCAACAATAGGAGTTATTCCATCTTGAAAATTACAGCTTTGAAAAAACCCGCAATTGGTGTATAATCGGGGCAACATGACCAGGAGCGCACTGCTGCGATGCATTCCGGGTTGCACTGGCTCCCCTGGGTGCTCTATGAACTCTTTGTTTTTCAAACACGTGGGTTCTGTTAGCCGGAAAGCCAAAAGATCACCTCAGGTGACTTCAAAACAACCCTGACATCTCAGTTCTTCAGAAATAATGGAGATATCTACAGCCAGGATGACGTATGTCAGGAGCTAGATGCCCAGTTATGAAACTTCCCATTCGGAATTCCAGAGTTAATCACAAGTTCACAGTCCAAACACTTGAGGCACTTACCTGAACTTGCCATTCACTCTTTTAATAAGAATCACATAAGCCTTTCTTTGTAAGGAAAACTAATTTAAAACACTGATCCCCGATATCCATCCACATGCAAAGATTTTGTCTGGTACGATGAAGGGATGAAGAGAAAGAGACAACTTATAGCTTCGATGAAGTATAGCTCCTAACCCTTTTTATCCTCCCAACAGCACAGGTGTGAAAGAAATCAAACCACATAAAGAAGAGTCACTTAGTGCACACATACGAAGACAAGCACAGTCTCGAGGTCAGGCTTTGGCTGCAGCACCTGCAAGCCACATCCAACCCGGCATGGTGCTGCCCTGCAGCCTTTGCTCCCTGGTTTGGGGGCAATGCGGCCGTCTCTGCTCACAGCCTGCTCTGCACCAGCCTCTGCTCTGCAGGAGCCACCTGGCAGCTAACCTACATAATTCCAGCTCTTTTGTCTAGAAGTAATTCAAGTGTCCTTAAAAACAACATCACACTGTTAAAAACCAAATGCTTTATTTACCTAGAGCTCCTACAATTGTGCCAGATTGAAAGGTCATTAGCATTTGACCTCCAGATAGCACCCTCTCTGAAGATACACTACGTGCTACATCATAAGGAAAGGAGCCAGAAATCAACGTAACGTATTGGACCTTCTGGATCACATTGTTTTTCAGATAAAGAAAAAAATGACCAAAAAAGGCTCAATAAGGAAATGCGATTAATGACCAGTTTTGAAGGGCCAACGTATTTTAAGTGTCTGCCTGGACTTTCAGTCTCCTCCGAGGCATTGTGCTGAGCTACAGCTGCAACTCGGGTAAGACTGCAAAGCAGCTGGGCTAACAGGCTATTCTAAGGGTAAGTTAAATGACAAGAACCTAAATCTATCTTTATTAATTGTATCCATTTCAAAATCATGGGGGTAAAATGCATTGGACAAAACCATGATACAGAACCATATTTTTGTCAGCAAACTTAGCACGCGGGACAGAAACAAGTGAGGCTCACTGAAAATGTCTAATTAAGGAGCAAGAAAAAGACATGAAAGGTTTTCCATGATCTAAACACCATTCTACACAGATGAGCCTAATAGCACTGAACAGCAAATAACAGACATGATATTTATAAGTGATCTTCCGTTTTGCACTTAACAGCTCCAGTCCCAAGTCTGCCTCTTGCTCTGCCAGCAGTCTGAGAACAAAGACCATTACTGTACTGGGCATGGGGTGGGAATTTATTAGTAGTGGCTGGCAACACCTAGCAGTGCTTTATAACCAAACTTCACAGAGCTCTTGCTCCTTTTAATCTTAACTCCATTCATTTCAAAATTGTTCAAGACGACCAGAGCAGAGCCATGCTAAAAATCCTGAGGAATGCTCCGTGGGTAACATGGCAGGACAAAGCGGGTTACGAGAAACAGTGTTCTCAGCAAGCCCAGCAGCTCCAGGCTGCCCAGGGAGATACAACTGCAGCATTTTGAAGCTAATGCCCTCTGTCAGGAGCTGGAGCTGCGGAGCAGCCTGTGCACAGCCATTCCTGCCATTCCGGCTCCCTGCAAGGAGCCTTTAGCATGACAAGACAGGGAAAACAGGAGATCAACACAGCCAACATGAAAATAAACATTTGAAAAAGCACAGGGACATCGACAAGTAGAACATCCACAAAACATAAACAGTGTTTCCATTCTGCTTGGCAATGACTTCAATGTACACTCTCTTGCCTAATTCAGTCAGCATACTTTGTTGAGGAGAGTTACCTAAACAAAATTCACAAGTCTTTAAAGGAGAAATGCCTTCACAGTGGTGTAGTCTTAACTCCCACTGAAATGTGAAAATTTACAGCACCTAGTCTTAAAATTTTTGAGGAATAGTTACTGAAGCCTGTCAATCTATAATGTCACCCCAAAATGCACTGATACATCAATCTGCCTTCCAGAGAGCTCCTACTATTTCTCAAATTATTTGCGTTGTTAAGTAGCAGTGTAGGGTTTGTTTAGAATAATGATGATATTGCATACATGTGTTACACTGCATATTGCAGCATGAGAATAAAGACATAAAAAGTATAGCACCCTTGTCTATTCTCCACTTTGCCTTGAGATGAGGCAAAACAATTCCTTATCTGCTACCTTTTTTATTTACAGTCCAGCTTTCCACTAATGCATTCTGAAAGAGTACCATTCTTAGGAGCCTTATCTACATTTACCTTGTGTCTATAAGGCATTCACAATAAAGCCCCAATGGACACTGTCGCAAAAGATATCTGCTATTGAAGACATTGAATTTATTATACAACAATATAAAAGTCTGACAATACTCAGCATTCCCAGTAAATGGAAAAAAGTATCTTTACTGTATTTGTATTACCCAAAGATATTTGCAGATCTTTAAACTCTTAGAAGTGCATAAAACATAAGCAAGTAATTTCCAGCTGAGATGCAAATTAGTGCCTCAGGAACTGCACATGATACAAGCCTGAATCACTTATTGACAGATACTGGTTAACTTAAAATGCACGTTTTCGCTATTACTGAAGGTGGCAAAACCAGTGATTACATTACGCAAAATTTGTGTTTCCTTTCTTAATTTTAGATCTTACATGTGAATAAAATAGTCGCTGTGGAATACTAGAAATAAGCAGGATACTTCAAGGATGACAAAGATGCAGATCAGACAATTGTATCAAATGAGTAAGTTAAAAGTTATGCTCACAGCTACTTGAGGAATTGAAATCTCTAAGGACTCAAGAAAAATATGTTTAGGTCTCTGAAACAAGGGGCAAATAGAGCTCTAGCACTTCACAAACACACTATATTGCAATGTCAAGATACAGAAAAAAGTCCCACCTTGTATCTAAACAAGGCCTTTTTAGATTCCAGCATATTGTAAAAATAACTTTGCAAAGACGCTTGCTCTCGGACCTCCAGGTCACAACACACTACTAATTCCTGCAGTTACCTTTCCTATCAAGTGTGCTCCAACAGGAGTCTGACAAAGCAATAAGGAATATAATCATAAAAGGAAAAAAAAAAAAGAGGGTTTGGGTTTTTGGTGGTTTTTTGTAAAAATAATATTTGAAATGTTTCTGCTTTTTCAAACAAACATGTTTGCTCTTTTAACACGGTTTTCAGCATTTTGTGGGTTTGGTGCATAGCAGAAATTTAAAAACATTTCCAAAACATTTCAACGTCAGCGCAAGTAAAACACTTCAATTTCATCTTCCTGATTAAATGTTTCTGTGAGAGAAAAAATTTACACTGAGTTTTCTGCCTAAGGAGGTTTTGCTTTCACAGCTAACATTTCATATGCAAGACTCCAATTTCACATCAAAGCTTTACTTTTAAATTCAGTAAAGATTCAAATTTAATCTCAGGAGACTATGATGTCTTAGAAGTTAAAACAGTAAGTGCTGCTACCAACAATCTTTAAGAGATTCTGCTTTTGATAGATTCAGTTTTAATGGGAAACTGAACTGAAGTTACTCGACAAGCATTACCAGTTATCTTGAGAGACTTGCAAAACATTCCACTGATTCTACAGAAGGCTTTCACTTGAATTTCTAAATAAACTTCTATTGCAATTGCTTTAATACTGTGCTTCCTGCAATAACTTTCACTTCTACTCCTTCTCCCCTACACTAATGCACAATACCATCACTTTTCCCTCAGTTGCAACACAAGACATAGCCTTAATTAGAACACGTTTCCAAAATCTTATCACTAAGCACTTGCAGCAATGTGTACCCAGTGTCACAGCCCCCTCCGCAGTTAATTAACTTCCTGTAACCAAATAAACAGCAAAAAAACCCTCACTAAGCACTAAATTTCAGAAAGAAAGGCAACTGAAGGTTCACAAAAATACACATTTGACAACAGCTGGCTAAAAATCCAAATATTTCATAATGAAGCCGGTATATTAAAGAATTGTTTTTACAAAGCCCTACTTTTCGTTTCCCCCCTCTATTAGCTGCTCCACATACAATCTCTTTTAGGAGAGACACCTACTAAGAAATCTCCATGCACATTCACCTGTATCTCCTTCAGCAGTTCAGCAACTTCATTTTCTACAGCACCCTGAAGTAACTTCCTCAGAGGCACAGTATCACCCTCTTGCATCAAATGCTTAGCTGTCTCAAAGTAAACTTCTTTTTTTAACAAATACTAAGGCCCTTAATTACTGTCTTAATATTTACTCCCCTGCCTTGTAACACAGTGAAGGTACATTAATGACATAGAATGCCCTGTCGCTTCACTGAAGGAAGAGGTGCCTGACTGGCTCCCTATCATTTCAAGGGTACAAGTCTTATGCCTTGTGTAAATCAGTCCCACCTTCATCTTTTAAAACCCAAGATCTGCCACCTTTCAAAGATTTGTAATTTCCCCTTTATATCTAAATCACCTGAAAACAAAAGAAATAAAGTACATGAAGGAAAAAGCTTATTTACAGAGTGATTTTTTAGATTAGGCAGATCAGGAATTAAAGACCAGCTTAAGTATCAGCAACAAACTTAGGTGATCAGGTGCTGCAACCCAGCTGAAGTAAATGCATTTCAATTATAAATTAGTATCAGATGCTGCTCTCCAGAAAAAGCAGTTCAAGACAACTGAGAGTGAGCAGGGTTACAACGTTCCAAAATTAGCCTGACATGATCTAATTCAGCTTCAGTGGGAGTTAGACTGGGCCATGTGCCCACAACTACATGAGCCTTACTGCTGCCTCTCAAAAACAATAGTTACATGAAAACTGTCTTATTGCTACCATAACTAACTTGTCCCAGCCACATACATTAGTAATGACTTTTTTTTTTTTAATGGTAGCTTTTGTCAAAGTTTCCACACAACTCCATGAGCACTTCAAGACAGATTTTTGCATATGTATTTTGTATATATAGCAAGAAGGCTGGCAAAGAAAGGCGAGGATGTTACACTGATAAGCCTGTCTATCAGTGTTTCAGAGTGAAGAGTAACTTTCTTCACTGTGTGAGGTGGTCTCGTTATATCCACAACTCAGTGCTCTTATTTAACAGAAGTTTCCTAAATCCTCTAAAAATTGCAGCCACAATTTGCTGTTATGAGGTGAAAACCCTGTATAATTCTCAACCACATGTACCAGTAACTGCTCAGCTGCTGCTGCTGCCAGGGATTTTTTCCCATATATCACACAAATACATCACCTGTCATACAAAAATGTATTCTTAACACTCAGTTGCTGCTACATTAATTTACTTGCAGCGCCAGGAAGCAGCCTTGAGGAAAAAAATAATTAAAAATTGCTCTTTCATCTCGATGTTATTTTAACGTGAGTGTTTCATTACAGCAATATATCTATGACCAACAAGGGAGATCATTTAAGTCTTTAGCTACTTAATTTCTATTTAACTGGCTATTACGAATGATTGAGGAACTAATGAATTTGTCTTCAAAACAGTCTCAGAATTTAAGAAGCATTCTGTAGTCATAAGAGGCAGATATTTAGCAAGTCTCAAATGAAATATTTGACAAGGCCAATGAAGTGAACACATCTCAAAACACTGACCCAGGAAGCCATAGTTGGCCCTTTTTAGATAGGCTTAAGGGGTATATACCAGGGGTATACTGGCTGAAGTTTAGATGGAATATTTTTGGTCAATTTTTTGTGAAAATATAAGATGGAAGAATAGTGAATCTATCCAAGAGCGATTTATCACAGAAGAAGAAAGTACATCTTTCCCCAAAAGTGCAAGTTAAAGACTGAGTGGTTGTTTCTGCACTTTTGCATTTGAGTAGCTCCAACCTCCGCAGGCAAATCTTGAGACCAGCAACAAACACTATTCTCCAACCACCACTTCTCCTGGCATCAGGAAACAGCTATCTTAATCTCTGCATTTTTAATACCTCCAGACTGTGGGTTCTAGACTATAACCCATCCTGCAGCATTTGCAAAATTCTAGCTGGAGGGATTAGCAACCAACAGCTACTCAAATCTGCCTGGATTATCTTTCAAATAGAAGAAATGAATGTTATGACTATTCAGATGTATGATTGTTTTAAATTACCAGCTGCGCATTAAGAAGCAATAAAGATTAAATTTAAGGCTTCAAGAACCTGTTTGTCCTCAATCTTATTTTTCATTTTTATAAAAGCTTTTTTACAAGATAGGATGGAATACATGTATTTATACCCTGATCAAATATGAATTTAAAGAAAAAACAAAAAAAAGATGCAAGCTGTTCTGTTCCACACAGATACAGTTGCAAGATAAATATGTTTTGACATCCTAAAAACAACACTGACATTATGTTAAATATTTCACTTTATTTTTCTAATTGCTATATGTTATGACAATGATAATTTGATATATCTAACATGTATTAAGATCTTAACTTACTTTTTGTCTTCTTGAATCATTTATAGTCTAGCTACATCTTTCAACACACCACTGTTAAGTATCAGAAAAATTGCAACTCAAAGATTGTATAAAGTAATTGTTTTATTCCTCCATTATTTTTCTGGATGGATTTAGCTCAAGGGCCTAACAGTATTCTGCTGTTTCCACAGATCCTTCGTATAGCTGCAAGGAAACATCTTTAAAAGAACAACTGCAATTTTCCTTAAAAATTAAGCTTTAAATTGATTAGGGTCATCAGCAAGGTCTTCGGGTTCCATTAGTTTTTAAACTATAGCTGAATTTCTACTTGCCATTCCAGGAACTTTTTATTCTGTATGATTTTACTGGAAATGAGAAGAAAAACATTTACAAATACTTAGTTAACTGTTAGCTGAATTCATCAAGCTTCACATAATCGTACACTAGTCACCTCCACTTCGAAATTTCCAGGATCATAAGCACAGTTCTAGGAGGTCACATACCTTACTTTGGGCCATTCAAGAACTATTTATCAAAAATTTAGATGAAAAATAGTGCTCTTACAGTTCACAGGCTATAGTGAAATAACCTTCTGCAGAAGATTTCCCATGTGACTGTGACCTGTTTGATTTAATAATCTAAAAGGCATGGTAACACAGATTGCCACAGCCTGTGCAGCTAACCCTGCTAATGCCCTTACAGCATTCTGACAACTGCAACAGAAAGGCTGGAAGAGTGCCCAAGAAAGGTATCTAGTAGCTAATACAAAGCTTCCCAACGATTCTATCAAAATCAACCTTGCCAAAGCAAGAATTCTGTACTTAATGTTGAGGTGCCAAAACATAATCTTACAGCACCAAAATGGGTTCTGGAAGGAGCTGAGAGACCATGAACATTCCGCTACTTGGAATGGGGGTCAGTAACACTGCAGGGGTCTGTGTGCTACAGCCTCCCTGCTTTTTCACCCCTCCAGCTTCCTCGAGTATCCCGTACCTCCACAGAGCTACCAGTGTGCTGGAAAAACAACCAGGAGCAGCCCCATCTCTGTCGGATGCAGCAATGGGAGAGCTTTGCAAATACAACACCAGAGTGGCAAACGAGGCCATCCCTGCTGCTGGAATGGCCCATCTCCATCTCTTAACCCAGTCAAAGCAGACAGACAACTGTGCTCGGAAGCAACATACTTTGCTTGTGATTATGCCTAAAGCCAAATTTGCCTCTTATGAAAATGGAAGGTGACACAATAACACAAAACAGTTTGAGTCAGTAGAAATGTATGCTGCAGCACTCAATTAGAGCTGGGTGAATTAAGGACTGTGTTACAGATTTAATTGCCTCCTCCCCCCTGCTTTGCAAGTCAAGATAGATCTTACAGTATTAAAAATTTTGTTTAAAATTTTTTGAAGATCTTATCGCTCAACAACTGAATTAATTCAGCTTGTAATTTTTATCCTTGGAGAAGAACAAGCACAAGTCATTTTGTAGGAGCCTGGTCTTCCTGTTTTGGGGGGACAGAAAGGAACAAGGAATTATCTTTACGCCTGGTTTTCCTCCTGTCTAATTTCCCTGCACAACACTAACTCCAGTCACATTTGGGGAGCCCAACCTTACAACTCTTACCGAAGTCAAGCAGAGTCTGTTCTGCACTGCACAGTGCTGAGACACTGATTCCAAATGGTGACTGTCTACTGGTTCTACAAACAGTACTGCCAACCAAAAGGCAGCACGTTTTAGCAACTTTCTTTACCCACTCATTTTGTACACGCTTCCCAAGTTAAAGACTGCTGGTTTTTAGTATGCCAAGCCCTCATTTTGATGAAACTTCCTTACAAATACTAGACCCTACAGCCATTTTTGAAAGCACCAGTGATTAAAGTATCAGTATCTTCAAATTGAAGTTAATTCAAATACCATCATTCCTAAACACAAAGTATTCTTTTTGCATTCTACAGCTGTAAATGCTATCCAATTAGACATCTTCATTTCACAAAATACTTTCCATTGATAAAGAACTCCTGACATACAGAACAGTGGTGCCTCCATTTACATACCTAACTTTATTCAACTTCCCTTTCACAATTCCTATTTAGAAAAGGCTATCCAAATGAGATTAGGCCACTAACTCAGCTTCTTTACAGGATCTTAACTTTTGGAACACAGCGTGCCTGCTAGTTATGATCTTGCTTTTGTCATAGCAGGTTAAGGGGTCTGATTTGGATCCGTATGTTAGGTTGATTTTATAATAAATAACTTAATAGAAACTTACAGTGCTCAAACCAGTACTCTTTGAACATTATGTCAAAGTCAACCCTTACCAGAGATATGCAAAAGAAAGAAGTCAGATTTCAGAGACTGTTGGAGAGAATCTCAGCAGTCTGATACGAGACCGGTTCTACCACTCAAAACTCCCTGTGATTCACGACTGAACAGACAGGCCAGACTTTCCAAAGGCACCGTGGCGTTAATGAAACCACTGGCCTGTTTTCAACTACAGTCATGAATCCTTCTGAATACCTCCACAGGCTTATGAAGTTGGGCATCCAAATATCAAAACACACAAGATCAGAGACCATTGTGGAAAACAGAATCTGCATTCAGCAGTTGCCTATACTAACAATCCTCTTGTAAGCATTTAGCTCGTTCTTTGTGGAGCAACGTGGAAAATGAGTGCGACAAACTTCAAACTCTGTTCTGTTTGCCATCTCTGTGATATAAAAATAGAAAGGTCACAGGTTTCACATTTAACAGTACCACAAAAGAAGGCTCTTTTCCTAAAATTTTTACGCCATGAAATGGCAGAGACATCTGACTTACTGTAAGGTGTTGTATCAGTAGGGTCAGGAGGTGGGAAGTTTTCTGTGAAGTTGACGTTACACAAGTCCGTACTACAGCAGCAGAAGCGGTATGTTCCATTCTGAATCAAGGAAGGGGTGGTTGTAACTATACACTCTTCAAAGTGACACTCCTGGGGGTCTCCTATATGAGACCAGCAACCTGTACAAAGAAGCAAATTACAGATTTTTATTTTTTATTTTTTTTTAAAGCAAGCATAAAATTAGTTCTACTGACTGGATAAACACACCTACAGAAATCCATACTCAATTAAACATTACAGAGTGGGGTAAAAACAGTTACCATAATTTGCTTGTCTGACTTTACTACCACCTTTTAAACCAAAACCTGAAGAATTTCTTTTAGAACTCCCCATAGCCAAGGAGAAGAAAATGTGGGCAGGGATGAAGGCCAACATCAGAGGTGTCCAGCTGTTGCCTTAATATGATAAAACCTGAATTCCTGAGCCTTCTAAGCACAAGTATGCCATTCCCCACCTCTCTGATACCACAGACCATATCACCACTCTGTGGTCCACAGTCTAGATGAATTGTGACCGAGTCCCTTCCTGACACCACAAGACTGCATCTATAGCTTGATGCTTCTTGCATAATTTTCAAAATTCTGCCCTTCCTCATTGTCAACATCACTGGGCTTTTCTACAGGATCACAACTTGTTGCCTGGTTAATACCAGGCCCTTTGTCCCTGCAGCAACTGTTCCTTCCCAAGTATGGGGATAAATGTCATTTATCCACAAATACCTGGAAGGGAAAGAGGCAGCGGTGGGGCAGAGGTGAGCAGTCACACTGCTCCTTTCAGCAGATTGCCAGATCAAACAGGAATCATGGACTACAACTCCACAGGCTGTTTGCAAATATCAGCTGCATTTTCATTCAGCCTTATACTACATTAATTTGCATCCAAGTAAAAAACAGCAGAGTCCCTGAAAATGGTAATCAAAACACGTCTCCAGATACTGCAAGGCCCTTCACCCCTCCTGCCTTCACTCTCCCCACAGAACAGCACTGAATTACAGTACTGATATGTGAACTGTAGCTGCAATTTCCTCTGTAAACAAACATCCAATCAATACGAATATCCACTTTTTACTTAATAAGACACTTACTGTTAAATTTATCATTACATCAATACATATACTGAAATTCAAGACAGCCATCTTCCTCTGGACATCCTAAGTAACAAGCAATTTGAATGCTTTTTCTTTCAACTCTGCATTGATGTCTTTGGTCTCTTTTAGAAGTCATTCATTTCAGACAAACTTTCTGTTCACATTTAAAATTGTTAAATGGGAAGTTTAAAATTATGCATTTATACAATGTGCAAGAAGCCTAATTTTGCAGCTGTGCAGCTTTGTATCAGCTGGCTAGATCACAAAGAAGTGAAGTAAGTAGCAAAACTGCTACACCAAAACTGAACTGTTACATACCTTGTTTTACAAGATGAATGTCTCCTTCTCGTGTTTTTTCCCAAAGTCCATAGCAGGTACTACCTTTCATGCACAAAATTGTGCCATTCTCCTGGGAGATTCGGCTCTCGCTGATTCCATGGTCCTGCTGATAGGGGTCTTTAAATGCACACAGCCGCTCCTCACTCTGGGTAGCTTGAGCCAAAGAAAGAAAAAGAACTTTTGTCAGTGATACGTTCTTTAAACTGTGCTCCCACAGTCAGAAATAGAAATGAGGTCTGTCCTGAAGTTTCTTTCGCACAGAGGGCAAAAAAACCTCGGCAGATGTCAGAAGGTGCATGTGCCAGTGTTTGAAGTTCAAAGGTGCAGAATAAAACTTGCATTGCATACTCTGCCATCATCTGCATCGCTTGTCCTCGAGCCTAAGTCACACGACTGTTTGCTGTTTTCTTCAATGACCGCCTGCGCTACTTAATTGTTTCCAGATCCTAAACCAAGATGATCTTTTTCAGACTGCCATCCAACCCAGTGCCTACCAAATCCAGAGGGTTTTTTCCACTTTCTGCTATTGACCCCTCTCTTTTTTCTCCGTGCTACTCAGCCTTTGCACTGCTACTTACTGCTTTTTGCTCAGCAGCCGATCAGTTTGGGCTCTATCACACAACTGCTCTAATGACCAACCACAACAATACTAACAAAGTAAAACCCATACAACTGACCAGCAGCTCTGGGAAACACTGCCTGTAAGCAGGAGCAATGCAGCACAGAAAGTCTCCCTGTGAAATGTCCAGCAGGAACATCATAAAACATGCAAAAAGAGTTCAAAAATAAATGCTCCCTACCACCTGAAAAAGTTTTTGGTTTTTTTTTTCATTAAGACAAAACCAAAGCCACCCACAAAAAGTATACTGAGTTTTACACAATTATTTCGTCGCCAAACTCCAAAAATGAAGTCCCTTAACTCATATGTTTTAACTGCCTCTGTCATCTTTTCTCTAGGAAGTGTAAAAACATTCAAACAACAAATGCTTCAGAAAGGCATCAAGTTCAAGATAAATCAATCCTACATTTGTAGTGACTCTATTTAGAATATTTTCATTCTTCCATTACTGATTTTATAAAATGCATGGAAAGCTAGATGTGTAACTACAAGGCACTTAGGTACTATTCAGAAGTACAGCTCAGCAAACATCCAATCACAGTAAGAATTTGTACTGCATATTTCAACTAGAACTAGATTTCATCCAGTTCTTTAACTCCCATCAAAGCACGGGCAGCAAAAACATGCAAGATGAAGTAGATTGGTCTTTTGGGAAAAACAGATTTTGAACTTAAAGTAAAATTATAGCATATGTAACTGTAAATTATTAAAGGTACTGTATAAAATATCTCCTCACAGATGGTTTATTTATTTGATCATTCTTCAGCACTGGCCCCAAAGAAGCCATGTTCCAGCAAGGCAGACTTGCTGCAAAAACACTGCTTCGCTGTGCCACCAGCGCAGGTGACTGGGTAAGAAAAAGAAAAACCAAGAGACTTGGATACATGCGTCTCACTTTTAAGGCTGTTACTATTCATTAAGGAGTCAAAATTTGTAATTCCTTTATGCTGAGACAATCATAAATTGTTGCACTATTCAGGCCAGCATTCTGTCAGTGTTTCCCAGTTTATTCTGTGGCAGCAGTAACTAAAATAGCACAACTTAGCTGATTTTTCTACTGGTCTGGTAGGGCGTGTGTGATCAGTTGAGCTGCGTGTCGGCTCAGTGAGGGTAAAACTCTCAGCTGAGGAGACAGGAACTTCTTAAGCCAGTGTAATTCAATCCCTTACAGCTCCACACTCTCCAAGAACGGGGCTGGCAGTCCGTGCCGCTCGCCCACCTCTCTGAACTCTGGTCAGTACACTGTGAACACTTTACATCTGGTGCTACAGTTTTGCAATGATAAATACATTTATTACTCGACATTCAGGAAGTTAGTTGCCTAAGTTTCATATCCAATTTTTTTAAAATCTCCCTGAGCAGAGTTAGTCAAGTTACTGAGTATAAAAAGGTCACACATTAACAGCCAGCACATGCTGCCTCCAGCAGAACTTGCCAGTTGCACGCTGTAGTTTTATTCTCAGAACAGCTGAGTATGCCAGGCGTGAAGCATCTGTCCTGCACTCTCTGCTCCGTGACACGGGACTGGCCAAGAAACAACGTATGAAAGGACAGGACCCCGCTGCCATAAGGGAACTGACTCACTTTTTGAAAAGTCAAAGAATAAAAAACTATCACAGAATTACAATTTTCAAAACAGAAGGGGACAGAAGTATACAGCCTTGTGAAATAGGACGTATCTGCTCTGAGGGACAGTACAAAGCTTTTAAAACCTGTTGCATATGACAGCTGAGTGGGGCTAAGGCCATCCAAGATCTGGTTGTTTACAAAATGCTCAAATTTCTGCAAGATAAGCCCTTTCATAACTTGACTTTACTGTGAAAAATAAATTTAAAAGAACAGAATTTATGAAACAGTCACACGAATCTGGTTTCCATATTTAAAAAAAAAAAAGTAATTCCAGGAAAGTCCAATTTAATAATACCTCGAGAGGTTAAAAGAAAAAAAATCTTTTAACTTATGAACTAATACAAGAAGAAAAAAGACCAAAACAAACCAAAACCTTTTGAGTTTGCTTTGGACTCAAAAAAAAAAATAATGGCATGTATCATGTCTGTGCTCTACAGACTGAGACAGTTTTAATTGCTTACTTTTCAGGTCTCTCAATCTTTCTATAAAACTCTTACGATCAAGGTTGAGAGGTAAGAATATGAGAAGATACTCGAAAAAAGAGAAGCTGTTAACTGTCATGCTAGATGCTGTCCAACCATACATGTACTACAGAAAATAGAAGTAACTAGGAAAGGCTTTTCTGATTTAAAAAGATTGTATTGCCCTATAAGAATACCTGCAGAGGGGAGGATGGGGCAAGCACGAGAAAATACAACACACAGAGCTAGCAACCTGAGTGTCTATCAATTTTCTTGCAAAGTAATAAAAATACAAGTTAACTTGACACAATTTAATGTCAGATGATCTCAGTGGGAAACTTTTCCAACAAAAAATAAAGGTTACTCATCCAACAACTAGCGTTTTCATGCTGATCACTGCACATTCCTGCTTCGATTATAACTTGGAGAAGCACGGCCCCTGTGGGAGCAGTACCCACTGCAGTACTCTGCTGACCCCTGCCCCTTCCCTGATGGCACGGAACATCTGGAGAACAGGGGACATGGAACAAAAGCTACTTTATTTTTTCTCTGTGGCCTCTGTATGTTCATTGTTGAAGTTGTAATGCCGAAGAAAATTGGTAGGGCACCCAGATGTACAGAAACCATCTTGAAGAACACCAGAATAGATGAGCTGCTTCAGTTACTGTGCATGACTTCAGCCCATTCCTGCTCTGGGATTTCCTTCTTCTAGGCAGTGGAAACTAGTCAGGTTTAAAAACTTTTAATACTGGAGTAGTTCTAGGTCAGGTCTCGAAAACAACCTCTAGCCTAGGTGAGTATGCTGAATGCCTTAAAGCCTGGCCAGAAGAAGTACTACAAAATACTACTACAAAAATCACACAAAAGTGCTGGGGTGCCTCTTTAAAAGTTGAACTATTTCAACAGAAATCTTACTCTTCAAGGTAAAATACCGTTGCTCATTTGGATTTACACGTGTTCTCCATGGATGACGTTGTTTCAGTCATCATGGGAGCCAACAGGTATGCAGAGTGCATTCAGAGCTGAAACACATCTCCCTGTCCCCTGGGAGCTGTGCACCTCCAACGTTTGAGGGCAGCCACTAACACTCTCTGTGGCAGCTTAGCTGGAAACAATTCCAAAGCTCCATCTCCGTGCTTGGAGATATTCGAAAACCATCTGGATATGGTCCCAGGCAGCTGGCTCTAGGTGACCTTGCCTCAGCAAGGAGATGGACAAGATGACCTTCAGAGGTCCCTCTCAATCTCAACTATTCTGCAACTCTTGCATGTCTCCAAGTACTCAATGTGCAACAACAAGACACAAGAATTATTTCTCAGCTGGACTACTTGCTCTTTTTTGTCTCCAAGGCAGGCGAGATGGTAGGGTAAGACTAGAACTACTGGATTCTCTTGTTTGTCTTCAGCTCGAATAGATCCAAACCCAAGGAAATACCTTAATGTTAAGATCTTCATTAAACCACAAGAGCAATTAAAATAAATAACTTATCCTATGAAGACTGAAGCTCCTGAACTGCTCTATGTGATACATCCAGTTCATTTGCTATCTGCTAGAAACACGAAGGGCAAAGTCCCTGCAGACATGTGTGCTCACCAGGTATTACAGATCCATAAGCAGTTCACTGTACAATGCCTTAGAGATTTCACAGACCCAAGATGCACCAGCGGGGTATCCTCAAATCAGCAAAATGCAGAAGTCATTTACAGATCAAGCTATGCAGTGTATCTGCCCAGACATGAAATGTCCCAGCATACAGACACAACCAAGACCTAGCACCAAAGTAAGTGGCAGCACAGGTTTCACAGGACATCTGCTGCATGGCTGAAGTCATCCTTCAAAAACCTGAATTTACCTTTAAAAGGCAAATTTCATCGTAAACTCTGTTTGTTCATCACATAGAACTCATTAGACATTCAGATCTTTTCTAATTAACCCTTTTATGAAAGATCATGAGAGATTTTGAAACAAATAAATGGCAACTGAACACCTACATATCATACACCACTGAAAAATTTGCTACTGCAGACAACTGAAGAAGCAACAGATAGGCTGACACTGAGGAGGACAAAAAGTAAAACTTAAACAACAAATTATGAAGGATTTATATTGAAATGTCAATTTTCCATTCCTCTTGTATTTGTGTACCAGACAAACTATGTCAAAATAATTCAACAGAAATAATAAAATGAACTCAAGCTTCTGTACTCTCATCCTGCAGAGATTTCTAACAAAGACAAGAGGGGAAGGCACCATTCCCAGAAGTTCTACCAAGGGAAAACCCAACAAGAGCACACAGCAAGCTCTTCAATTTCTTATCATAAACCAGAAAAGAAACCAAACCTCCAAATGAGTTCTGTTGCTCTCCAGCCCATTTTACACCTCTATTTATACAAAAATGCACTTTTATATACAGTTTCAGGAAACGAACATGAGTGGCATTAGAATTGAACATGAGTGCTCCAAGCAGTCATCTAAGAAACAGTAAATGTTCTCAGCTTTCCTGCTTGGCTGCCACTCCCAGCGAGTCTGATCACCACATGCACTTGTAACAGACTTTACTTGAATTAGATTGTGAAAACTTATTGTCCTATTCCAAGAGGAGAGTGGTTAAACAGACTACATTAAATTACATTCCTGAAATCACAAAGGAACTGGGAATTGTCCATAGTTTCCAAGTCCGCCCTGTGGCTCACGCTTACTGTCGCAGTGCTCTGGGGGCATAGAGTTCATCTCCATGCCACTATACAGCCTCAAGAAAGAGGACCAGGGCTTCAGGAATTTCCTTTTGGCATACGGCTCAGTTTTTTATGTGATTTACCATCTTAGAATTAATCAGTTCTACCGTCAACAAAAAAAATCTGAACGTTATCACGGGAAAAATGCTATATAGATATTTTCAGTATTTTCTCCCTGTAATCATGCTGCTATTTCCAGCTGCTCAGAAACAGAGAACTGATTCACACTGATAACTGAATTCTGTCTGAGATGTTTACCATTTGAATATTTACCTTTTTTCCACACTAAAGGTATTTCTGAACAGCAAAGATCAAAAGAACATTACAAGTGCATCTACTCTGTCAGAAATGCTGTATGCGACTAATACACAATTCATCCATTCTAGGATGAGTTTAAACAAATGAATATGTCGCTATTGTTTTTAATATAGTAATTCTTTCACGATCACTGTGTGTTCTAGGAAAACAACTACTGAAAACAATGAAAGAGAAATACCAAAAGTTACAGGAATCCAACTGCAAATCCTTAGAACATGAGTCATGTTTTCACTAATAGCATCGGAAGTCAGCTCCATTAGTACTTAACTGATGCTTCCTGACCTCGCGTCTATTCAGCGCAGGACACGGAATTCACATCGAGTGCAGAGCGAGGGGAAGGGAAGAAAAAATAGACTCAACTGTTACTCGAATGCTACTCCATGGCCTAATCATTGGGATTAAAGATAAATAAATAAAACACTTGCCACTTTATGATTAATGCCAGGCAAAACATTTTGTGACTCAACAGTCACAAATAAAAGAATCTGAGATAACAGTCTGAAGACAAACCTGCACGCAATGTACAAGAACAGACCTGCTGGCATTGCAGACCACACACGGGGGTACCATGTTGGTAATTACACCAATTGCCTTTAAGTCCATAGAGGTGATGACTTGAAAAAAAAGGCAAAAAAAGGTTTCTGGGCATTTGTTTGCCTGTAATGGGATTTCTTCAAATACAAGCCACCACACATTCAACTGGGAATCTCAGTAGGCTGCAACAGATTTGTTTTCAAAGATCGACGTTTTTTTCTGTAACTTGTCCTTTCAATTAGTGAGATTTTCATCAGAACAGCCACAGACACAAAACCTGTTTTATTTTGGCCCTGTCAGCTTTCTGTGGAGTTCTTTTATTTACACAATAGGGGGAAACATCATTGCCCTCGAGGCAGGGTTATGAGATAGTTTGCATTATGAAGACACATGCTATTATAAGGAAGGTGTAGATCAGGAGGCTCCTCTGAGTATATCTTTTCAAACAGTGATAGCTGTATTCTGGTGTGATGTACAGAGAAACAGAATCTTGATGAAATCATCACTTAGCAAAAACTCCGATGTTGCTTTTTTTATCTTTTTCTCCTCAGAGGCTTTAATTACAAATACTTCTAAATGTGTAACCACTTATATTAAAATATATCATAAGCAGATGTCTTTTGAAGGAAGTCATGCTTCTCCAGACAGACCACCCTCAAGACCAACTTAGAGTGGGAGGGAAAAAAGCTAAACTACTGGTAATCTTCCACATATTTACACTTTCCAGTATTCTGTTTTGTACCATGTCTGACCAACTGCACAGCAGGGATCTGCACTGACTGGTCAGAAAAACAAATAAATTGTCTGCCTAAGGATTAGGCATGAGGGCATGAAGGTCTAAACCAACCCAAAATGGCCTGGAGACTCTGAGCAGAAGGTCGGGAGCAGCACAGTGCAACACAAAGCCAAGGAATGTTTGGTCGGGCAGGCTGCACAGCCTACTGCTTTACAGCAAAACTTCCATATCAGAAGTCCTCCAGATGTGCTCCAAAACACAACCACTGGACTAATATTTTAAAGACATGAAGATGAAATAAAGGAAATTTGCACAAGAGAACACAGCAGAACTTCTAGGAAGGAGGCGGGAAAGTAAAGAAAAATGCTTCAGAAATTTACATCTGTGGTAAATTTACGTATTTTCCTCTCCTCCTAAGAAAAAGAGGAGAAATAAAAACCATCACAATCATTAACTATTTTACAGGACATAATATGTACCTCAAGATATACTGTAAAATGGATTTTGACAATAAACCCTTTACAGTTTATACTCAGTGTTAAAATCTGGAATAATCTGCTCACAGTACTGCATGTCCTTAGCCTTCGTTGATGAATATTATTTTGGTTTTGTATGCTTTTGCTGACTAAAATCACAGTTTCAAATGCTGGCAATTACACAGAGCCAGGCTTTGATTGAGAACTAGTGCCAAAGATAAAATGAATGCTAGCAGTGATACCCATTTTGAAGTGACTGACTGCACATGCAGATGACAAAATAACTTATGTTCATTACAAGGTCCTTTGCCCTCCAAACAGACTAGAAAATGCAAGTGTCTTTTTTCTGTACATGGATATACATGGTCTTTCCTTCTCCTCAATCTAGCCTTCAAGCAAGCAAGTAAATTTGAAATCTGTTTTCTTTCCTTGCTCACTTTCTAACACAGTGTTGTGGGCTGATCAAGGCTACCAGCACTGATGGAGACACCAGCCTTTTCCTGTCGAGTTTTCTTCAACAGTCCTCGGCTATCTTGGTGTTTCAGTTTCATTCTGAAGAAGCAGTGGTCTGCTAGCACTAAGTGCAACAGACCCAGAGGATGTGGCAGCTGTATTGAGTCATGCTGTGCACAAGGTTCACACTTTGCTTCCCACTCGGGCACTGTTGCCTCAGACTGCTTTGGTACACAGTCCATGGCTTCCTCTGGGCCCCACCTGGGACCAGCTGACCCTCCTGGCACAGTCTCACCAGCCCCCAGCTACCAACACGTGCCCCTCTTGCAGCCTTACATTAATATTATACACCTCTGCCCAGATGCATCCACCATACCAGGCATTTCACTAACTGGAATTAATGTAAATAGAGATGTATGGAGAGGCCAACAAGTAAATGGTCAACTCAAATTCTGTACTGAAGGCCTTGTTCTCCTTTTACCCAAATTTACTCTCAAAGGAAGCGTTGCCTTAGAAGAACCCAGCTTACGCAAGAGAAGTCACGCAGCAAAGAACAAGGATGGCAGAGATTTATTGCTAGCAGCTGACAAATTATGTAGTTCCCAAACACTGCCAGATTTTATGAAAAAATACCTGAGCTTACTGCCAATAAACCGTGTCGCTGCCTTATTTCTACAACTTCCTAAATGTTTCTGAGGACCACCAGACCACCTTGCAGTGCAAACCCCACCTAAAGCAGACATTACCACAGACGCAAAATTTTATCCATCCCGTACGAGCACAAGACATGGTGGCAAGAAAGCCAGCAACACCTGTGTTTGGGGTCAAAATTCCAGAATGCCAAGTGAATTTGAACAGTTAATACTGCTTTACATCAAGAGGCTGAGCATTTTTCAGCTGATATGGGAAGAGATTTGAGCTGAATCTGTAATGAGGATATTGACTCAGCCAAGGTCAGAGAAGGACAAACTGCAGAATTTAAACCCAAGTGTCCTGAAGTCTCAGCTACAGCCATAACAAAAGTTGACCTTTGACTACCTTTACTTGGGCCAGTAACCAGAGCTTCCCCCACCTTACAATATCTCCTCCACAATGTATACAACTAAACAAGAAAAAGAATCTACCTCTCACAGTGATTCAGCATTTTCCTTAACATTGTTGTATAGCTGTGTTCAGCAGGTACACAGTTGGGACATTTGTTTTTACTGTGTAAGACTGTCTAGTTCAGCAGGTTTCTTCCTTCCATCTTTTTACCCCTCTGCTAAACTCCCATTGATTTTTAACAAGACAGAATTAAAAGGCACGTAACCAAAAGGCAGTGGAAAAAGGTTATCAACTCTGACCAATATGAAATTCCTAAATATATCACCTGCTAGCTGCGATAAAACCCCTCTGGTATGTTAAAAAAACTGCAACAGTATCTTAATTCAGTGATTACACAGGACTGATAACATTTTATCACACAACTTGGCATTTAAGAAACAGTTAAAGGCTTTATAGCAAGAGACTGCAGCAGGTTTCTTGGTGTTGTAAAAATAGTAAAATGTCATGGCACTTTAGCATTCACTTTGTTAAGCTTTCAAATACTCATCTTTGTCATCAGACTTCAACTTAGAGCCATTTTCAAAAACTTTTCATTTCATATTAAAGCAAAATCCAGCTAGCGTGTTCTATATGGAAACGCAAGGGTCCACGCACATTCAAAAAGTCTTCTGAAAAAGCTGTTAAGCTCAAATACTCGAAAGTAGAAGAAAATTAGCATCAACCATTATTAAACTATTAAATACCATAAAAGTGTCAAATCATAGAATACGTTTGACATTCACTTAAGGGAGAATCTAATCTAAACACATTAGTGGAGGACAAAGCATAAAAAAAATTACCCTCAACTCCAAATGCTTGTCTTATTTTTAAAATAATCTTAGAGCTTCCAAATAAAGTTGAAGATGATGATTTTCTGTATGGATTCACATGGCAAAAAGCATCCCTGTGGCTTCAAATCACACTGACTGGTTTGCACTGTCTTCTTGTCTCAAGACGGAACAATTGCTTATTTTACTCCATGAGCAAACAGGAATTCCAGTCTTTACACAGAGATGAATCAGTTCAGAGAGAATCTACTCGCAGATTCACAATGTAGAGCAAAAGAAAAATTTTCAACAAAAACTATTTTGCAAGCCAGCTTTAATGTGTACCTTCTACTTTATTTAAAAATTAGTCCAACGCACGCTAAAGGTCATTTAAACCCAGATTGCTGGGAAAGCACGGGGAAGAAAGTAGCTGGCCTTCACTGACTCAGCAGGATTTTGGACATCCAACTTCTCAAGGTCTCCTGGAAAAATCCCAGTCTACATTTAATCTGAAAGTGTGACTAAATTACAGGATTTAAACAAGTCTAGCATTTTCCCAATTATTTTTTTATATCTTTTTCTCTTCCTAAATGACTGTGTCTCCATTCAAAGAAAAAATAAGTTCATGTTACTGTTTAGCAATTATGTCAGAATATAAATCACCACAGCCTTAGTCACACATAATCTTTTCCAGTGGCCAGTGTCTGTTCATGGAACTGAAAAAGCCTGAATTCTTTATCTTTGCCCTAGACTGGAGTTCAGGGATTTTTTTCTGGGTACGAGCGTCTGGCTTTTGTTTATCTGGGCTGTCAAAGTAAAGTATCTGCATGGAATAACACAGGAAACTCTGCAGCAAAAGCAACAGTAAAGCAAACTAATGATGTGGTATTTATCCCCCAAACTCAGATGTAACAGGCTTCCCACAGCAAAATTGCTTATTTCAGAGTCTGCTTTACATTCCCTCTAAAAAAGATCTCCTACTTGGTAGTCCCCTAACACATCTCGCTCACTTTTTTACCTAGCAGGGATGCCATTTCTACTGCAGATATTACTGAAACGCTTTCTGGAGAACTTTTCAGTAGCTTACATGTGGAGAAAGATAGTACCCATACAGCCTGTCTCTTACAGCATATTACAAAAATTTTTCCTATAAACATTTTTAGGAAGCTTACACTACTGGCAATATGCTGAAACATTTGAAAACTGGCAAACACTCTTTGACCTGAAGCTACAAGGAAATTCAGCTCCAGAATCATAATCATATTTTGCCCTCAGACAGAAGCATAATCTATTTGGCTTTGAAATCTTAAGCCCTTAAGAAAATGACAAGAGCAGCAAAAGGCAGAAACTAGCTTCTCCCTGACATGCTTTATGAGGGTACGAAGCTTCTCACCTTTCCAGAATTCCTCACAGAATACATGTTTAAGTTCAAAAACATCTCGAGTCTCTTTCTTCAAGGCATTTATTAGTATGCCACAGAATACCCTACAAACCATTGTTATCTTAAGTCGGGAGCATGGTCAACATGACAGCTCCCCAGGCACCTTAACGCAGCCAGTGCGAGGTGAACGTCGGCTCACGCAGAGGACAGACTACTATCGAGGGCCAGTAAGAGATTGTGGGCTGCTACAGGAACCTGGGACCTACTTCAAACACCCCTACTTTGTGTTCCTGAACTGAGAGCAGGAATGGAAAGAATTGTCAGCTAAAGGTATTTATGGTGTTTGTTGAACTGGTCAAAAGCAGAAAATATTGACTTTTGCTTCTGTTAAGACTTCAAGGTTATCAGCCCATTGAACAGAGGCCACTGTTCATATATTTCTTGATGTTACAGGGCTTAAATTGTTAGAAATTTATGGGCACAGCACCGAACTATTTAAAATCAACTCATACATTTTCTTTATGCATTTATTCTTTTCCATTTAAATCTTTGTTGTACCAAAAAAACCAACTTCACTGGCTAAGAAGGTGATATAGGCACACTTCTGCAGACTTTGTATAGTCAGAAAAAAATCAGTGTCTAGTCAAGACAAGCTCTTCATTAACTTCTGATTTCTAAACTCACACAGTTAAGAAGGGCATGGTTGGTACATGCAGACAAGCCCAGGTTACTGAGCACACTTGTTTCAAGGACTGGCTTTCACGTACTGAAGTACAGTACGTCACACCAAGGAAACAACCTTCTGGGGACAAGGAAACAAAAAAAAATATTTTAAACAGAAGAAGATTGTTTTTAATTATCTTTGTTGATGCTAATGACAGGAAACATGGAAAAGGGCACTCCCAAAATAGACACTCAAGGAAAAGACTGTGATCAACTTGCTTAACGTTTTGCACTGCACACCTGAGGATGATGGCTAAAGCTCTGCTCAAAACACCATCTGAACTCCTCACCCTATATATACACCTCAGGTAGCACAGGTTAAAGTATCTCACAAGACACAGCAGTAGTGTGAGCAGAACACATCAGGTTCTTCAGGTCACAAGCCAGGCTAACGCACCAACCAGCTGCTGCAGGGGTGAGCACAGAGCCGGACTGCGCGGGGGCTTCCCCACACACACTGCAGCGCTCTACCACAGTTCAGTCCAGGAGAGCTTGAACTTTTTCTGATTCAGACCTACTTAAAGGGCAGGAAATAAGCACAAACAGCATCCTGGCATTTGGGACTAGTAAAGAAGGAACGCCACCAAATCTCATTTATGACAACCGAAAAAACCGCAAAAGCATAGAGGCTTTACAATGGCAGAATTTACCAGTAAAGAGGTGGCTTCCTCTATGATTTCACTTTTTTGGAAAGACTTTTGTCTTTCAACACCACAAAGTGTTATATAGATTTATTACAGGGACATTGAACAAATATTACTGAGTTGATTTGGTGTCTTTTGAATTAAAACTGTGATCTAACACTTTGTTAGCCACTACTGGGAACATTTTCTCTTACGACTGGGGACATAGTTTAGTGGTGAACATGGAGGTGCTGGGTTAATGGTTAGACTTATTCATCTTAGTGGCCTTTTCCAGCCTTAACAATCCTATGATTCTACGAACTGATAAATTTTCCTCTTTAATTTGAACTAGAAACATTAGAAAGCAGTATAACTTGCAGCAAACATTTAAATAGCAGCTTTAAATAAATGCAGATCAGGTTTGTTAACTCATGTACTTATTTCCTAGCAAACTGGCTCTAATTTATGAAAATTAAAGTGTAACATTGAAAAATACTCATGTTTGCACACACATTAAGTTATGTTTCCTTATAAAAAATACATGGTTGTACAGAATACTGCATATTTTAAGTAATCCATATGTACTTACAAAGTAGGTTTTCTATTCTTTTTAACAGATTTGTATAAAGGAAAATTTACTTGCAATCTCTCTGTGATCCTGATCTGAGTCCAAATTACTTGACAGGGTGATAAGCCAGATAAGGACAATTTCTAGTGATTAAAACACAAATCCTTCCAGTGTTAAACGAATTTAAGTTCAATATTTTGCTAAGCAGTTTTAGGACAGACATGCCTTTTTCTTTTTCCCTTTTAAATATAAACATAGCTATCAGAAAAGGGAAAAACCCAGAAAACACACAACTCATAACCTGAATGTGTGTTTTAGAGTCTTAAGGCAAGACATAATTCATTCTACAATATTCACTAAACACATTTACAGGATCAGACAGGTTTTCAGAATCTCTGAGACAAACTAATACTGCAATCAAAGGATTAGCAAACCAGCTGCCTATGTGCCATTACAGCTGATTATCATAGACTGTAGACAGCTAGCTTACTTGGAAAGTGCTTTCAGGAATACTTCATTGTTGCCAGAGAGAAGGGTATAGCAGGATAATGTGATACTAACTCATTATTTTATTTATTACACATAAAAAGGGAACTTATGCAACATGAATTGCATGAGGTCTTAGAAAATCTTGTTATAAACTACATTTACAGTTAAACCTGACAAAATGAAGAAGTGGAGGCTTAATAAACACTGCCATTCAGAGCTAAGGATACCACACAGCGAAGGTCTGACTTTTCCATCTTTTCCCCCAATCTCACTACAAACTAAACCAATGCCAAAATTCATGAGACCTTATTACCTTATACATGCTAGAATAAAATCATGGAAAGAGAGAAAAACCTGAACAATTTGGAAGTTACAGGTTTATCTTCAAAATGTTTTCAAGTATCTTTTCAGTTCACGTGCAGAAAAAATTGTGAAATACAAACTTCCAATAGCCCTCAATAAAAAACTGCTCTTGTTATTAAATAGTCCTCTAATAGTTTGTAATGTCCAAATACTTTTCCCTCCCCAAGGCCATGAGAAAGAATTATTGTTCTTAGTGGAGACTGAGCTACTACCAGATAGGAAAGCAGCAGAACTCAGCATATATAAAAAGATACTGATGTGTTTACAGCATTGCTTACAAAAAAAAAAAGAAGGGTCTTTAGTTTTCTGCTAACACTAGTAACCAACTTATTTCATCCCTCGGGTAGTTGGTAAAAGAAATAACGTTAGCAGAGTAGAGCTGTGTATCTCTGTCAGAAGTATGGACATGGCATTCTTTTTGCTGCACATGGTTTACTTTGACTAACACTGGCTTTAGTCTATGTAATTTGAAATTATATATTAAATCCTAAGATTCCTGTACAAGGAGAAAAACAGGATCATCTTGATCCCAGTATCTAGCTATTGATATGGCTTCTGTATCTCAGAAGAGGAAGCCAAAGTCAGAATTTCACAGCCAGTCAAGAGAGGACAGACTGCCTAAGGGGAACCACAGAAGTATAAATATGCACCAGTTATTCAAAGCACAGCTTTCAGAAGCTTTTAGATTAAATAGATTATTCCTTCTTCTCTAGTTTGTCTTTTCTCCCTCACCTTCTGGGGATTTAAAGGTCTTTGAACATCCTGTGTCAGAGACAAGATGAAACAACAGCCATTCACAGTTTTTAAATGCTCTGTCTGAACGAGGCAGAGTAGTTAAAGAAAAGCAGCTTACCATAGTTTTATCCTCAGCTTCTTTGTTTACAACATCCTTACTCTCCAAATCTTGCTTCCTGTCTCTATCTCATCATATTGAAAGGTAAACCTCTCAGGTTTGCAAGCCTTTTTCACTCTTACATAAAATCTCTTGAAATCCACCTCCCTATCCATTCATCCAAGTAAAGATGTCTAAGAAGGTCTAAACACGAGTTCATCCACACCGCCTTTGTCTTCTTTATTTTTAAAAGCTGTATTTTCCATTACACCTTGGTTTTTTTCTAAATCACGGCTGCACGTCATTGAGGACAAAGAGGATGAGAAAACAGGAAATACTTTGATTGATGTGGGGTTTAACGTTACCCAGCCACCGTATTATTCAGGGACCAGAAAACACTAACAGAAATTAAAGTGAAGAAGATCCCAACAACAGAATCAGTTGGATCTCACAGAGGAAATATAAAAGGAGCTCATGCTCAGCTTCATTAATCCTTTCCCCTTGGCTCCTCGCCTCTAATTGGTATGTTGTAAGTGCTCTCTGAGAACACTGGACCATAAGGATGTACGACACAGGTATCAGTGCTAAATTGAAAGTAAAATAATGAAAATGTTGGCAGACAAGTCAGTCTCTTCTCTGTGAAGAGGAGACTAGAACACAAAACACAAAAACAAAAATCCAGGCCAGGTTATCTCTGTAGAGTAATAGGAAAGGAAAATGAAGAAAGTCCAACAAAGGAAATGTGAAACTGTTACCATCTGACAATAAACCAGAGACCACCAGTTACAGAGGAAAAGGAGCATTCCATGGATCAAAAAAGAGAGGAATTTAATTCAATCATGTCTGAGCTTTCTCTACCTAATAAGCAGAAAGACACCATTCTCTTCAGCTGAAGCTCTCTTGGTTCAATACAAAGCCAAACGAGGGAGCAAAGGACAAACGTAAATACAGTTCTAAACAAAAATAATTGGTTTTTTCTCTACATGAAAATCAAGTTTCAGGGTATTTTCAACATTACAGAAAAGTGTTAACAGGACCCGACAATTCTCAAGCTTTGCAAAAATATTAACTTGTAACTCTAAACACAGACAGCTAAGTACAGTGAAATTCAGCAATCTCTGAACACACGGAGTAGCTTACTCATAAAATACCATCATTATAACAGTAGTATTTGGACTTTAAAAGCTACTGAAACAGTGAGTGCAGGATCTGTCCCACAACATTTAAAGTTCCAGGTAGGTTTTACACAACCACAGAAGTCATTATTATGCACCCTTCCACCTCCCTGTTGCACCCCTCAAGCAGCAAGGTTCTCTCTCTTGCTATTCCTCCCCTTGATGCTTAACCTCGCTGTACTTCCACCTTACCTTTCCAAGTCCCACCACATTCAGTCCCCCACTGATTTTTTTTCAATCTGCTTATCATTGCCATGCCTGCTCCTCCCCTGATGCATTCGACAGCAGATGCCAGTTTCTCTCTTAAGCACCACTACACCTTTTCTAGGTCACTCTATACACACAGCACAGCTCCTGTGAGCAGCTGCCAAGTCACTGTCACTCTCACCTGATTTTATCCGAGCTTGGGCAGAAATTAATTTCTACCGCAATGTAAGTCCACAATGAAGGAATTAGTTCCTCTTTTTTAAACCATTAAAAAATCATCAGCAAAACCCCCACACTAACAGATGCATTAAGCTGACACAACACATGGTTCCATTGTGACTGTCTTTTGGCATTCCTCAGCCTGTGACCTGGCCTCCACACTTCAGTATTTTTTGCCCTGATTCATTTCACTGTGTCTTTTATTCTGATTATTAATAAACTGAGACAGGATCCAACTCAGGCTTTCATCCAAATATATATCAAAAACATTAAAATAAGAAGGATGAAATCCATCATGGTTACTATCATGTTGCCACAAAGTGCTTATCAAAGTCCCTGTTCAGGAGAAGCAATTTTGTTCTCTCATTTTATGGGATAACATATGTAACTCCAGAATGTGAGGACATTCTAGAGACCCCAGTGGGCTCCAGTAAAGTGACTGGCACAAGCACCCATGGTGGAAGATTTTCTTGGTGACCCCAGGTGAGCCTGCCAGCCAAACCCACAAACTGACCCGCAGGAGCTCATGCTATCACCTTTTCACCAGTGGATGGGCACAGTGCTGCAGGAAGAATGACAGCAGGGGAGATTTCTCCCATTGCATTTGTTTCTACCCACACAAAAACCTTTCTTAACTCTCTGTCTGCTCTATAACCTAGAGGCACCAGATGCTAAGACAAGAGAAGTTCTTTTCTTCAGACTCTGCCCTCCTCTCCTGTCCATCATAAAACATTGTTCACTTGCAATTTCCAATCAAATGTGACAGAAAAGTAAAGCCCTCGTGGATACTCATTTCTCCAGAGTTCAATGAAATCATGCTGGGTAGAGGCAAGTGGCACCAGAACCACTCCAATAGAAAGAAAAGGTGCTTGTTAGGCACAAGAGATTTTACAGCCAAAGGAAAGATTACTTAGAAGTGCCTCCTACTTAATCCCAGCACAGCAGCTCTCAGAGGACCTCTGGCAAACACAACGCTCCCAATTTGGCCAGAACTTTTCCCATCATCACATCTAATCCACATTTCTCACTTCCATAACGTTTTAGCATACACATGTAACCATCTACACTTTACTTAAATTGTACTGAAGTTGTTAAGTTCTGGTCAAGTGCCAAATGGCAGTGTTAGAGGCAAATACGAGGTCAGGATGGAAGCTGAGAAACGCTGCAGAGGTCTCTCTGCTCCTTCTCAGCAGAGCAAACAGCTTCCCAACCAAGACCAGTTGCAATGGAACAGGAGAGGAAATGGAAGAAGAGCCACAAGCAATGCCTTGCTGTGTTTTAATCTAAGCTCAGCCATACGCTCCTCACAGCGGTGCCCGTTTTTAAAGCATTACAAACAATCGAATCCTATGGGATCTACACACACCCCCCCCATCACCTTCTGCTGAAGCACACACTAACATTAATCCTACACTGGCACAAGCAGCATTTTAAAAGAATCAAGAATTTTGTCTATTAAAACCTAAAACTTACACTTGGCAGTGGGATGAACAGAGCAGACATTCTTTTCATTTTATACAGTTTTCTTGACATGAATAAATTGATTTAAAAGATTCCACTCCAGACATCATTTAAAGCTAAATGAATCTGAGGCTGACAATTTTTATTTTCTTAAGCTTTACTTTTTATATGTGTTCAAAGAAAATAAGGACTGAAAAACATCGCTGCAAGCATCACTATAGCAACTGCAGCTCTTGAAACTTCCTCGATGCAACACGCACGGATTCCAGATGGAACAAAATGCCATGTCTATCTTGCTTTTCTAAGGAGCCTCTCTTTCCTACAAAGCCTCCAAAGACTAGCAGGGACATCTGCTGCAGAAGTTACTCTTGCAAAGACCACACAGATTTGGATAAATTCACCTATTTTTCACAGTTCTGAGAAGAAATAAAGCAATCGATATCTGCACCCAAATGCCTGCGTGAAATGTCACTAAAACAAGAAAAGAGTTATGCAAGGTATTTATTTGAGTCCCTTTACAACCCAAGGGTTGACCTCATTAAAGTCAGAGGCAGTTTTGCCACATATTTCAGCAGAGCCAGAATTCCACACTTCCAGGAGATTTCTCTGGTAGCCCAGCTCTTTGACTCACCACACTGCACCCAGGGTATTTTGTTACATTTCACTGCATCTGCTGCCAATCAATTCTGCCTAACTACCTGGATGCAATTTGCAGAAAAGGCTGTTTAGCCTTGAATCAAAATCTTAAAAAATACTAACAGCAATAATAATTTACTTTTTTTTTTTTTTAAAGTACTATGGAGATTGTAAACAAATCCAGGGTTGTTTTACCTCTAGGAAAAGACAGAAGACTGGAGTAAAGGCACCATTGGCTTATATTTTTTATGCAGCCATCCAGGGATGAATAGCAGACAATTGTGTATTTTGTTCATTGGTTCCACTGTTCCACATGAAATTCAGTGTTATGGAAGCAAGAAAAACCAAAGGATCCTTTCAGGTGCCAGTACAAACTATAACTGCCATTATAATAGTCAAGTAAAAATTAAAACACCACCAGAATGCATCAGCTCTCCACTGTATTCCCATTGCCAAAAATGGGATTAATGGAATTCACATGGAATTAATGAAAATCCTGATACATTCTCTGGTTTGGCTCCTATTCTGAAAAATAATTATCAAGACATTCGCCTGGCTCTTGTCTAATCCCTTTTTGAGTTGGCACGAGTGACCCCTCAGTTCCAAGGTGAATTTCTGGTACTTATTGCACCTTCGGGGCCGAGGGAAGGCCCTGGGCAGGACGGTGGTGCCAGGAAAGACGAGCCATTCACCACTGCTGACGGCAGGCACAGATGCCAGCATTTCCAGGGCTCTCGCAAGCCACCGTTTTCAAATGGCAATTATGGTCGAGGAACATCGTTGTGCCCTGGAGATTCAGCCCTTTGTCCTCCAGTTCACATAAATGAAAACAAGTGTTAATACATCAAAGAATACTGTCTGTAGTTCTTATCGCAACTTTCTGCCATAGCTGACAGATGGCTCGGGTCTTATGAGTGGAAGAAAAAACATTTCCTAGCAGACACCAAATATTTGTGCTTCCTTGGCACACCTCTCAAAGAATTCAAGAACAGGAAAATGGGGACACCATGAATTCTCCTTCTGAAAGGAAAATAAATAATGGAAGGAAATATACAGGTCATGAAATTAATTAACATTGTGCAGGCCATACTTGAAAAATACTAGATAGAACACACATCTATACTTCCCTTCTAGAGCCCTGGGCATAACACTCAAAACAACCTCAGCTGCCACTTAACCAGAGTCCCTATAAAATCCATTTATTGCAGTGAGGAATCTGACAGTCACTAGTGGGGAAAGTACAAAAAAAAGGTTTACGTTACCGCTGTCATTTGACAAATGTGTAAGTAGTAACTTAAGTTCTTTTTCTTCAATAATAGCTTTTCATTTTTAAAATCATAAATGAGGGAGTGTCTACAATTTCTGATGGATATCTCATGTATGGAGTTCAGGTCTGAGAACAAGTTCAAGTAGTATCAATATCTAACCTGCAAGCAATGATGAGAAACGATCATCAACAGCAATAACAACTGAAAACATTTCTTAAATGGCTGTCTAAATTCCTAAACCAACTATCTAACCAAAAAATATTTTCTAAATTACATACATGGAGCTTTAGGTACTAAATGCAAACCCAGACATGCAAATTTGATTACACATTTCTGGCATACTATCAAGGCACAGAAAACCACCACATATACTTGTCTGCTTAACTTTAACTAGAGATGGTTCTGCTCATAATTATTCAGAATCTTTAAAACTTTTTTTTTTTTGGTGAGCTAAACAAGTTCAAGGAAATCACCTCTCACTTGTGAGTATTTTGTGGGGAAAAAAGGTAAAACTTCAACGAAATTACTTCCTTAGAACTATCTCAGCTACTTTTAAGCATAAAGATGGCATGCAGGATCTATGGCTGTAGAGCTCCCATGTCACAAAATATGGCTCTAAGAACGTGCAGCATTATTTAGATCGTGTCATGGAAAGCTACAATCTTCTAAACCATCAAACAGAGACATCTTTCACATCTGTCTCAAAATATGTCATTGTCAAGCTTATGGGGGGGGAGAAGTCAACAACAAATGCTTCTATGAGGATTCTTAAGTTTGTCCTTCACCCATTCAAGCATTACTGAACAACTAAGCTGCAGTGGTCAGTTACACTTTTCCTACATACTATTACCAATAGCTGTGTACTACTAACATAGTAAATGTTCAAATCAACTTATCTTTTCCAACTGGGGTGGAAAATCTGCGTTTTCAGCTTGGTCAGCAATGTTTCCAATATTTTTAGGTTTTGACAACGTTGTTTTAATTACTTGCAGAACTACCATTTCTCGAAAAAGAAACCTACAGAAAGCATAGCCATTGGTACGTCCTCCTCTGTCTGCGGCTACACCCCCTAAAAATTAAACCAATACTTTACGAGAAATTGTAAATCAACTCCCTCTAGGCTCAAGTAGCAACTATATGTCAATACTTGTGTATCAGCTCAGTGCTCCCTCCTCTCTGTGCACATAAGATTTACTAGCAAAAGACTCCCACTACACTGACTCAACATCAGTTTGTGCGATCCTTACAGTACTTCTAAATCCCTGTGAAAAAGCAAACCAAAAAATCCCAGTACATTTTCCTTCAGACAACTCATCTGCACTGTAAAACAAATGCTGGTTTAGAAGCTAGCTGTAACCACCCAGCAGCACTGCCCCTTGCACTGCCCCGCTCCCAGAAAATGATTAACACCACCGTATGGGACAGGCTGCTTCCTGCCTTCATAATCAACCCTGCTAAGTTTTCAGACAATATAGGACTATTCAGATCCCCATCCTGGCCTGCTTCTTTATGTCTCTATTAACTGACCTGCAGCTGTACAAACAGCAGTGTTTCACCAGCGTACAGTCTCCTTTACTACGATTTAGCTCATTCAATAGCACTTCCTTAAGCTTAAATAAGTCCAGCGTCCGATAAACAGTAACAAACAACCTTCAAGACATGCTCCCTCATCTACAAAAAGATACATACCAGGTCTCAAACAGCAAATTGCACGGCAGTCTGTCTACCGCATCTCCACAAAGGGGTTTTGCTGAAACCGCAAGTCCTGGGGAGTCTGAGGGGCCATGTGTTAGTTTTATGAATATTCTGACTCATTATCAGGTTCCGTTCTCAAAACAGTATAAGCTTTGCCAGTACAACCATCGACAAAAGCCACCATTTATTTTTTCAGGTAGAGGAGGTTTCCCCAGCTGGGCTAAGAATGCCATCATCTTCCTAAATAAACTATTAAACTGATGAGGGGACTGTAATTTCTAAAGAAAAGTCTGGAAAGAGTTGTTTTTTCAAATTTGCAAAACAAGTCAGCTAACACGAGCAAACAGTCCCTCTCACAGCTGACAGCCCCGGCTGGCAGCAGGTTGTAACTCATTTTCATGCTTCCCCCTGCTCTCCCTGCAATCTTTTTGGGCACTTCTGGCTAAAAGAGAAAGACAGAAGAGAGATTCAGATGCATCCATGTAACACACATCCAGTCCACTGTTAAATGCAATCCACACTACAATGGCTCAGCTACACTAAATTATTCTGGATTGTCTTTGCACGGACATCTCAGGGCACAGTTTTTCATCTTAGTTGTTCAAAACATTCAGCGGGGAGCACTTAAATGAAAAGCTTTTTATATTGGTGCTGCTCAGAGCTACTGGGCTTTTTAGAAAGCCTTAAGTCTTATCCAGATCAAAATCATAGGTTCAATACAGAAGAAAAAACTCGGCATCAGAGTTGAAAATCCTTCTGTCAGGCACAACTTCTCATAACGTGTTCTTTCTTGATCTCTTACAACAATTCCTTCCGTTACTGAGTATTTCAGAAAAGTTACAAATTACCTGAAGTTTTCACCACAACTGATAGAGAAAATATACTTTTAATATTAGCCAAAAACCAGCTTTATGCCTTATAGAAATTATTATTTCAGTCATTTACAGTTTTGGAAAGTGGATTTAAATATATTTTTTTAAAAGAATAATTTACAGATTGCAAAGAATGGGACATGTGAAAACAAGATGGTATTTTTCTAAGGGGGCAATGTTTACGTCTTTAACACATTATTTCTCATTTGATTTAGAGTGTAGCACAAGAGCAGTCAATTTTACCAGGAGTACGGGAAAACCTTGGAATGTCCTGTTACAGCCATTGTGTCTCACTAACGCCAAGGAAAAAAGGCGAGGGACAGGAGGGGCCACATTCAACTTTTACAAGAGCCAGCAGAAGTTACAGCCTGGAGTTTATTTCCAAGAACTCAGCTAACCCCTTCAGCACAATAAAACACAGCAGTTGATGGGTGAAGCAGTCTTTTCTTTCTTCCCCTCCCTTTCTGAACTGCCTCTCTTCGCTGGGAGAGAAAGCGCTGAGGCTCCCCTGCCCTGAATGCCTGGCTCTGCTCCAAGCTGCGCTTAATGAGGTCCTGGCAACTCCCTGGCACTGCAGACGCCTCTCAGCGCCACAAACCGCCTTCATCAAACAGACAAGGACCGCGGGCAAAGCCGCGCCTGACAGCAGGGCTTTTACTTCCAAAATAAAGAGACAAACAGACATTCTGGAATATCGCATACCCCGGACTTTATCTGAGCTAATCCGATGTCACTTCAGCTCTCCTCCGAGAAAAGGGGGCGCTAATACCTTACAACAATTAACCAAGTTTACACATAGTGCTGTTCGAGTCAGCTAACATCTGATGCAAAAGAAACCTCTAACTCTTCTAATTTCAAGTGTCAGAAACACAGTTATATATTCAATATTTGAGGGAAAAAATAAATCACTACTAGTGAAGTTCTGACTTATTTTCTAAGCATCACTGGTAGGGCAAATAACTACAACAGGAACCAAATTCTACAAAGCAGAGGGAGATGCATTCTAAACAAGTATCAACTAAACACCTCAATAATACATTAGGGACACTACTTACTGTAATTTTCTCAAGAATGTAATGCTCACTCATACTTCCACATTTTTAAAATTACAGTATTTTTTATGCTTTATATCCATATTTTAAATGGTCTCCTTTTCTGACTGACTACAAGCTTGGTTTAAAACAAAAAAAGATTACAATACAACCTAACTATACAATAAAGATAATCTTGTCTGCTTCCAAGATGATCTCTATTAAGTTTTAAGTAAAAAAAAAATTAGCCAGAATATAATGAATTGTGTACAGAAAGTGCTGTCCTCTTACCCATTTATGGAGTAGGATTTTCTTGTTTGGCTTAGGGGTTTATTTATTTTGAAAGAAATGTCACTTTTCTCTACAATAATTTGCAAACTTCATTGAAACTGTAATTTAATTGAGTTTGACTGACTATCATTTTACAGGGTATGACCCAAACCCTTGCTAACAAGGCCCAAAACACATCCTTTCAAAAAGATCACTTGTGCACAGGAGAGACACCCTGCAAGAAACCACAGGTTCAGATCCTACTGGCAGCCAAGTTCCATCTGAAAAGGGCAACTTTTGTAAATTACCAGCAGTGAACCAATAAAGAATCCCATCTCCTCAGTCTCAGGGACGGCTCTGCCCAAGCTCAAAACAAACACATAGGAAGTTTACTCCCATTACCATCTTGTGCTGAAAGCAGTTCTCAGCCCCAGCCTTTTGTTTTAAACACAAAAATTACACACGTTATACACAGCATTTAGCAAAGGCATTTACTCTACAAACCTTACATTAAAGACATTCTGTTTGTAGTATCTAATGAACACACCAAGTAAATCCTAGGTTATGACCAGCACCAGCTCTCTCCACCCATGCCAGCCTTGTCAGAATGGAACAAGCTTTTCCCAAAGGCAAGGGAGAAGGTTACTGCTTGATCGTGTATGACTGAACAAGGAATTAGGAACAGCGAGAGATTGTACCTAATAAAATATGTGGATAAGCTTTAATGAGCACAAAGTAAAGTTGTAATAAATGCTACAGATAAAACCTAATGCCTCCCCACTGCTGAGAGGAAGAAAGGAGTGCAGGTCTCTCCAGATGACACTTGGCAACGAGACACTGCTCCCTATGAAAGGCGTTTCGTAGCACGTTGCTCAGTAAAGCCCTGCATTTGGATAATTTTGCACAGGCAAACCATTTAATTAAACACAGTAGTAACAGCACACACAGAGTGTGGGAAATACAAACACCAAGCGAAAAGTACAGAAAAAGGAAGGTTAAGGGAACAAGACAAAAGATGCTGGAAGACAGCAGGTAAGCCCATCTGCAGAGTGGCAAAGCACTGGCTGAGTTACCATTGCTGTGACAATCCAGTCCCACATTAATCGCAAATTATATATCCATTGGTCATAACACTGCTATCAGCTGAAAAGGAAAACCACTTTTATACCTAAATGATTTAGTGTATTAGGTATCATTTGATTTTAAAATGAATTAGCAATCCACTGTATGGCACTGAAGAAAAGGATTGCAACTAACATCATCCTCTCACTTTGTTAATTTCAGATTATGAAATACATACAAATGAATGCCTGTGAAATGCAAAAATAAGAATTTATAAGTAAGGATATTTGAGAAGAGACACTGATTCTGCATAATTAACAGGATGGAAGAGATGGAAATGTTTGCTCTTCTTAACAATATTTAGCAACCTATAATTTAGCAAGCTGCTATCATGAAAAACCTGTTGTTCCATTTATCATTTTCTCACCAAACTGGACTAAAATTTCAGTCTGGATTCCATTTAAATCTCTGTAACGGTGCAGCTGAACATAGTTCCATAATCACACCACTGAGTACTTGCTAAGTAGGCTATATTTTGAGAGAGAAGGAGGTGAAAGACCTTTTCCTTTAGATACACTAAAGTAGCCTTTGAATCAGACTGAGGGACAGAGTGAAAAGGCACCAACAATGCCCACATCAGGGTAATGAAGCAGAAAAGCAGCAGGATCAGCAGCGGCAGAGCGAAGGAGCTGCGAGGACACTGGACCTCCCCCACTGCAGGCAGGATGGCACCAGTGCCTACGTGACAACACGGTGACAAAGCACACCCCAGCACGGGTGAAGCTTTCGGATTAAGGCCGTGCACCTTCCACGTACTCCTCCTTCAGGGAGCAGCTATGTGCTTCGGAAAACTGCACTTCTTATTTGTTTGTACCACCCACTGGGGCGCAGCACAAATCCCCTGTGCGATGCTTAACAAGAAGAAGACGGGAAAATGCTCAAGATTGGCCTTTCGTCATTCTTAACGTATGGCCAAAATGATCAGAGGACTTTTATTTTCAGTATGAGACAAAAGGTTTTTCCCAATGACCCCGATGCACATCATTTACAAGGATTATCCTGCTGGTTAAAAGGCATTTCAGCAAGCTCACTGCTCGGGGTATGAAAAGGTTTTAGGGTGTTACATTAGTTTCCCTCCAGCTATTCACTTGACGCCAGTAAGAGTACAGTATTTTTGAAATCCTACACTTCCATTGCATATGTCTTTTGGATGGTTTCCAATTCTGACCAGTTTCAGATGTTAGGCACACAAACATACAATATTTTCCAGTACACTTTTCTGGTTTCTAAGCAGGAGCAGCTTAGGACTCTCGGAGTCAGAGATATAGCAGTTTGTGTAAAAAAAAAAACCCTCTAGAAATTTTTCTTCCACAGATATGAAATGAGTATTTCTCTTTTTCATCATCCTGTTCTATCCTGCACATATGCCAACAGTCTTTAGAAAGAAACCAACTGTATCAAATCACAACTTCCATAGAAAAGCAACAATGGGCCTTACCCAACTAAAATGCAAATATGGATGTCAAGCAATTCGAAATTTTAAATGCAATTCAATACCCTTTAATGTCATTAATCAATATTCTTTTCAGGAAGGTAATGGCACGAAACAGCTTGCATTAAAAATAGCAACAAAACATTTTGCTAGCAATGACCTCCTTCAATCTTGGTAAGATTGACATCTTTCTCTAGAGTTGGAATAGACAATTATAGCCTTAGTCCATGGAAGCGCACATTTAAAACGTCCATAATGGACTACCAAAACCATTTGTTTACCAGGTCACATAAAAAAATGAATTATCCAATTGTGTAAAAGTCCATTATAAAGTATTACTTTATAAAAAAGCAATTAAGCACCAAGAAAAATCTGACTTTATGCAAATCCAAGCTGTTAATTATGAACACAAGATAAATGTCTTTGTTTGGCTTAGCATTCAAGACCACTATTGGAGCAGAAAATAAAGAAATGTCTCCTTAACTCTGTGCTTATCATTAAAGATTTGTTAATTTTCTGCTGTATACGGCCCAAGAAATTATGATTTTGAACCTGGTATTTAGCAAGTTTGCAATAGATCATAAATACAGTAACAAAATCAATAGTCTTCATGTCCTTTTTTTCTCGCTTATGCTAGTATCTCTAAAAACACAGAGCTGCCCAACGCCAGGTAAGTTTGTATCGGTCCAATGTTTTCTTCAAAAATGAAGATTACTTTCTTAAAATCTCAAGTAAGAGACACACTGCACATTCTTCTGCGTGTAATGCTTACAGCTTACCCAAACACGATGCAGAACCACACAGTAATAGCTTATGTCCACAACGCAGCTATTACTTTACCAAATACTCCAAAAGGGAGCAACAGATTAAATGGGAGAAGAAAAAAAACCAGTCACAATCAACTCTTCAGTATGAAATATTTAAATTATAAATAGGTTAAGTATAAGCTTACGTAAAATTGTACTGATGATTTATTTAAACAACTCGCTTTTCAGAACAGCAACAATACTATGTTAAAAGACATCAAATATGATACAGTACCAGAGCTAGAAACAGTTCGTCAGAGCTCTGCAAGTTTTCTGTTCCAATGTCTCTCATCTCTTACTATTTCTCCCATTTTAGAAGTGTCTCAAAGGCCACCTATATCTGCAGTATACTTTTTAGACAACAATATCCACATCATTTACATATCTTTATTATTTACATTTTCTTACTATCTTAAGTAACCAAAGGCTCACAAACCCAAAAAGTTTATAAAGCCTTTACCCTCCTGCTGCCAGGGATTAGCATATTTAAGCATTCTAGGGAGGCCCTCATGAAACAAAAGATAAGGGCTGGGAAGTACCACAAAGAAATGCTTCTCAAGTAGAAATGGGTACTTTAAAGTAAAACAAAAGGGAAAAAAAAAAAAGGAAAAAACCCCAACACTTAAGCATTCAAACCACTTGCTATTTACCCAGTGACAGAAACAGAGGTTAAAAAAAAAATCACTGCAGAAATTCAAAAGAAGATAAGAAAAGTCGGTGTATCACACATAACCAGCTCAAAGTTATTCAGTTCCTTTTTCCTTGCAGCAAAGGTCGGCCCCAAAGCTCACTAAAAAGCACAATATAGTCAAGCCCCAAAACAAGCCTCTTTCTCCTATAAATCAAGTAAACAACCACAGGGAATAGCAGATGAAAAAAAAAAGAAATCTCTCTCTCTTCATGCAAGAAGTTCCCAAAACATCAACACTTAAGCCAATATTTTCATTGAGACAATGCAGTTTTAAATTGTTTGATGTGTTTTTTTACGCATCAGTAGTGAACTACTGGGTCTCTTGTGCTCCATGGACCAATTGCGGTGAGACAGATTTTTCTCCTAATCGGCTGCTCAATAACTCTAGACAACCCTGTTATTCAGTAATCCAGGAATAATTCTCTCTTTCTCTCCTGGGGCCATTACACTGCCTCTTAACCCAAACTGAAGTAGGATTAGCACCATTTTGCCTCTTCCCCTCCCCGGCTTACTGCTGTTTCTCTTGAGCTAGAGCTGACACTCATGGAATGGCACAGTGAACCAATTTGGAGAGATGCTCTGGGGAAAGAACAAACTGGGAGCAGGGAGAGGTTAGTCCTGACAAGTCCGCTCTCAAAGGGTCTCACTGAAGCCCTGGTGCCGGGCAGGGAGGAGAAGGCGAGGCCAGCTGGGTACCAGGGCAGGCTGGACATGGGTGGAAGTGCACAAAGGCAGTCCCTGCCAGGTCAAGGTTCAGACCAACTTCAATTGCCACAGAACTGCACCCACAGAACAGCCTTTGCCACTTCCTTCAAAAGCAAACCAAGCATCTAACAAATTCTACAAATGCAAAGAAACCAGTGTTTTTAGCCAATGGTCATATCACTGAAACAGAAATTTGTACTCATCAAATGCTGGCTGGAGGCATGTTAGAAAACTGTCATTGTTGTAGGATTGTTTCAGTATTCCACTGTGTGATTCCATCCACACACCCATGAATTAAAACCAAGAACTTTTTCATGGGGAAATTGTATTTTAAATCATTGACTTGTCACAGTGCCTTTATGGGAATTCTACAGAAGTTTAAGCTGCAACCTCGTCCTGCACTGAGTAATTAACAGTATAGAATTGTACAAAGAACAGTAAAATACTAAACCTTTGCAGACTAAATTCCACTGCACTTCATTCTTTGACCTCTGTGGAGCTAAAATGTAACACCATCTATTTCACAGCAACCTATTACCAAGTACATCTACCAGTCGATGAAGAAATTCCAAATTTCTTTGTAAAGAAATGAGAAATGCAAAGAATCTGTTATGTTACTGATAACACTTCAGGATCGCTTGGTTCAATTTTTTTGAAGTGCTTTAATACATTTTTGATAGCTCAATGAATGGACTTCTGGGTAGTCAATTTGCATATATTTTGATAGAATATGCAAAGAGGTTCTCTGAAGATCCCTTTAAATAAACTACAGAGAAAACATCCATTATTTCAGTAACTACGAATGATCGATTTCTCTGTCCCAGAGAAATCAGACACCCATACATTCTCTGCATTAAAATTTAATTGGATTATTTACTAACAACGTGATTTCCTTCCTGAAAACCATTTTATACTCATCTCCGACAAGCCTCTAGAGACCCCTAGAAGCCAAGCAAAAAGTTGAAAAATTTACCATAATTATGTATTTAAAAACAAATTCTTATTTTTTTAAATAAAAAGAAACAAATCCCCATCAAAATACCCAAAATCAAAAGCAGATTGTTGGGCAACAAGTTGAAGAGAAAAATCAGCGATGAGCCTGCTAGTCACAGGTGCCTGGATTCTCCCCAAATCTTATAACTCGCCAATTTTGGCCTTTTCAGACTTCCTATTCCCATACAGCTTCCTGTGAGTAATTACTCCGCACAGACATTTCCGAACCATCTCTGAGCAGTAAATCTGTTACTTCCTTCTTTGTGCTGACCCTGAGTAACTTCACTCCTGGACAAATACCAGCGGACTTTGGAATTTCAAGTGTTGCAAATAATCAGACTTGCCTTTCCTTACACACAAGTATTCATGAAATTCAAGACTACTCGTCCAATGCAAACACCTCAGGTCTTCCTCTGGGATAAGGTAAAGGCACGGGGAAGAGGGAGTGTTTCAAAGAGAGATGATGTATAAAGACAGATTAGCCAAGCAAGACAACTGCACTGTATCACAACAAAAATGACCTTAAATTAGTTTTTATGAGAATGAACTTTGATAATAATGAAAGATAAAAAGGTGTTTGATTACTCAGAACATCTTTTCCATCTCCTTAATGCAAATGGTTACTAAAATAAGGAAAGATAAGCAGGCAAGTATTCCAGCTTGGACAGCAGGTGAATCTATCTGTAGGTGAAAGAATTTCGAAGATTTGCTGTTAGAAGAAAAATACACAGCAACAGATGCATTTTTTTTCCTTCAAGTCTTAAAAATTTGTATCTTATGAACTTTACTGGTTAATCACCTGGATCTTGAATAATGAAGCATTTCTTCTAATTGCTTACACCTTGTAAACCATTTTGTACAGCACATGAATACTGTATTAGTCTACAAGATTCCATGGCAAATTTCACATTTTCAAGTGTTGTTGCAACATAATATTTTATGTTGTTACAATCATTCATCTCCTATGCAGAAGAGTCATGCTTCACCAACAGACATGAATTATGTTATCAGTCTGATACATGTTTAAAGGGTAAGTTTAGACAGCTAGCTATGAAACTTTGCTCCAGTAACATAAAAGAAGAAATACAAACCATTCTGCGCCAGAGGGAAGTGCCACAGGCTCTTCAAATTTACATCTACTATAGGATATGGATGTGTGTTATTAATAAACCAACTCACAGAATCTAAGTACATACACAGATCATGTGTCACCATCTAACAGCCCTAAGTTCCTGAATAAATACAGTGAGCAGGCAGAGCTAAATTTCTTTCTCAGAATAATTGCCAAAAACATTGAAAATTTCAAAGCAGGGTACAAAAGCACTGCACACTCCCACTATTTAACAAGTGTTGGAGCTGACCCACAGCAGGAGCCCCACGAGCTGCTGTAACTCACCAGTCTGGCAGAAAACTAGGTCAGTAGCCCCACAAAAACACTGCTTAAATTTCTGCCAGTTAGAGACTTAAAGCTGCTTAATGAGGGGTTCCAAATGAGTACAAGGGAGAGGAAGGACTACATAGCTAGGAGCAGAAGAGAAGCTGGGAGAGATTTCCTAATGGATTGCTGCTGTAGGAGGATGACTAAATCATCAGCTCCAGGAGCTGCAGTCTCCTGCCTGGTTCCTGAAGGCCCTTGCCAGAATGAGACAAATGGGACACAAGTAAGCAAAGAACTCTAAGCACCCCTCTGCCTCTCCCTACTTCAGAGGGCATTCACTCACCAAACCTCACCTGTCAAATGGAGACACATCTTAAAAAGCAATGCTGTGCAACCCCCAAATTCGGTATTCGTAGTTACAAATTTATACATCATCTTTAAAAACACATTAAATACCATCTCCACAGAGAAATTACTTCTGTTTGCCTTGAAATGAAAAAGGAAAAAAGAAGAGTGGTGGGGGAAGGGATAAGGCAGAGAGAAATGTATTTCTTGGTAAAACCATCTACACAAAAGAAGTGCAGCTAGTCTTTTATATTAAACATTTTAGAAGAGAATAACTTATTATCTCATGGGTTACTTATTTTCAAGGTAACAAACTGCTCGCTAAACCAAAAATTATATGAATGGTGGCACTGTAGCACCATTTGCAAATGCAGATGCACCGACCCTGGTAAGCACCATTCTGCATCAAATGAATGACAAGTGAATATCACCCTTTGCTCCCAGCTGCCTAGCTTACATACCAGTCCCAAAGTTTTCACTTTGTCCTACCTGCTCCAACATTTCCAAACCACTGAAATGCAGTCTATCCCACCATATGGCTATCTGCAGCTGAAAGGATTTGAGATATTTTCTAGCTATGGTGCACTGCTCTTGTGTATATTCAATGAACACTGCTCAATTGCAGCTGTTAAGAAGAACAGACAGCTAATTCATTCATGAAAGGGTAAGTTACTCAGAATTCTTCAAAACCTGACTATCTAGCCTTACCTCAAACAGGAACCATGACATGTCAAAAAAAAAAAAAATTTCTTACAGTGGTATATATGAGCTCCAAAACAGTTTTCTGTGGGATAATGGCCTGCTTCTAATGAAATCATAAATTATAGGGAATAGTTAAGAATTAGAAAAACAAGGCAAGATATCTATTACTGTTTACAAACAGTATTTAGAAAGTTTCAGAGAATTTGTCTGCAAGCTTTAGTGGCCATTAGGGGTGTGTATAGGGGGGAATCTACCTTCAAAACTTGTTTTTCTCAGTTCCGCGCAACTTCTGAAAATGTATCATACCCATAATCACTGTAAACCCTGTAAAACTAGGCAAGTAAGTTATAGTATTAAATATTGTAATGTTGGTTAATATTTGATCCTGGAGTTAACATCAAATACACACCTAAAAACTCCCACAGACTGCTTTTAAAGATGCGCTGACATAACCTGAAGCCTGTAACGATAGTGCTAGATAATAAATGCAAGTCTGTGGTAACAATATTTGGAAGCAGCAAGAATCCATGAGATACTGAAATGTAAGGTGTTCTGTAATTTCCCTTAAAACCCAGCTGCTTATTTCTGCTGAATTCCTCCCTTAAGCCCATCCAAGACAGCCAGCTACCTCTGTCCCACGTTCTGCTCAGATGAGGCTACGGACCTGGGAGGCCGGTGTAGTCCATGCTGAATGGTCACAACAGGAGTTCACCATCTGCTAACAAGTCTGTTCTCAGTCAGGTTTTGCCTGGGATGTGGAGGGTGGGAGTAAGTTTGGAAGTAGAGAGAAAGAAGTGTAGTTTGGTTGCTGTTGTTTTAAATATATGATTTCGGCCACACCAAGAGTGGTCAGCATACTCTTCTCAACATTCTTGAACTGAGGTGACCTTGTCTCCCCAGCCTTGCTAATAATACCTGAGAAGAGGATCTGTGAATCCCTTACAAGTTCTTGATAAGCAAAGCCATAGCAGCTTATCAGAAGGTGCTATGACAAACACACATTTCAGTCACCTTATAAACAAAACCAGAAAGCTCTACAAACTTCCAGGGCTGCAGGATCAGATTACAGAGAAAAACCCAGCCAGTACTTCAGAAAGCCCGATCTAACCTTCTGACTGGCTGCCACAAAATCTTTACTTCATTTAAATTCTGCTCCAATTCTACTCTCTATTGTTTCATAGCTTTAGGGAGCTTTCACTTCACAATGAGGGCACCTCTGCCAATGCAGCCCTGCCTCTGTAAATAATTTACTGGTTACATGATTTCATCATAAGCAGCGACTGGAACTGCAGCACTGGGGAATTTAAAACATGAGTGTCAAAACATGCACTTACCAGAATCCCCCCAACAGCCAGTGCCCTATCATCTGCAATGCCTGGCAGACCTGGAGCAGGTCTCTCCTTGCTGCAGGAAGCACCAAATATCCCCATCAAGATGGGGATGAAAATTCCCCCCCGAGAAGGGTAACTGCTTCGACACAGCCACTGTAAGCTTCACCTGGAGTACACAAAAGGAGGGGGTAACTCTACACCGATGCCCCCTATACCTTTCAGACAGTCTCTCATATTCCTCTTAAGATTCAACACATCTCCTGGCCACAGAAAACAGTCTTGAGTCGATTAAGAAACATCAAACCTCTTGCTGGCTCCATTAGAATACTACACTGCCTCATGCAGGCTCTCGAAACTGTGGAGAGTGTAATAAGGTACCTCATCCACACCGGCCAGCTGCACACCTTCACCTGCGCAGCCACGACAACGCTGCCTTTACAAGAGGGACCACGACAAACATCTACTTCTCCTGTAAAGGCCTTTAAAACAATCTTTCATATGTAAAACTAGTTGTCAGACACACAGCTTATGCCACTGGGACTGTCCTAGAGACAGAACACACAAATTTCTCTCCACTGGGATAAAAGGTCTTGTTATTCGAAAGCTTGATTGTAAAAATCGGAGCATGGGCAGCTCTGAGCAGTTTTATGCTCTTGTGAATAGAGCCATTAAAAACACTCACCTGAATACACATTCTTCTGCTTACAGAGCAGAAAACAAGCTTGAGCGGTCACTAGAATACTGTCCTCCACAGACGGTAGCTTGTTTGAGAAGCACCAGGAGTGGGGACAAGCTGCAGAACAGCAGTGATGTCAATTCTCCATCATTAGATAATGGAGTGCTTGCCTATCTTCTTCAAAAAATTTTGCTAGTAGTTACAGATTTCTCCATGCAAACTCCATGAAATGACTGAAAGTACTGCATTAATGTTTTAAAAAATTTGTTAATGATGTTACAAGACAAATTCAAGCAGAAGGGAAGTTTTCATCAAAATTGCAAAACAGTGGAAGACATAAGGGTAATTCAGGTCAAACAGGTTAAAAATATTTGCATTAACACACTAGGTTTGTTCCGTCATTGGCTTTTTATCATGATTCGGCTCTGTTAAACTGACCACCACAAGTACTCCCGTTCCAGTTTATCTTCACATGATTTCACCTCAGTATGTTCATATACATAACCTGAAATTCAAGTTTTAGGACCTCTTCTAAAAACTAATTGCACTGTTAGCCACCTTTTCAATGTTAGCCAACTGAGGACAGCACTGAGGGACAGTTGGGTTGACATTATTTATATTTACTTACTTTTAATTTAAATTGACAGGGGAGGGAATAATTACATTTATTATAACCCAGCCTGGAATTCTGCCTGTAATTAAGGATCTGACACATCTGAGAAGACCTCCATTTTCAGTTGCTTAAGACATTTGCCAAACTGCCAGTGAGGTCACAGATTTCATACAGCAAGCATTTTTCTACTTTTTTACTTAGAAGTTAAAAAGAAACTGTTAAAACGATGTTGTCATGCCTGCAAGTAAGACTAGAAAAAATAGGTTGTGAAGTCCATGTTAAAATACTTTTTTAAAGTATTCTGTTGACGAATTCTAAAAGTGGAAGAAGCTGAATTTAAGCTGTGGCAGACGGGCTGCCTCATACCAAGGGTGTGGCTCCTGGGTGGTTTGTGGCGAGCTTTTTTTTTTTCTTGTGGGGAAATGGAAGGGGAACAGAGAGAGGATTGCTCATTTTCTTGACAAAGTACCAAAATTATAGGCCTCTGAAGAACTTCAGAAGAGGTTGTTAGTTTGGAAACTCAATTTTTCACAGAGCAGCAGCACTGGACATGCTCTGCAGTCTCTCTAGGACATGGGATTGTTGCACGCGCTGCTCCCATAGGCAGGTAAAAATCTGCTGCTTTACGAGTAAGCTGAGGTGAACTTCAGCTCCTCATCCAGCAGCCAAGCAGCTACTCTGGTAAACCTGGAAATAAAAGCTGTCTTCTAATCTACTTGCTCTTGCCAGAGAAACACACGAAATAAAAAAAACCAACCCAAAAATATTAAGAAAGCTGGTATGTGAAAAAGAGTGAAAAGACAGAACACAGGTCAGTGGAGAAAGCAGCAGTGGTGCCACTGCTCAGAAAGCATATAAAAGCAAAGGAGGTCAAAACCAAATGAAAAGACCAAAAGCCAGGAAGAAGATGCAGCTGAAACAGAGAAAAGAAAGAATGGAAACACTTGTGGTCTCCAATAAAGAGCAACTCTGCTTTGTAGAAGCAGCTTTTTATTCTTCCCCTTCCCCTGCTCACCCTCTAGGTCCCTGGCATTTATTCTATGATTCTGGTCACAATGTTGTGCTTAGGAGAAAAATATTATTGTAGCAAACAGTAGGAAATAAACTGCTCAGTTCAAAGCATACAACAAGAGATCTTTTTAATAACATCTTGTTTTCACTATATGAAGTTTTGAGTTTGTGGCTCGTTTGTTTTGGTTTTTTTCTCTTTTTAAATTAATTTCTTCCATAACCTTACAGCAGAAAGCTCTCACCAGGGTATCTGGATACAAGACTGCATATTTGTATTCCATAGTATTTAAAGAATTACATCAACAAATAAAAATGGTAAGACATCATATATTTTTAATTGGTTTGCTGCAGATTCCTGTTTAGTACCAACAAGACTACATACTACAGACCTGAAAGAAGGAACGTGTTCATACTATGACAGAGACAGATAATTATGCACAAACTGTGTGCATGTATCATCATCAAAAATCTACTCCTTAGCTTATTTACTAAGAAATCTACAAAAACTTCTAAGCAAAGAAGAATTCCTCTCTGTCCAATCTTTTCTGGTGACTAACTCAAATATGGTTTTTTTCTCCACATGCTTAAACGGATCTTTATTCCATGGCCCCTGTGAAGAGGATTCATTCTTCATGCTAGCCTCATGCCTACCTGGTGCTTCAGCCATTCAGTCACAGGGGAAAATCAAGAAAAAAGTTCATCTCCAGTTATGTTATCAGCATTCTCGCACCTCACTACATTTTCATGCGCTTCCAAGTAGTAAATCATTGAAATAACTTTTTCTGCTAGAGATGTCTTATCTTTTCATCTATTAACCAATGCCCTACCATACATTCATCTGCATGCCACAACAGATTGCGATACTTTTAATTCTACTGTACTTTTTCATTAATATAGTTTGAAATCTGTGCCTACGTAGAATGTTTCTCCCACAGTCAAGAAACTACAGCTCAGTGTCCATGTACACTTCCACAGTGGTTTTCATATGGCCATAATGTTAAGGTTTGGCAACTAGAGCATTTTAATTCGAGAATCTAATAACACTACATTGTCCATTTTAAAATTTGGATGCTCAAAGTTCCAACTGTCCAAAGACGACTTAAAATGTTGTCTCCTAACTCCAAAGTCAATAATTTTAATTAAGACCACAATCATCCTGAGCTTGCTCTCTCTCACACACAAAAAGCCTTAAGAAAAATTACAAAGCTCACCATTAGCAAAAATAATGGCTGTTACAAATAGGAAGGGATTGGAAATCAGATGATTACAAGAAAAAAATAGCCACAACCACATTAAAGTTTCACCATAGTATGTGTATCTTAAAATTCACCAAACTGCACTGAGAAGTTGGCAATATCTGAGTAAATCCATATCATCTGCTTTTATTGATTCTCAGACAGTAGCCCACTGGACTCCCTCACACTAAAACTTACTACTTGAGATGTGAAGAATTAATAGCTTCAGAGAAGGTTAAAAGAAAACACTCTCAGTGTTTCGTACATTCATTTAAATGTCCTTTGGGTCTAGGAGTTTCTTGGTATCTACAGAGAAAGCAGGACTCAGAATAATTCTACATGTACTAGTATTAGACACCAAAGCATTCCAGCAACATAACTGGATAATGCTAAGGCTCAAATTACCTCTTCTCTCTTCTACACAGGCAGAACAGGCACTTGAAGAACACTGGGCAGAAGAGAGAAAAAAAAGTGAAAAAAAACCAAAGGAAATACATAAATATGAAAAAAAGGAAATAAAAGTAATGAAATTCTAGCAATGTGCTCATGTCTCTACAATTTGTTTTTTCTTGCAATATAAAACCTCAACTATACTTACTCACTGTCAAAAGAAAAGGAAGAAAATAAGTTACATAGGGAACATTCTAGTTTCCTGCTGCTTCTAAGAAAAGCAGTGAAAGCATGTCAGAGTACAGACACTTGGAACTGCTAATTTAGATGCAGCTTAAGATTAGAAATTCACTTTCATCTAAAATAAGGAACATCCACCATGCGTCTACCAAATAAACACTTTTTGCTGAATCATTAAAATATATTTAAGTAGTTGGGCAATTGTACACACTACCTCTTTAGTCATCTGTTTGGCTGTCTTAGCTGTTTTATTAAACATCTCAGAAGCAGCTCAATCAAAAAGACAAAGAGCACGAGTGGATGGTACAAAACAAGAGATATTTGGAATCTGTGGCCTGCTTGGCATAACAAGTTGAAGAAATGTAGTGGTCAGGAATGATTTTTAAAAAATCAGTTTAACTAATCAGAATTCAAACAGCAATAGGGAAAGACGCAAAGTAAAACACTCCAAAATATATTTTAAATGACAGCGTTTTCTCTTTTGAGCTTTTTGTATAGGACTGAAACAGAGCGGTTAACATTGGTGAGAAAGTAATAAATGCATTTCTAAACCTTCCAAACCCAAAATTTCCTTTTAAAATTTGGTGTCTCTAATAGTTGTATGTTTTGCAACAAAGCTGCCACTTTTCCTAATTTTTTTTATAGTACAAAGCTATCACAAACAGCTCTCTACTATGAAATATCTCAAAACCCCATCAGTTTGGGATAGTTATGAAAGGATGGTGAGGTGGACGACGATGCGCTCGGAGGCAGCAAACCAGGTATCTGTCCCTCTTTGCTGGTGGCACACTAAGCAACAGCAAGATACTTCATCTCACTGTGGTCCTCCTCCCATCCACTGTCTATATATTTTTAAAGTACTGCCGTGCTTTTTCTCATTACAATCACAGTTAAGCCTCGGTGTTTGTTTTTTTTCCTTTTAAACATCTGTACTGCAATAATCAATGTGCGCAGAGCAAGTTCTCAAAACACAACTCGTGTTTCAGAACAGAACACCCAGGGAATGAGACTTGTCTCCACGTCCCAAGAAAAAACAAGATTTATGGCAACTTAGACAATTGTTTAGAGGGGAAAAGCAGCTATTTTTAACTATCATTCTTAGTGGCTGCACTTAAGGGAGGCTCCCATTTCCTTTCTTCATCTTACACAGCAGCCGTAACTACTATTTCCTTTTCTCTCAGCTGTTTTTACAAAATATCTGGGCTCGCAGCTTGCAACTATGCAATGTCTTCAATACTGTCACAGGTTCAAAGCAAAAGCCAAATACTGCTTCCAAACCAACTTCTGCCCTGAAGGGCAGCAGGCAGCTTTACCTTTGAGTGCATCTATTTCTGTTCCACACAGAAATAGCAAGCCTGAATTAGGTAGGGCCCTGAGGCCAGCCAGGGGATCCAGATTTAAGCTGCTGGTGTACAAGTTAAGTGTAAAAGGGGATGCAGACCTCACACGATACTGATCGTGCTGCTTAAGCTTTGCTACTTGGTGCGATCATTTGCACTTGGGACAATTAAACTCAAGTACAGGAATTTGAAGAGACAGACAGCACTGTACGAATTGTCAGCTCCTGATGGCCAAAAGCAAACATTTGGTGGATCACTGAAGAGGAATTGAAGAGCTTCTCTCTTAGAGTCCCGGTGCCGAAATCCTAGTTAACTCTGACTCCCATTTAATTCTGTTTATTTTAAGCTATGAGAGGTTTACTGTCATCTGCTAGAACAAGTCTTCTGCAGTCCTTAACAGAACTAGATAAATGCTACCATATGCCAAGTATGGGACATGAGAAAGGAACTCTATCTTTTTCCTCAGATGGAGACATTTGAGATGAAGACAGTATTTGTGTTCACATTTGTATACATTTGGTGAATAAAAACCGGAAGGATAGGAAGGGCAGAGCAAGCAAAGGCTACAGCAGTTCTAAGCTCACTTCCAAAGCCTGATCTCATCAGTCTTGCACAATACAATTCCAAACACAAAGATGAGAATTCAAAATAAATCTAGCAGAACTACAAGGTATCCGCTATCACACTAATGACTAGATACAGATCTCCAAGAGAGCACGATCATTTTCTTTTTGAACTGTCACACCCACCTTCCCCTGCCACACAGGAGTTGACAACGCTGAGAATAATTTTGGTTTTTGTCTACGCAGTGACAAATTATGTTACCAGCTTGCCTTTCAAAAGTCCTGGAACCTTTTAATAAAATGCACCATAGGAGAAATAGTTTGGAAATCTGTGGCATGGAAACTGTAGGTTCCCCAAGGACTGGAAGAGCCCTTCACACAATTTTACCTTAACTTCCCCCTCTCCCCAGATCTTAACCAAAGCTTCATATGATTCTTCTGAAAGCATTATTTAAATATATATCTGAAATCACTTCCTTAATTACTCACTCAAGCTCATGCATGTTTAAAAGTTTAGTAGATGAGCCACCTCTTGTGGGCTATACTGAGCCAAGTTTAGGTAGGCAATGACAGTCCCACACTGCCTCTCATCTCACCCCACTGCATCTCCCCCAGAACAAATTATACATCCACAGTGGATCTGTCAGTTAAGTTTCTCAGAGTTTGTGTTCTGCGAGACAATAAAAGTAGAAAAAGAAAGGAGCCTTACTTTTTGAAAGCATACCAGAAGAGTCAGAGAAGCTAAGCATTCCTCTAGGGAAGAATAAACTTCAGTCTCTTGCACTTCCTTTATGCACCCCAGTTGATCTGAGCACTTATCAAAGATCTCTTTTTAGTAACGTGATACAACTCGTTTCTTTTCATTAAAGAGAAGAAATGCATAAAACAGCAATGTTCAAGTGGAAATAAAAATGTCTTCCTACAATAACTGAAAGAAGGGCAGCAAGTGAAATTTAAGAAGGGATAGTATCAAGAAAGAAGCACACATGAAGAACCACCTCTGAACTGGGGGATATAAATTCCAGGGGGAAGAGAGAAGCAGGACAGTGTGCAACTGCAAAAGTCTGTTCTCTGCAAGACCTTGAAATTACCCCTTTTTCACCAAATGAGGCAAATACCCTGCAGAGAAAAACACTTTATAAAAACCATCACAGTTATGCACAAAGCATCTGAATTAAACTACCATTATAACAACTGTCTGACCTTAGGAGTTTATATGATTAACTTCTTGTTTATTTATAATGTTCTGTTTTTAGGTAATTCTGATTTTGTGAGTGAAAACTACAGAATTGTGCTCATTCTTTGCTAAGTACATCTGCATCTTCCCTTCTTTAAATGCTCCACTTGGATCTTAATCTGCAGGATTATGATCTCCTGCTCAGGCAGAACAATTGTCAAGGGAGAAGGAAGGATATCCACAAAGCCAGATAACAAAATATGAAATTACAGGGGTAATTTACTTAATTTATCCTACAGCAGCTCAGCATCTACATACTCACGACTTCTTGTCAAGAGCTATCTTAACACTTACTGCAGGTTAGGAGCATGCACAGAGTCAATCAAAGCACAGCAGTTGGCAAACTAGTTTCCATCTGAACTCATCCTCTTCCTTTACATCTCTTTGTTAGGAGTTCTTAACATTTATCCTCAAGCTGTCATGGTGCATCTCTCTCTTTGTGCCTCCTGTGCTATTAGGGGCATCTGCTATTAACTGTTTGTCCTCACATAGCCAAGAAAACTTGGGAAATACCTTTCCACACTTTCCTCAATAGCTCCCATATTTTTCCACTCCTAAGTCCTCCACCACTAATTCTGGTAGTGTCTATGTAGAGATCAGGCTACCAAATCCAGCAGAAATATTTAAACAGGGCTCGCTTTGTGCTACATCACACCTCTTAATTTTGCTATGCCTTAGAAGTAGACATCATCCACTTTCATAAAATAAAATACAGTAAAAAAGCCCTTTTCCTGTAAATGCTATTTGAGAAAGTCAAAGCTCGCTTGATTACTCTTCAATTAAAGGGAGTTGAGTTTCTACTAGTGCTTCCTAATACTTATTGCTATAAAAGTGCACTTCGAGCTTCCTCCCACCTCAACTAGATAATGAGCTTTTCCTTCAATCAAATATAATTAACTGCACAGCAATTCACTAAACCATTTCTTTCAAAAACCACCACCCCCTATAAAATGAGAAGGAACCAGCATTCTGCAGTTCAGAGCGCATCCTTTCAGGTGAGACCCGTAACTCCAGGACCTGTGTTGCTGGCGATGGCACCGAGCTCTCTACTTGCCTTTCTGTGTGCCCACCACAGCACATTCTTTAGCTGCAGGGTCACTTTTACGAAGGTGATTAGCCTTCCTTGTTTGCTACAGGATGAATGATGCTCTCGTGCCTGTCTAGACTGAGACTTGCTGGAATGCAGTTACCTCTGCACCTCGTATTCCCACACCTCACGGAAGTGAAGCAAGCCTCGGTGTTATCAATTAAGCACTGAAACTAAACTGCTTTATGTAATTGCCACAAAGGAATTTACTATCGGATTCCATCGCATACGTCACCCTCCTGCGCTATTAAATATTTCAGCTAAATGTAATAACTGTTTGTTTGTGGTATTCCTAGATTTTAAACTATTCGGTTGCAGTTACATGTTGAAAGCACACGTCGGTAACATAAAGGTAAATTCATGACATGCTTATTCTAACCATCCTAAAAAGAACAACAAAACCGAGGGTGGAGAAGGATGGACAAATCTAGGAAAGAATCAAGACACAAATACCTTCTTCTGTAATAACACTGGTAAACATCCAGCCAGGATGTCTAGTTTTATCTGGAGAAGCCAGGATATTGCAATAGGCTTACTTCGCAGTGTTTCCTGGCAGTCTCACTAAAATGCCTGATCTCCAAAATCTCCGTCAAGTTCAAAGAACTAAATATAAATGTGTACAAATGAATAAAGTATTCGGAACACAGGAATACTAAAAAGGCTTGTGGGATTACACCAGCATCTTGCATAATAAGCATCTGGAAATAGAATATAACTGTACTGAACTTCATTGTCCCAAAGTCATTCTGGGTTTAAGCTTATAGCATGAACACAAAAACATGAAAAAAGCAACATTGAGAGGCTCAGAACTGGCATCACATCAGCACAGAAAGGAAAAAGCGACTTCTTAAAATTTCCATTTAAATACAGAACATTCACATAAAGGTTCATTTTCCCCTCAGTAATCAGATACAGAAGACAAGTTAGTTGATACAGTAAAAAAGTTCAGTATTTAGAATTACATCTTGATTTATCTTCAGTTAGAAGCCTGTCTAAAGGCTGTTGATGTCTTTGGGTTTTTCTTTTGCATTATATGCATGAACATACTGCAGGAAGACTGGAAGCGATATACAACAATGTTGTTAAATGTATGTTGAATTCTGATGTCTGAAAACTGTGGAGTTAACTACATTTTAAGATTTGATCTTGGCAGTAAAGATACCATATGCACAGCAAATACATGAAACCAGCACCAAAGAGAAGCCATATCTCATCTTGCTGTAGTAAAGCAGCACTAAAACATAGGTACCATATGTAAAACTCCATAGCCACTCAATCATTTAAATTAAGCACTGATTTTCACAAATATATAACAACAAATTTATGGAAGATGAATCATAACCAAACACAAAGAGGTAAAGTCATGAAAAGGATTGAGATTCTAAGCAAATTCTTATTTCAGTTAGTACAACAGTGGATTAGTCAGGTTCTCTGTAAAAATAGGCTCTGTAAAGTTTTGCATTATATGCCACATAAAAACTTTTAAAAAATGTTTTTTAAAAGTTAAAATTTTTGTTTTCACCTGTTTCTTTACAGTCCAAACAAAAACCTGTTGCTGCTATTATCATGAGCATTGGCTACACACAGTGCAGTTCAGACAGAATTCTGGGGCACATTCTGGATTCACTGGCAATTTCAGATGCTTTCTCACTTAGCTAGTGCAAGCTTCGCTCTGAAACAGGGCATGGAGGAGTAAGAGTACAAGCTCATTGCCCTGTGTGCTACACACAATTCACTATTCTTCACAATGGGTCCCCCAGTTTTTAATGAGAACCTTAATTAACTGCAGAGCTTTTTTTTTCCCCACCTATCTTCTTCCCTCGTTACTGGATCACCAACTCTGTTACCAGTTTTGTTTATACCACGTTAAAAGCCCATTCTTTATTTTTCTGCATGCCTTATTTTGTTCTCAGCTCAGCTCTTCTGTTACTAACCCTCCTCCCACTCTTCCAAAACCAGTCAAGAAAATCAAGTTGCTGGCCATGATATCACTGTGACAATATTTGCTTCCTTTTGCAGACCTTCGCTTCTTCAAGATGAAAGACTTTGTTTTGATGACTGCTTCAAAGTACAGAACATCTGAATAGTTCTTTCCACATTTAACTCTTCCATTCCTCAACAGCACTCAATTCAACATCCCTTTCAGCACATTCCCTCTTAAATGCCTCTAGATTTCCTCAGTGAAGTGACTCCTGCTCACAATATTCTTACCACTCTCATAGATTATGGCACCACTTGAATAATAAGGGTCTTAGGACCTCACTGATTTTCTTCCCCTGCACATTGGAAAGTGAGAAGAAAATACTCTTACATTCTCAAAGTGCAACCACAAAGTTGTGTGAGTTAAAATTACCGTATCACTAGTCTTCCTTACTTTAAACACACCCCCCTTCTCCCCATTTTTAAAATTATTTACTATGTGATGTCATATTTGGACTGTGTATTCCTGTGCCCAAAGGCCACATCTTCAGTTTGAAGTAGCTATATAGTCTACATACAGATTAGTAAAATAATAATTAGGGCATTGTTTTGCACACAAACATTCTGTTCCACTATTTCTTAAAATAAGGGAAGCTAAATTTGCTGACAGCTTCCTTAATGGTAATACTTCTCTGACAGGAAACAATAAAAGCAAAGAAAGTCTCTCTATTTGCCACTTCAGATATTTCTAAGTCTGTATGGAAAAAATCGGGAAAAATATTTACTAGATTTGAAATTCTTGACTAAAACAATGCAAAACAACTGTGACCAAATAATTGTGTTCTGCTGCAACAGCATTAACTACTACAGATTAAATTTAACTAAAATATAATTAGGTCAGATTCATCTTAGCATAACTAAAAGAGAAATTATTTAACAGATCCTGATAGAATCTGGATGTAATTAATAAGTGTAAAGTTTACCCATCATGCAAAATAAGCCATTTATAAGGACTTTTTGGAGATTAAGAACACCATGCAAACACCAAACTTGCTAATATTAAAATATTAGGTTTTAGCAGTGGAGCATATTGGTAGGCTTGAATTCTGGTAACATACCGAGTACATAAGGATACATACAGACACACATGTATATACATGCATGTTTTACAATTCATCTTCACTGTATCTAAGCAATGCACATTAGAATCGAGAATTTGCATATATTCTATATAAAAAAGTTTACAGAGATCTAAATACTGCCACAGTGGGCATGAGGAATGATTTATCCTACTGTTTCCACATCTTTTTTCACTCATTTAAATTCACTGAGTCATTCATCCCTGCCTGCAGAGCCGAGTAAGAATAGCACAGAGCGCTGGAACGAGTTCTTCCACTTCTCAGCCGAGTCCTTCTCCAATAGCCAGGGAGGCAGGAGCGTGTGCCCCGGGCTCCTGTTACAGCTGCAGAGCCCGGGCCTGGCTGGGTATTTCGGTCACGGCAGCTGCTCCGGCTGCAGCTCCCTGGCCTGGGCCATTACGGCCAGAAATAAAGGAAAAGAACTTCAAACATGCAAACAGAAGAAACCAACACTGTGGTGGCATCCAGACGAACTTCATTACAGGGTTCCTTTTATCCTTCTCTGATTGCAACTGAAATTATTTTAATACAGAAAGCTTCTTCTCGGGCTAAGTGCCTGTTTTGCATATCTATGGCGGTGCCACTGTCTAACTAAAAAGACAGGTGCTACAATTTTCCTACTGCAACCTTAGTTTTCTTCACCTTACTATATTGGTTTTACATATCATTCATAGACAGGTAAATATAATAAAAATTTATATTTAAGAACTGGTAATCATTTTAAAAAATCCTAATTTTCAGGTAAGTCTCTTCTCTGCAAATAAATACAGAAACCCAATTTCTAGTGTTTAGGTTTTAAACAAATAAAAGGACTGACAAAAATTCACAGCATATAGCACATTATCTTCTGCACAAAATATATCCACATCATGATTTTTGCAGCTTGGAAGGTATAGGAACACTAAGTCTCCCAATGAAATCAGCTTTACTGACTTGTCTCTGAAGGACAGCATCAGAAGGAAGGACTAATTCCCAAGTACATTCAGCAACAAACTAATTACAACAGAACCACTCCATCGCTTATAAAAGCAAGTATTTTTTACTGTGGATAACTAAGCATACTGCTGAGATAATTTATTTAATACAATCATTACTATAGAAAATAGCCCTAATAGTAACACAACCCCCTATTTCTCCCGATACAAGTTTGTCAAGTCTAACAAAGGATTGTGGATTAACTTTAATTCTTGGAAAAATCTAATTAAGGTTCTTTAACATGGATGGTCTAGGAGTCTTGTATCAAGTATCTGCTGCTTTGGTTGTAGAAATAAAATGGGGTTTTTTTAACAGAAACCAGACCATACTGAGGAAGTCTCATAAGGCAACAGCAAGAGCAGCAGAGCATGTTTAGTCAGTCATTCTTGTCACTGAAGTACTTAAAGCTTCTCACACCAGGTAAACCTGACCTTTGTGACTTATGCAGAGGGAAGTGCACTTCATGCCAAGAACGATGAGCTTGAGAGATGACACTGCCAACGCCCAACACTTTGATATTAATTAAGTGCTGCATTCTCTCATGTATACACTAAGGAGCCCAGTTAACATACATGACCTATGATCCTACTTACAGCCATCTCGACACCAAAAAAAGCCTCTTACCCATATTTTCCTACACCCATCCTGCTCAAAACTCAAAATAGTCAAAGGATATATAGTAGAACAAGAAGCATAAATGTCAGCTTTTGGCTGGACATAACAGTAAGAGCTTCTGTACTGACTTGTTAATGGCAGGTGGGCAAGGTAGTGTAAGGCTCCCTGCACCTATGTCATTGTCTGCCATTTACTCCAGCCCAGAAGGTGACAGTATCTACCTTCCCACTACTCCTGATTAAATAATAAAACTATTTTTCATACACTTCGCAGATTGAAGCAAGTATAATACATCAGAAAAGCATTCAAAGGGACCACAGGAAAAGCCTGAGTTACAGCACTGTTGAAAAGACGATCGTCAGGAAGCTTGATGTGTGGGGTATCTGTACTACAGTGTATACACAGGACAGTCAGTTAAAGCCAGTTCTGAAAGTGTGAAAAACAATGCATACCATTTAAGTTACTCATACACACTGTGGAGCTCATAAATGGATGATAGCCACTCAGTAAAGTGATTTGGGCATTGTTTTGCAAGTTCAGTCAAAAAAAATTGGCTACTACATTGTCTCAGAAACACCAGTTGTTCTGCAAGCAGCAAACTGATTGCCTAGAAATGTGACTCTTCTCCCACACTTCTCAGCCAACTCCCAGATCTCCCACAGAAGGAATCCCCCATTCTCCCCCAGATCTCCTACGGAACACCAAATGAACAGAAAACAAAATATACTGTGCATGGTCCACAACAGTGTATGCACCAACAGGCCACCAGCATCCTTGCAGTGACTGGGCAGCCAGTTTTAAGCAAAGAGAATTACCTGGGCTGAGTTATGCTCCTCTCTTCCCTTGAAGGACCTCTACCTTGGAACTGTTTCCTCTGTTCAGTTTCTAATTTTCATGAAAACGGTAGCAAATTAATCTCTTGAGACTTTTCTCATCTTTCACATATGGTTGAAATTGGCTAGCAGATTAAGGAGTTAGAGGTGGAGACAGAAGGGTTCACAGATGTCAAAGACAGTCTTCTGTGTCCATAGTGCCTATTTTTCCTTCCTTCTCTCACAGAAGTAATAAACCAAAGAGAAAATACAGAGTACTGAGAGATGCAAAAGGTAGACACATTTACAGTTCAAAACAAAAAACATGATTTGATGCAAACTCAAGAAGGCAACTGACAAAACTGACACATCCCAGTGACTTGAAACAAAATGCCATCACCACCCAAAAGCTTGTGGTTTCCAGACTTACAAGACTGAGGAAAGAAGAGAAGGGTAAAGGCATCATCTAAATGACTGGGTCTCTCATTCACTCTCACAAGAAAGAACAGAAATCTTCAAAACTGCTACAGCTACTACGCTTTCTCTCTCTTCCCAGTGCAAAAGCTTCATTCCACTCATTCTCCAAGCAAGCCTGACAAATGTTCAGACACTATCTCTGTCTGGCTGTCTAAGACGCCTTGGTTCTCATCCCACAGCAAACCATACTGAATCCTTCACCCTTTCAAATCTCTCCTGTCCGAGCCTTTCTTCCTCCTCACCACACCCCCTGACTGACCTCTCCTATCAGATTCTCAGCTGCTCAGTCCAGCTCCCAGCTCTGCAATTGACACATTAACAGACATCTTGAGTCAGGAAGGCACCATCAGAAATCGAAGTAAGTTTTTTAAAACTGCAAAATTGCATTTTAAAACACTGATGGTCAAATCGAGGTTTCCATCACAAATTACTGTAGCCAAGCTCAAGACACTAAGCTTCAATATGGGAACTTATCTAAACTGATATTCCCTGGCAATTGTCTGTGTGTGTACTCCACACTACCTTTTCAGGTGGATTGCCACATATTAATTAAGGCATATCTTAAACAATCTTGCATTATAAAAGAGGCAAAAAAAATCTACTACTGTTGCATTATGAAAAACATGATAATTAAGCACTGTAACAGGCCAGACTACCTAGACAGGCTGTGAAATCCCTCTTCACTGGAGATTTTAGAGATGTTAGACAGACATCATTATCTGTACTTACACAACCAGACCATGGAGGAAACAGAGAAATCACTTCCAGCCTTATGCTTCTGTGAACTTATGCTTCAGAGAAAAAAAAAAGAGGAAAAAAACCCCAAAAAACACCACACCACCAAAAACCACAAACAAGTAAAAAACAACCAACCAAAAAAACCCAAAACAAAACATCATAAAACCCACACTGCAGAAAATCAGTTTGCATACTAAAATGTTGTTCTTTTGGGGAACACTTCTTGTATTTCACTTATTCTTATATTCAAAATCACGCAGTGAGTAGCTCCACAAACTCTACAATCTTAATAAAATTAATAGTTACTGCCTGTAAGCTATGCACAGATTCCAGTCCTGCCCAACATAAAGCTTCACCCAGCCTGTTTTATTCAGGGCATAAACATTTTGTTCCAAATGAAACTTTACACTCAGCTCACAGCCCTGACTACAAAGTTAGCTTCTGCCCAGAAAATGACAGCACATATTCATGGCACAGCCAGACTGAGTCCAAACACAATGCAGCTCCAGCACCAGGCACTCTGTTGTTAGGAATAAAACATTTCTGAAGAACCCAATATAACTTTCTCGTCTCTCCAGTGAGAAAGGCAGAGGAAGATCGTATCTACCAAGGAAACAATGCCACTGACTATACAAACTACCGAGAAAGAAATAATGAAATATAAAAAGGAAGGGGAACAACAATGTAGAACTCAACAAAAATCTTTTTACAGAAATTTGTAATAAGCGCTAGAGAGATGCAATCAAAATAACCACTTCAACAAACTTCACTGTAAGAATAATTTTAAGACATACAGTTACGCTCCCCTCTTTGTCCAGGGTGAAGCGAGGTTGGCCTGCCTTCATCAGAGGACAGACAAGACAATTGAGCCAACTTTTCATACATGGTTCCTTTGAGGGTAAAACCATTCACGCTGAAGCAAGGTATCTGTGCAATGTCTCAGGGCTTGAAATTTGGGTTCCTCGGCCACCAGATGAGCACAGCTTCCATTTCCTCAGGCTGTGCCCACACTGCACAGTGCAGAACCCAAGCACTGAAGTTTGCCTGGAAACTGGAAGCACCTTAGCTGAAACATCACAGAGGTTCATATAGGCTGATTTACCTAATGGAGAAAAGGCTCTTCCCAGGGGGGTGAATGGCTCTGTGCAGAACCCTGGGCTTTCACAGCTACAGCATTTCTTTACACAAGCACTCAGCCCATGAAGCCCTAGCCTGGCACCCAGGCTGTGCTTGTGCGTGTGGTTATCCATCAGGCATACCAGTGTGCTCCTCAAGCACACAGCCTGGTTTCCATCTCCTAGGCTAGTATCACAGAGTCAGTTACCAATTCAAAACACTACATTAGAAGAACTGAGTTGAATATCCAAAAGAGACTTTTCCTCGTGTCACCCAATTCACATTTCAAACAAATTATGTTGAGATACTAAAGTAACTTTAACCAGCAAGACAGAATCAGATAAAGATGCTTCAATTCACTCATTTTAATTAATAATTAAAATTATCATAAAAATTTTTTTTCAATCTCTATCCAGCTCCTTTCACACTTTAATTTTTGCAGCCCTGTTGAACCACACAGATACAGAACTATGAAAATATTCCCAAAGATAAAAGGATATTCTGTTTGCTTTAATTTTCACCTTATACTTTCTGCAAATAATTTACACATTAGACAATGGAATGCTGTTTACCCTGGACATGTATGCAGAAGGAAAAGTGGTTCAGTATTGCATATCACAGAACGTAAGCAAGTGAAATGAGGAAAGATTGTATCTTTAATATCTTGTCTATATGAACACCCAAACAAAATTCTTTCGCAATACTGGGGAACAACTCAAAGGTTCACCAACCACCTCTTCAGGCACAAACCCTCGTGATTAACACAGCAGAATCCTCTACAATATAAAGGCATATAAATATGTTTCATAGTTCTAATCAAAAGATTTAGAAAAAGGCATTTCAAACAATTTGAGAAATAAAGAACAAAGTGTTGCAAACCATTTTTGTCCAATACTGCTTTTTAAACCCCTACCCAAGACTGTTGTCAGTAAAATGTCCTCACTGTAGCATTTCTCTTTACAAGGACTAATACACGATTTAAACACAGACTTACCAGATAACTGTTAAGATCTGTATTATATGGAGGAGGCCAGTACTATTTTCCTCCTAATAATCAGCAAAAATTTCTGAATCTAGAGCTAGTTCTTTATTATATCTTCAATTACAAAGGGGAAGGAAGAACCACATTCTTTCTTCATTCATATTCCAGATTATGAGTGGAACTATCATCTACAGCCCCACGGTAAGATTTTTTTTTTTTTGTCATCTTCTTTATTCATCTTTTTATCTTCCCTTTCCTGTCCATACTAAGCCCAGGTCTTTGTGGAGCTCTCCCCAGAGAGGTCCAGATATTCTCCTCCAGACAGAAACTTAAAAACCTGTTATCAAAATACTTTCCCTCTGATGTCATGATTTTGCATTTATAGGCACTCAATTCTATACACTGCTGAGATATAGTATCTGTTCACTAATCAGAAGAAAGAATTAATAGGGGTTTCAAAGCTACAAAGGCAGCATTTTCACTCTGATGGGAGCGTTCAGTTCATACTTTGGGGGAGGGGAAGAGAAGAAAGTGTTGGCTCTTTCATGAACATAAAAGGGCAGAATTACACATTAGTGTAGCTTCCCCATGTATAGACATTTTTTTCTGAAATGCAGTGTAAACTTAAAATCAACCATTAGCTTCTTTAACTAAAGCTCAAATCATCCATGTAATTACTTTTACAGAGGATTATGACCAAGGTTTTTTTTTAAATGTGAATTGTTAAAATTTCACAACTAAGAAATAAATCACAACGGGAAAATAGGTTCCTATTCACAAAACAACCGACCAAGCTGGCATCGTTAATGCCCTTTTAACAAGGCAGAACTGATATACTGGGAATGCTGTTGCCATGTCAGAATTGAAGTGAATTGGGTAAACTGTGCAAATGGGCCCTCACAGCACCTGCCCAGCCCTCGGCCTGGTACAAATATGTACTTGCTCCTTCAGTCAGCCTTCTTCATCAGGGCACAGAAATTACCAACTCGCTCAAGTTTTCACAAAGGGAAAAAAAAAAGCCTACACTTGTTAAAAAAATACATTTGAAAGAAAAGTTGAGATGTTGGGCATTCTTGATTCGTATGTGCTTGAATACCAAGATTTTTGACCTTCAGAAGTCCCTTCTCCCAGGGAAAAAAAAAAAAGAGGGGAAAAAATATAAAAACACTCCTCAGAAACGACCACAGAGAGACGCTGCAGACATCCATCTAAAATAATGGCAGTCAAAGGTCAGCATGACATAGGGAACACCAAGCTTTTCATTTATGAATCTTCCTGAAAGAGACCTCTTAGTAAGCAGAAGCAAGAAAACCAGGGACTATCCAGTCAGAGCGATTGAAAAACTGCCTAAATGTGTCCTTTACAGGATTTTCCTAATTATGACACCAAGTATCTTCAACTTTGACAAATTAAGACCTCACTGAAATATAACATGGAAACGACCGTCGGTTTGTTGGGTCATCTTAGCAAGATTCAGCAATTTTCCTACAAAGATTCGCTTATGAACTATACCCAGCAGATTACAAAATAACACGAAGAAAAGCAAGCGCTACAGATTGGATCCCGATCAGTAAAACGACAGAAAAGTCGTAGGAGTCTTCCAAAAGTGCTGGAAAATGCATACTGCAAGAACAATTGGTATTACTGCCTAACAAAGCTGGGTTACACTCGAAGGCTCCAACATGCTATCTGTCACCGTGACAGAAAAGCAAAGGATGCCAGACCAACACACATCTCTATTCCAACACCCTACATAGCTAACACTGAGCTTCCTAACACAATTAAAAATAGGGCTAGAGTGTCCAAATATATGAGCAAGGATGCTCTTAGCATTTCTGCTTCCAACTTCTTGTTATAAAAAAAGAGTACTCTTCAAGATCTTTCAGCATTCCTTAAGAGTGTTTTTTTGTGTTCTATAATTACAAGTGACAAAAGAAATGGCTCCATATTTGCTTCAGACCTCTCCAAGGGGAAAAAAAATACACATTACAGTAATTCTGTTATAAAACTACAGCACATGTGTAAGGCCCCGAGAAGCACCGATGCTGATAAAATTAAAAATGGCTGTGCCCGAAGATCCCACAGCAAAACAGGCACAGCTCTGCTGACGATTAAAATATATATTAAAAATCCCTGCATTACCTTACAAAGGGCGAGGTATGCAAAACAAAAGGATTATATATTTTTTCAAAACTGAAGTAAGTTATTAGACAAGAGCTGCAGATCTAAGCAAAGCATTCTTATTGAGTGCAGGTCGAGCTCATTTACACAATAAAGCAGATTTTATTCCCCGAGACACTTAACGTATCGGGATTTCAAAACTTTTATCAGGCTTCGCCGCTGAAATAGATGCACACCACTTTGTAAGGAGGCACAGATGTGCCCAAATACCAGCGGACCCCACCCCCTTCCCGCTGCCAAAATGGCCAGTTCGTTACACCCAGTGGCTACTCACCAGCCGCAGTGCCGAGCAGCAGGGTGGCACTGGAGAGCAGGAGCACCAGCACAAGGTGCTGCAGTGAGGCAGGCATACCTGGGCAAGCCACGGTTCGAGCCGGGAGCAGGAAAAAAAAAAGGGGGTAAAAAAAGAGAAAAAAGCCAAACCCAAAGAGAGGAAATTCCTCCTGCTTTCGCACAGCCTTCCTTAACTCTCTCGGTTTACAATCCCGTCTGGAAGGGCAAATGGCAGATGAGAGGAGCCGTCTTCGCTCTTACTCCATTACAGCCGCCTGCCTTCATGCCTCGGGAGCCGGCAGCGCTCAGCGGACACGGGGGAAGCGCCTGGCTCTGCCTCCCAGCCCCGAGGCATCTCCCCCGCCGGGGAGGACGGCGGCACGCTCCCGACCCCGCTGGGAACCGGGCTATTTCCCACGCAGCTTCACGAGATCGAANAAGAAAGCGCCCGGTTGGGAAGGGAACATATCCAGACGCGCCCACAGCGGTGTCAGTCAGCGCGGGCCCTGCGGGCTGGCCGGGGCACGGAGAGCGAGCTACGGGCTCACGGCGGCGTCGCGTCCCATCCCGGCAAAGGTCTCTGTCCTCTGGCCGCCCCTCCTCGCTGCCTCACGCTCCGGGGAAGGCGGCGGCGAGGCCCCCTGCTCTCACAGCGAGGGCTGCGGCTGCATCCCGGCCCATCTGCCTCCCGCGCCGGGCAGGCT